>JAFNEN010000103.1:2497500-3013157 GCA_019343175.1 Oedothorax gibbosus
TTGCTTTGAAGTATAAATTCAAGACATATAGGTTTAAATACTTCTATCTGTAATTATTTCAAAAGTTTTTTTTGCATGAAAGCTGATGTCACCAAACCCGTTGATAATGATAGAAAACATTATGCATAATAATTTTTAGATATAATTTTTTAAATAATTATGTGTAAAATATTCCATTAAAATATTAATGTGTGTCATGTAAATAAAACAGTTGAGTAAAATATAGTTTTGCTTTTTTAAAAAATAAGTAGATATTTTAAATATTATAAGATAAACTTAATTGTATAGATCAGATGTATTAAACAGTAACAACATAACAGCAATTAACAGTGACGTTAAATGTATTAGATTTATTGGCTTTTAATGTAAAAATCATATCAAAATATTCTTTTTCAAGTACATTTTCATAAAAATTAAACATATTTCCTGTTTTTCCTGTTTTAAAAGTACATTTGCTGACTAATCCTAATATATATATTTCGTAATATAAAATTTTTACTTCATCGTATTAACTATTTAACATCACTTTTACTAAACTACAAATAAGTTACTTTTTTTAGCTAACAATTTTTATATATTCTCCGTATGTAGATACCCACTAAGCTACCCTCCATTCCTAAACCCCTAGGTAAGAATGCTAAGCTCCCCATTGTTAAGTCCTTTACTTACGGAACTTCCGTAGTTTCTTAATGAAGGGTAAGGGTCAGGCTAAACATTGACCCAGTACTGCCCTCATTAGGAATATTGAGTACAGCATGGTCAAGCCGATTCCAGTTAACGAAGGATCATCTATGTAAACATACGGATAAATTGCTGGTTGCTTCGGTAAATAAAAAACAAGTACTGATGTCTTTTGCGTAAGGGGGATGATGATTTGGTATTTAGAATAGAAGAGGGTTGTGTGAAATAGGTAATTTATTATTTTATTTTCAAGAACCTAGTATTCGGTTAGTTATAAATAAATTAATTTGTATAACAATTATTTTTAAATTTTCATCTATGCATATTTTCACATAATCGTGAAATTTTTTTTATCAGCAAATCAAATACTAGGAAACGACGGTTTGATTTTACTTTGAATTTTCAGTTAATAAAATTTTAAACAAGTATGGGAAGAGGAAGATTGGGAAATATGACGAAGTTGTTAGGATGACAAAAATGGATTTTCTTCTACTTAAAAAGATATTGTAAAAAATTAACAATTACATTTTACGACTCGCGTAACAAATAAAAAGGTAGTTGGTAGTTTGAGAGTTTCCTATTGTCTATTTTATTTTTTCTATTATTTTCCTATTGTATTTCTAGCCTACGAGATAAAAGATACACCGCAAATAGTTCCTGAATGAACCCAGCCCGAATGTCCCAATTTGCTTTGCAAGTGTACCCTCCAATTTCTTTCGGCCTATAAGCATAATGTCTCTTATTCGTCAGAAGAACATTTTTCAGCCATTTTTCAATATTTTATTGAGTCAACATGTTTACCTAAACAGCCTGAAATATTTACATCAATAAATTTATAGTCAGCAACTTTCATGACAGTTTGGCTGCCGCTGAAAGTAGTTTCAGTTCGCTGTTCTTTACTTCCCATTGCCATATTGTAATAGATAAAAAAACGACAGGATGTGTGGCGTGTAATGTTAGTGTGAACTCCATATTGTCATTTTTGTATAAAGTCCGTTGATAAATACAGATCAACCATTAGATTATCTGAGCTTCCGAATCAAAGCCTACCAAAACTACAACAACCAACAAATAAAGGAAAAAGTTAAATATTTCTTTTAACTTTTAAAGTTTATTTTTGTCTCTTCGGTACCGACGGCGAATATGTGCGACACCCCTTTGTCGTCTTACCAACTACGTAGAGTAAGTTGACTGCTCTTTATTAATACAATACGATTCATAATTTGTGTTTGAACTAAGGAATTTTAAAAAAATCATTAAAATTGAAAGAACTGTAGGAACAAAAACTTTTTTTTTAAATTTCACCAAGAAGGAAAATTTAAAGCTTAAGTTCGCCATCCTACCCCATCGTCTCTTACTATTTTGAAACAACTTATTCAAGTACAAAATCCATGACTCGATAAGTTTGCAAAGTTCTATCAAAAATCCCTAAAGCCATAAAATACCTTACACACCATGTTTCTCTTCACAACAATACAGCCACTTTTACTTAAATATTTATAACAAAAAGATAATGATTTTTTAATTTAATGAATATTTATTTTTGTTTAAGAATTGAGGGAGACATTTAAAAACAAGAAAAAAAACTAATTTACAAAATCACTCCTTTGTATTGAAGTGTTTATTATTTCTCCCAAAATGCAATCAAACTCATAAATTAGAGTTATTTTTAAGAATAAAATCCAGAAATCGGAAAAAATGCCTTACAAAGTCCTTCCAACGAAACAAAGTCATTAAACACCCCATACAAATAACGCCACAATTTTTCATATAATTAATCCTGTCTAATTAAAATGTATATTAACAAAAATTATTAAATTATTATTTTACTTAAGTTTAGTAATTAATTAAATTTGTCTTTAAAATTACATTTATTAACCTTTACTACAAGAGAAATTAATCATAAATAATTCCATATTATTTCAGTTTTAATAATCCTCTTAAAATTACACAAACAAACTTCAAAGCGCGAAATATTCATTCAAGAGAAAAAATTCGGACACATTCCCACCAACGAAACAAAATCATTAAACACCCCACACACACAAAAATTCCATTGCAATAATCTAGCTAAAGGAAAAAAAAAACGTTATACAGCATAGATAATTATTAATTAACAGAAAATTTAATACTATCTATTTTGTATGTACACATTTAGTGCACAAAAAAAACTAATTCTTAAAATCATTGAAATGTATTTCAGAGTTTTTGCTATAACGTTCAACACAAACAAAAGTTCAAAATATTTGTTTAAGAACAAACCCAAGAATAGGAACGAAAATACCAGAACAAAGTCCAACCAACAAAACAAAGTCATTCAACACAACCCACACAAATTATTTCCATTGCCATAATCTAGCCAAAGGGAAAAAAAGTTACATCATAGATAATTATTAATTAACAGAAAATTTAATACTATCTATTTTGTATGTACACATTTAGTGCACAAAAAAAACTAATTCTTAAAATCATTTAAATGTATTTCAGAGTTTTTTCATAACGTTCAACACAACAAAAGTTCAAAATATTTGTTTAAGAACAAACCCAAGAATAGGAACGAAAATACCAGAACAAGTCCAACCAACAAAACAAAGTCATTCAACACAACCCACACAATTATTCCATTGCCATAATCTAGCAAAGGAAAAAGTTACATCATAGATAATATTAATAACAGAAAATTTAATACTATCTATTTTGTATGTACACATTTAGTGCACAAAAAAAACTAATTCTTAAAATCATTTAAATGTATTTCAGAGTTTTTGCTATAACGTTCAACACAAACAAAAGTTCAAAATATTTGTTTAAGAACAAACCCAAGAATAGGAACAAAAGTCCCAAGAACAAAGTCCAACCAACGAAACAAAGTCTCTCAACACAACCCCACACACTCTATTCCCCGTTTCAATAGTCTAGGCAAATTAGTTATTACCGGGACTTCGAAATCATAGTATCTTAGTATCCACCGGTCCCTGTAGATTTAATAGAAATCGTACAATGCCCATCATTAGACGCAACGGAAGACAAAGCGGCCTAGTTTGTGTAGGACCTTGCTGTAGCACAATATCTAGGGAGTCTCCTGTACAATGGCTTCAATCAAGAATTCGGTCTAGGACTGCGAGAGACTATACTCGAGTAGATTGTTCTGTTTTTATGCACAAGAGACCTGGTGACATCTTATTAGTAGGTTTTGTCATGTAGCTTTATTAGGTTTGACTTTGGGGTAATATGTATTGGATTTTTAATGATGTTTTTGTATTTATTCATGGTTATGATGTATTTAACTGCACACACTCAGGTGTACTATTAATTATTTTACGCAGAAATGATATAGTTTTTTTTGTATAAAACAATCATTGACATGGAAACTAATATACATTTTATATATTGTTTAAAATGCAATTTATTATGAATTTTGTTATTTAACTTTGCTAAATTAAGTTTTATCACACTAACGTATTCGCATTCAAATATGTTTCGCAAACGTGGGCATTAATGAATTAATTTATAAATATAATTTTTTAGCAAAAACCCATACTATTTAAAATTTTGCAGTTACTTCGCAAACATTTTTTTGACATAATATACATTTTAACGCAAAGCAAAACTAATTTTTTATTGCTAAGTCTAAATTTGCCTCCTTAAGGAGCTTTAACACATCCAATAACGCCTCGTAGTTTAGAACCCTTGGCAACTGACGAGGTCGACACCTGAGCGGGCATCCAACAGAAATTCGAGCGACATCGTACTCTAACGCTGTCGGGACTTTCGACTCCGCAGATTTAACGATCACGTATATCGCAGTGTACTCGGGCACCCCTATGATTTTTAGAGGATTTTTTTCCACCAGCACGAATACGTCTACAGTATGGTTAGGTTAAGGACAGAGCCAAGAACCTTCTCGGTGAGAGGCTCGTCGCTTACACCTCTCGGCCACCGGGGAGCCCATCCTTCATATTTTGAGTATGTTTCGAACGTGCATTGTCTCTAACACAGCCAGCACAGGCCTTGATTATTTAGAACCACGGTCCAGTTACGAGGTCGAAACCCGATCTTGCACCCAACGAAACTTAGAGCATCAACGTTCGCTTACGCCATTGGGACTTTGGACTCCACAGATTTAAAGATCCGGTATGTCCCAGTGTACTCAAGCACCTCCGTGGTTAAGGGGATACGGTACCCAAAATTCGGTCAAAGTATCGATTTTTCAGTTTTTACTTCTTATTATTCACAATATCTTTCTGAACATTTACTGAAAGTTTCATAATTATATCTTCTGTAGAAAAAAAGCTATTAAACATTTTCTGGAGTCATCCATTGAAGTTTGAACCCGTATTTCGTCTGCTTTCAACCTTTTTTCTCTGTTTCGCGATTTTTCAATTCTTGTGTTTCATAAATCCCTAAGGCTTTTTTGTTAATTAAGTTAGAATTTTGAAAATTTTACCCTGTGTTCTTATATAAGTGGTGCACAAAATTGTGCATGGAATAAGGTCTCCCATGTATAGATTTTTTTAAAAAAATTGTTGAATTCAATAATTTGTAAATTTTTGGGGATTTTTCAGATTTTCAGTATAAATGCATGTTACTTTATTACTGTAGCTCACATTTTAAAACCCATGCACAGTTCTTTAACAAATAGTTTTAAAAACAAACAAAACAAGTTTGGTGAAGTTATTCTTAAAATTGAAAGAGGAGTATAGCGTTTTAAAAATGTTTAAATTTTCAACTTTTTTTTCCAAAAAATGAAAAACTACTTGTAAATATATTTTTTGTTGCTGGGAAGTGTTTCGTTAGAGTAAACACTAAACTATAAAAACACTATAATTTACAAGTTTGTGTTATTATTGCTAAAAATAATATATTTTGTACCGTATCCCCTTAATTATTTATCTTTATACTATTTTTCAGTACATATCCGATTTACAGTACGGCTAGTTGTAGGTGGTATTCGAAACTCCTCCCTCCCGAGAAGGTTCAATGGGTAAGTTTCAGGTCTTGAGTGGCAACAGAAATACTGAATGAAAATAAATTCTTTGTTGAATACCATATTCAATCTCAAGCCTCCTGGGTTCGGACCACCGCCTCACCAACTAGGCTACTCGACCAACTGGTATCATAATATATTTTTTTTCAAATGCATCAAACAAAATAACAAATAACCCCATCCTGTGGTCATATTTTTTGAATTATCCCTTAAGCACTGAACCCACCGCAGAACAACACATCCCAATCCTCCCCCCCTTGAAATATCTTTTTGAAATCAGCCACAATCCTTTACTTGACAACTCTTTCGGCTCCCAATGACAGAAACTATAATCTGTTGAATACTGAAATCCGTGAGAACCACGAGGCAATTTCAGCTACAGATGCTAAAGAAAATAACTTTAGGTCCTTTTGAGTTGGTTGTTTAACTTCTAGACCTGTTCCTAGACTTAATTAATAATTTTTTATTATTTTATCTTATAACTGGATATTTTACAAATTGCAGTTTTTGGAAAAAAGTTAATTTTTTTTTTAGTGTTTTGTCTTGAAACTAATAACTAAGTCTAACATGCTTAGAGACAAAGTGATCTACACTCTTAAACAACGAACGGTTTTACTCAGCTGAGTAATTTCCACTCTTTCCGTGCCGAAAATGCACTCTCTATAGGAGTGAATTCACTCTTTTCGGAGTGGTAAAGAAATAAAGAAACAATCTGCGTCTACACTCTTAAAACGAGCGTTAACTCAGTCTGAGTAATTTCACTCCTTCGGTGCCGAAAATGCACTTCTCCTATAGGAGTGAATTCACTCTTTGTTTAAGATGTACTTCGTATAATTTGAATCAAATGACACAGTGAAAACCTTTCTAGTCGAAAAATGACAATGCATTTATACTGGTACCCAATAGGGTACCGAAGATTATAGGAGGCTAAAACAATCCAGCTTTGAAAGTAGGCTAAATAATGTAATTTTTAGAAGATTAAGATGCGTTCATTTCGTTTTTTTTTTATTTTAATCTACAATTTTTTTAGGATCTTTTTTATTTTCTAAAAGAATTTACCTAAATCCACCATACCATAATTGGTTTGTTTTTCGTTTGGTTGATCGAACATCTATAATAAAGAAATAGAATTGTTCCGGTTTGCTTACATAATAAGTTTTCTTGAAACTAATTCTAATGATATTAAAAATACAATACATATCAATAGTAATCACGTTGAAAATTGTCGTTTATCATAATAGTGTTTGATTTTAATGTAACGTAATTCGTATTTATAGCCAAATGACTTAAAAAAAGAGTGTAATAAATCAAGCTTTCTTGAAAATAATGTTTATGGAGTTAAAAATACAATGTACAATAACAGTAATAATTTAACTGTCGTTTAGCATTATAGTGATTTTAATGTAATACACTACGCACTGCTTATTTACTGTCCAATGTTTAAATAAAGCGCAGTATCTAATACCAACTATCATCGAAAACCGACGTATATTCACAGTGAAAACTCGGCTCCCAAGAATACGTGATTCACGCGGGCTGAGCCCATTTATTTAGCAATCCTTCTGTATCTTTATGGCCGCGTCCTGTGACAGGTACACCGATTTCGGCCGGATTACCGGAGAAAGATCGGGAGAGTCGATAGCTCATCTGTTCTCCCCCGCTCATCCATCGGATAAGCATCGGGAGCGGCTCATCCCCACTGTCTTTTCAGCCCCTAGGCGGAAGGGGTTGAAAAAGAGGTGACGAAGGGTTGGCGGAGGGTTTCTACGCCAAGTTATAGTATTTTGGCGTTTGTTTTTTTAGTTTTACACAGTTGGTAGGTATATAACTGTTTATTATTTTTTGCACAGTAATTTTTTTTAATTAAAAAAATAGTTTGATATCTCAAATTAAATAATCTTCGTGCTCATACACAAATCATCCAATAACAAATACATGCGTATCCTTTTATTTATTTATTTAGAAAAACACATACTACAGGTTACAACCCAATTACAGTGGTGGGAAAAAGGACAGACATTCAATTTCATAATATCCGTAGACATTCTTTTTAAAAATCATTAAAAGTTGAAAATAAGTCAAGTTCATTACTAAGAAGATTAAAATTACGATAAAATCTATAAAGTGGATGATTACTTAAATAATTATTTTTACAGAGTGGTACAACAAATAAATCATTATTACGCAAGACATGACTTGCGTAATAATGATTTTTTGATTTATTTATTTAAAAGAAATGCCCTTCCTAAGAAAGTATAATTGCATCAACTAATTTTATTCAAAATAATTATCAACATATAACAGCATTGCGTGTATTATGTTACACTCAATGAGCATTAAGAATTAGTATTTTTTTACATTGTTCTGTCGCTTATTATATGACACTTATGAAAGAACTTTATCAGATAATAATTTGTAATTGTTTACCCAAAGGATTTATATTGTCGTTTTCCTAAGATTGCAAAGAACCTGGATATATGAGGATACAGTTTTTCTATTTTGGGCTGGGCAGAAAAGTAAAAAAAAAAATATCATCCCAATTTCCCCAAAACACTACTGAAGAAAGCTCCAAAACAAGCAATACAAATAAAAAAAATAATAAAGAACCAAAAAAAAAGAAATTCATAAATGGATCATTGAAATACAGACTCCATTAGAAAAATCAACAGCATTAGAAAGATCAACAGCAACAATAAACACTGGCTTCTGATAGGTAGGTTGGTAGATATATTTTCCGGTTTTTGTGCCTTGATCAGAGACCCGCTTATAAACCTTTGTCAAGTAAGACAGAAACAGACAGAATTTTTACTGACACAGAGAGGGAAATTACACCCAGGGCGAAGACGGGAATCGAACCCTCACTCGATACAGCGTGCAGACTGTTAGCGTAATGGGCTGCGATCACACCAACGCTATACCAACTAGGCTACTATTTCCTCCCACCTCCTGATAGCAAGGTTTTTTTTGTCTTTTGAGCAAAACATTTTGCGACTAACAATCATGAGCATATCTTAGTTAATTATTTATTATAACTGTAAAACCCTAACTTAGAGGCAAAAAAAAGGAACAATATATAAGTTTAGATGCTCCACCGATTTTAATTTTGCAAAACTGTGGATTTATGACCAATACATCCTAGATTAATTTTCTGCAAAAGATTTAAATAAACAATACACTCAAACCTTTAAAAAAATCTCATAAACCGCCAAAACAAGCGATTGAACGCCAAACCAAGCCCCCCTTCCATAGGTCCATAGATTTACACCCCATGTTATTCGATAGTCGACACAGTCCAAAGAATTCTGATCACTTCTATAGTTGTATATCTATTTCCATATTTTCCCAACAGTTGAAATAGATCGTTGGCAGTACAGACGCACGGGCATTATTTGGCGGTTGCATTTAAGGCGTCTCTGACAGTCCCATTGCTAAAGGTGTTGAAGAAACTTTGACCATTTTTATATTTCAGAAAAAGCTTCTCTTAGGTCCTGGAGGGTTGTTATGTTTTTTCGTTTTTGGTAGGGTCGGGAGTTAAATCCTTGAATTTATTTGTATCTGTGTTTTCATTTCAAATGGAATGTTTTAGAATTTTTTTTTGGTAGTTTTAGCTTTGAGGATAAATTCAAGAAAATATGGCACTAGGATATAAAGGCAAAAGAACAAAAATTACAAGAGAAGGGATAGAAAACTTTTTTCTGTACTGCTCGCAAAAAGCCTATGTTTGAATTATTTGCAGTGAGCCTTGTGAACCGGGTCTTAAAATGTAATTGTTAATTTTCTAGTATATCCTATTAGCTAGGAGAAATTCCATTTTCGTCATCTTACTGAGTTTGTCATCTTACCCAACATTTTACGTTTCTTAGTTATGCTTGAAAATTTTGCAGGGGATTGAATATATATGCATGTTAATATAAGATCAGGTTATTTAGTTTAAATCAATCTATTGAAAATGTTATCAACCGACAAGCATAAATAAGGTTCTATATATTTACAGGTGGATACTTCTTTTCTTCTCCCTGCAGCTGTATTTTAAATGGAAAAAGTCCAATTCTCAATACGATATTATATGACATACACTGTAGAAAAATATCCTGCTTTATTATAGACATTTTTGTTAAGTTACCAGAAAATATCATTAATGTTACTGATAAAATATGTTAAAACATAATTTTCCTGTAACAATAAAGCAGTTGAAAAATATTCGTGCATAAGATCTATAAAATACGTTTTCTGTAGAGTTTAAAAAAATGAATCCATTGTTCCCGTACAAGAACCTTCGTCGACAGCATAGGGGAGCCAGGCACGCTTACACATTACATCATAGCGGCCTCCGATGTAGTTTGTATACTTCATATGTTCATTTTGTAATAAAAAAATGTTTTTAAGGTGTGCAATTTGTTTGAGTGGTAACAGATTTTATAGGTTTACAGAAAAATGAGTCTTTTGACAATTTGAGGTGTAATTTTGAGTAGTTTTGGAAAATCGAAATTTTCAGTACGAAAATAAAAGGAATATTCTGTTTTTTTATTAACTAAATTCTTTACAATGTAAGCTCTCTTTCTAATAAATAAATTACAGACATATTTTACTTAGAATCAAATCAGTCTTATGTTATAAAATTGTACCATTGATCATTTTTCTATACTAAAAGAAACAAATTCTATACTAAAATCAACTGATTCTAAGGAAATTGAGTTAAAATTTAGATTTTAAAATGAAGTAAACGGACTGATATAACGTTACCTCTCTAGCGTTATTCTAAAAAAATAAAACTATCAGTGTTTTATTATTTGAAGAGCGCTATTTATTAACATTGTTTAAAAAATTTTACCCATTTTTGACAGAAACTTTAGTACTTAACCAAAGTAAGTTTACAAATTTCACAAGACAAGAATTAAAATAATCAAAATCAATTCCTTCATTAAAACTTTTACCCTCCCCCCCCAGAATTTCTAGCTATAGCTATATTCTTTTTCCCCGGAAAGAGTTTACGAAATGGTTGATTATGTAGGCGCCTATTTGAAAAACAATTTGTAAATGAAGCAGCTTTGATTCGGAAAAAAAATGGAAGATGGAGATGAAAGCGGGAAAAAACCTATCCAATGGGCAACAATTCCTTCACCCTTTTCATCATCACCTAAACGAACACAATAACGCATTGAGCGAGCCGATTGGATCTGAGTCCGGAATGATATTTGTCCTGTCGGCATCCTCTGATCTTCTGCTCCCGAGCCTTCCTTTCAGGGATTCGTGTCGCTTCGACACTTGCCGGGTGTAAATTTTCGCGTCGGCATCTGTCTGTGTTTCCGCACCCTGCTTTTCATAGTTCCTCCCAACAACCGACTCCATCAAACAATCTTTTTTCATCTCTCCTCTTCTTCTCCCCATCCCTGTTGCTCTCCATCCTCCTCTCCGCAGTTGTAAAGCGATATCATTCATCGATAACTTTTGGACGGATCTCCATTTAGAAGAGAAAGAAACCTACGCACGCCAAAAATAATGAAAGACGAAGCAGACTGTGAAACGATCGGAACCTTGTGAAAGGGACACGCATAGGGGAGGGATGGTTTGAGAAACCTGGAACTGGGAAATGAGACATCCGTGTTGAAATATAAAAATTGTTGAGTTTTTTCTGTTGCACCGTAGTAAAATTTCAGTCCGTAAATGTTTTGTTAAGAATTTTGACGCATATACCTAACTTACTGCAATACTAAAAATTTTGTGCTTGTATTCACCATAATAATGAATCCTAGCATTTGAAAAGGCTTCTTGGTGAAATGTTTCACCTTATTTTTGGTATTTGGTTGAAAAATTGAAATCCGAATACTGAAAAATTGTAAATTCGAATACTGAAAATCTGGTGAAACATTTCACCACACAGCCGTTGCAAATAATAGGAACCATTATTATATTGAAACCAAGCGCACATTTTTTAACAGTGTTTAACACAGCTACATAACTTACTGAAGTTTGTGTGTATGATCAAACAAAACATGTAAGTCTGATTGCACTCACTTTTAGAAAATGGATGGTCATTAGTTCGAATTTCTGCTAAAGTCAACGACTTTGCAACTCAGAACTTCTAAAGAGTGTCAAACTAATAAGGACACGTAAGACGTACTCCAAACAGTTCAAATTTTAAACTAAGTTTTATTTAGTAACAATTGGATATCGACTGAATAGAAATTGAATCGTTTACAAAAATGAGTTATTTTGTAACATCCTTGGTTACTACAACTACACTGAGGTATAAAAAAATATTTCTTTATATATTCTTTATAGTTCGCAGTCATCGACTCTATCATTACAAAAATAATACGACTAGAAACACGATGCGTAATATCGGAAGGGCCCGCGATCGAGTCCCGATACCACTGAAGACCCACCGAGTATATGCGGAGTACGTGCTCGTTAAATCTGTGGGTCCGAAAGTCCTGTGGACGGTCATGGCGTAGTTTGCCACGGGTACAGGTCCCTGGAGACTATTTCCCTCCCCTTCAGGGATATGTCTAAATTGTGGAGGTGGCGATAGATGGCAGCATCTGTTACTTGTGTGTGTGTTTGTCTTACTTGACGAAGGTTTATAAGCGGGTCTCTGACCAACACACAAACCTGAATATATGTCTACCAACCAACGATGCATAATCTCAGTTATACTGCCGTGAGAGGGTAAACTGCAGCAACTAGACAAATGACTCGGATCATTGTTGTAGGCACTCAATAACTCTATCATGTATCAAAGTACACTGAAAAATTACTTACTTTAGAACAATAATGCTCCAATTCATTGTTGTGGTTACTGCAGTTTACCTGCCCATTGCAGTATAGTTGTCTGTTTTTATTATGTGACCTGAAAAAATAGTTAATTAAATTCCGAGTTAATTAATTCGGAGATTACGCTCCATGTTCTGAATCGTGTAAGAGACACCTTAACAGGTTTTCATATAACAATGTGTTAACGATATAAATTTTAAGAATAATTAGATATCGTAATATGTTTTATTTTGAATATGAAAATAGTTAAAAATTCATACCTGTTATACTTGACATACCAGGACTGAAATGGTAATTTCCATTTTTCCTTACAAATTCCTAACAATACGATAATTTGTAATACCACCTCTTTAAACTAATATATAGCTATGTCATGATAATATCGGACCGACATTGTAAGAACTTTATACAATATTTTATGCTGTTGAGGATATGTTAAGGGGGATCAGACCCCAAAAATTTTCGAAAATGACATTTCAATGTTTTTATTGTTTCTTAAAATATGAAATCTAAGCTTTTCAACGATATCTTACATTAAAAGTTTCGAGAGTACTAGAAGTATTTTTAATATTTTTTAAAACAAACGTTGTTTAGGTAAAATCCAGTCATGTTTATAGGTAAGAAACCACTATTGTTTACATTAAACGGTTATATCTCAAAACTTACTTTTTCAATGTTCATGTACCTTTTTCTTAAAATCTACTGTAAGTATCAGCCTGAAATTTTTTATACGTATTTAAGAAGTTTGTTTCTAAAACCGTTGGAGGGATTTGACTATAAATATCTTACTTTTTTTTCTTTTTAATATTATTGATGTTTTTTAGGTAAAAAATATGTAGTTTCACTTAAAAAATTATAATTTAAAAACTAATTTTTTTTTCGAAAATACCTCCATTAAAGTATAGTTAAACATCCATTTAACAACTGGTAAAAATTTCATTAAAAAGTATCAAATAGATTCTGAGAAAAAGGTACAAAAAAAATCATTTTAACATGGGCTTCAATGGAGGGCCCCGGTCCCCCTTAACTATTTTTATTCATTCAAAATAACAAGTTCCTCTAGTACTGACACAAATAGAAAACTAACTTTTGAAAACATTACATGTACAACATCGCTTGTGACAACATTCACTTACAATGGTTCAGTTGGGGGTAGGGGTAGGTACATATATAGTCCGGCTTGTGTGCTTGATCAGAGACCCGCTTATGAAGCCTTCGTCAAGTAAGACAGACACAGAAAGAATTTTTTACTGTCACAGAGAAAGGAAGTACACCCAGGGCGAAGGCGGGAATCGACTTCTAGCTTAATGGTCCAAACCACTCGGCCCTCCGGGCCCTGAGCAACAGTCCCAGCGTTATTATATTCATTTTTATTTCTTCTTTCTGGAATTACATTTGTTTTAAGAAATACAATATTTTCTTACCTTACTGAAACGATTGCTGTGTACAAATTTTTCTTTCAGTAGAACCAAAGCTTTTCTCTGTTCGTGAATCACGTTAAATTGCTGTCCAACAATTTCGCTTGATTTCTCTGCATAAGACAAAATATCCCGAAGTTTTCTAACAACATAGGCGTTTTGGTAATGCTTTGCAAACTTGAAATTAAATCAAATTAAAACTGATAATTTTTAATAAATAGCATTAATAAAAAAAGTTGCACGTAAAGAATTCTAAAATAAAGCACAACAGACGAAAAAACATCCGTTAATATTGAAAGTGAAATCGAAACAATTAAAGAAATCGCAGAAAACCAAAAATGAAAACAGGAGAGGTACATCATCTAAACCAACCTCATCATAAAATTTCAGTTGTTGTTGACGTGTGCCTCCAAGGAATAGCCTGGAAGGCAGAAAGGGTGCAGTAGCTTCCATTTACACAAGACTTTGGGCATCCATGAGGGTTGGAAATCTGACTTCTGCTCCAACATGGCACCACCTCCTAAATTTAGATATGTAGCTGGAGGGGATGGACATTTTTTTTCCCGACAACCTGCACCCATGGTACTGCACTGCAACCACCTACAGGGCTTTAGGACCCACAGATTTAACGAGCACATTCTCCAAATGCACTCAGGGCAACACACATATCCATGCCTTATCCGAGATTCGAACCCGGGCCCACTCGCATGACAAGCGATGATCGAAACCACCCTACCGACAAAGCGACAATATTTCAGTTAATTACAACATCAGTTACAACATTGTCAAACCTGTAAGGTTTTGTATATATACTTGGGGGAGTGGAAATTACATGAATATCACAATTAAATCGGATCCGCCTGTTTCCAAAGATTTGTTTATTCGGGGAAAGAGACAAAAGTGAGCCAAGAAGAATAAAAGATATTATTAGCGATTGTGGAGGATGCAATAGAATCGAAATCGAATTAATTTTCGATTCCGAATTCGAAGAATTTGTTTTGTATACATAAACACATAAAAAGATGTTTGCCGTCGGTGAACAAAGGAGAAGATTAATTTACACCCTTCTTCAACAATGGTCGTGTTTATGTTGAATCTGGAGCTGAGAAAAAGAAATTTATTCAGGATCGGAGTGAATTAATACATTTTTCCAATTTGAAGGAAATGCTTTGGGATTATTTTCGAATTTGAATTAATATGGACTTATTTGGGGAATTATTTTAAATATAAAACTTGGGTTTGAAATAGTATTGCTTGTTTCGCTCATTATAATAATTTATCTTCTTTTTGTTAGTTCTCATAATTTTAATAGTTAGTAATCATGCGCTTTATATGTGTTCTATGAAAACGCAAAATAACAAAATTTGTATAGTTCCTTTGATAATTAAGGGAACCTGGGGAGCCTTGCCATAGTTTAAGAATTTTATTTTTAAAAATTTATTTTTTCACTAAACAATTCATATGATAGCTCATATTACAGGAAATTTTATTGGCAACAAGAATATAATTGCTTAATATAAATAATTTTTAATATTAATATTTTTTCTTTTATAAATTTATGGTTTTATAAAACATAGACACCTGGCCAAGCCTCCCTTTATAAGGAAGGCTTGTCCCATGGTAAGGGAGGCTTGGCCCATACAAAAATGCATAATTTTAAAGTGCAAAATAATAAATATTTCAAATTATTTTTGTAAGCATTAAATGTCAAAAGATTATATTATAATTCGACACTCTGGGATCATTTAAAAATCATGTTCACCATAATAATTATTTAGAGTAATACATTTTTATAGTATTATCTGTATTAAAAATTCTAAAAAGGGACCATATCAAGTAATTTTTTTATTTATGTTAAGGTATCCAAATACCTTAGCCAACTTTTTCTTTAATTTTTGATATAGACTTTTAAAACTTTGTGAGAAGATCAGACACATAAAATTACTTTACTGCAATAAAAAAATATATTAATTAATAAATTAATTAGCAATTAATTAATTTAAGAGGGCCAAATTGTGTGTAATTTTACGACAATCCTAATTACTTGTTTTGCAAAATTTTTGCAGAAAAGAAAACAGTAAATATCCAGGCATGTGATCATACTTTATCTAAGCTCTAAGCAAAGTAGTTATTTAATTATGATAATTTGAAATGGCTATAGCTTTAAAATGTGATTTTTTTTAATGATTTAATTTTTTGAAAGTCTGTAAAAAATTAAATATTCTTAACAATTGTTATAAAAAGTATGGCCACATGCCCTGATTCTTACTCTTTAAAATTCACTTTAAATTTTTTAAATCGAAGCATATTAATTTGAAATATCTTGCTCGGAGTACAAGCATATTATGAAAAAAAATCGTTCTTCAGAAAATGAGTTCAAGGATTTCATTGAAAGATTGAAGACAGTAGAATTTCCCTTAAAAGACTGCCTGTAAATTAAAAACTATTTACAGTACAAGAAATCTTATTGTACCAAATGAAAGATAAAAAATCAGATAATATTTTAATGCAAAAGTATCAGAACACATACTTTGATCAATTTTTCCGTTTTCTAAGGTATATGGATACCGTAAATATATTTTATTCAGTTTGTACACACATTAAAATGCACAAGATATAACTACCTTAGTTTTATTTTTTTAATTTTTTTAACGGTACAAATTGGAAAAAGTCAAAATTAAAGCGCACTTTCAAAGCTACTCGTTCAGTGCCCCCCCCCCCCCAATGAAAAAAAATAAGATTATATCTTTATATTAATCTGGAGTGTTATTATACTTGAAGTAATAACTTAGTGTTTGAACAGAAAAAGTTTGATATTTGTTCATAGCTGGCATAAGTTAGTTTTGTTGAGGATTTGGTTTTATTCTAAACAAGTTATTATTACACCTTATTATAAACATAATTTAAAGATTTTCATAACTAGTTAACTTAGGGGTCATTGGTCTAGTGGCCAACCATCTCTTACATAGAGTGGGCCAAACCTTCCCTCCTAACCTTTTCGTAAAGATTCGCACATGGTGATATGAAGCCTACTTCATTGCAAAAACTTTATTACTTAAATAAAACCTTAATATAACAGTATTCATAAAATACCACATACTTAAAGTTAATTCAATTTGTTTGTCTGAAAAAGTCTTACAAATTATGTCTAAATGTTTATAATTTTTGGGATGAGAAACTTTCTTTTTTTATTTTCTCCTCCATGCTAAGAAGTAGCTCAACGAAACTAAGGTGGCTGTCTGCTGACAACAGTAGCTTTGAGTACCATCTATTGAGGAAATGCCAAAATATTTTTAAATACTAAAATTTAAAGGTGGGCCAAGCTCCCTTATGGCCAGGTTCCCTTAATATATATATTTTTTTATGTTGGGGTAAGTTGGTGAGTCAAGCTGAGTTCTCTTGTACTAGGGGGTAGGTACATATATATTCCGGCTTGTGTGCTTGATCAGAGACCCACTTATATAAGCCTTCGTCAAGTAAGACAGACACAGAAAGAATTTTTACTGTCACAGAGAAAGGAAAGTACACCCAGGGCGAAGGCGGGAACTCTTGTACTAGTGGTACTGCCTTGTAGATTGTTTTTAAGGTAAACTTGTTTCGCTCGTCCGTACCGTATGGGGGGTACTTATCATTGACTGTGAAAGGGTATGTGAGTGCAAAGAATGTCCATAATTAGTTTATTTTTTATTTTGATATTTTTAAATCAAGTCCATATTCTTAAGTTTTTAATAGAATTTAACTTATTTAACTTGTGAAATCACAATAATAGGAATAAAAGCTTTAAGAAACCTTGAGAGGAATTGCATTTTCAACGAAAAGTGTTTTTTAAACATGAGATTAAGACAGTATAAACTACTATACCAAACGAAAACGAATTTTATAAACCTAAGTTACCATTTTTATTCGGTAATGAAGGTGTTAATAGTATTCACAAATTTTTCTTAAATGGGTTCACTGCCATAGTTACTCATACCCCCAGTATATATGTCACACAATTCACCAGTCATTTTACTCTCTTATATGTAGTACCGTTATTTCTATTTTAAAACTTCTGTTATAGTTGACACATGCCAATCAGTTTGGTGGGAGTCTTTTCGCACCTCTCAAAATAGCTCTTTTGCTCGCTTCTGACAGCTACTTTTAGTGACGAAAAGATAAGATTAATTACTTTCTAAGCATTTGGAGTTCATGCTTATATGTGTTTTTAAAATGGTATATTGGGCTCTGTTTTTAATAGTTAAGGATATTAAACGGCCAAGAAGATTTTTTATTGTGCATATTTTTGAGTTATTATGTCTCCATGATTTTTAAATGCCATTATAAAAAGTTAAAACAACAAAGTTTGCATTTAGATGAATATTGAAATCTTATAAAGGGTGTAGTAGTAAATCTCACATTTTCCAAAGCATAACTATGATAGAGGGACAATCCGTTCATTGGCGAGTTTTCTTAATGTTAATCTCAATTGGACGTTGTCGAAAAGGCACGGGCTATAATATTTTAAAAGTTCTAAAAAGATTCTTCTTCTAAAAAGTTTTAAAATATACGAAGTACTTTAATGATAGATTAAATTTCAAAATATAAAAACAAATTAAATTCAATTTTTTAAAAAAGTATAGCATAAGAAAATTGCATCACATAAAAAATTAAATAAAAAATGAAAATGTATTTTTTAATCTTATAGCATTGCGTGTGTGTCATTTCAATTCAACTAACAAAAAAAAACCATTTAATAAAAACCATTTCCCATTCAAAATAAAAATATGAAAAAAATAAAAATTTTATAAAAGTATTTAAAAAAATACAATAGAAAAAAAAACATTTGACAAATCCCCCCGTATCCACACCCAACACTATAGACCATCCTTACCCATCAGTTTCTTCAACAGCAGGGATTGCTATTCCCCCAAAGTGGACATAATCTGAGATCAATTCGGCACCCCCTACCTTTATACAAAGGGGCTTTTCTGTTAAACTGCGAAAATCTCACGAGGGGTTAGTGAGTGGTACATCGTGCAGTAGCATGGTACATGAAGAAAGAAGAGAAAGTATACCAAGTTTGGTAGTGGTGGTGTTTGTGTTTGGAAGAATGGGACTGGAATGGCTAAGGTAAGATATTTGATTGGTGTTTTTTTAAATATTAATTGAATCCTAGAGTTTCACTAGAGCCATTTGATATTGACTGGACTGACTTAAAGTAGATAAAGTTTTGACAACACTTGATTATTTTTATGGATAGCGTACGGCTTAGAAGGATATGCTTCAAAAAGGATCTGTTAAATGGGCGTGGGAAAAAGTTTTCGCTAAATCGCCAAAACTTCTGGTTGTCATATCTCTGTACGTACTAGTCGAAGTTAATATTGAGTGGCTCTACGTTTCACCGATACTTTTTTTAGAAAAGGTCCCTTAGTGACGTAGGTGAATGTATCCTAGACAAATTGCAAAAGAGTCAATACATTTATCGATAACTTTTTAAAGCAAGTGATTAATCAGAGTCACACGTAGAGACTTAATACTTACTGAGGCTTTATTTACAGAAAGTGTTGGTTTTACACCCTTGCTCACAGATCACTTTGGTCTAACTTTGTCTCACCCTATATTCACACTCACTTTTAAAGAAGTTAAAATATTGTGTTTTTTTCTTCGTGATTTGAGTCAAGTCAGCTAAGCCTCGTTTGGAAATGCGCGTGGTCAATAGACTCTTTCCTGTACTGGTTTTAATACCAATATTTTAGTTTATTTTTAAGTAATTTCTCCTTTTAAATAGCGTGAATAATTTAAAGGGGTCACTGGATACATTTTATTAGTATCAAGGGCTTTTGCCTGCTGGAAATCCTTTTTCCGTACAACAGTGGATATACTGTGATTTTGTCCTTTTTGTAACGAGTTGCTGGTAGTGGTGACATGTCGGAAGTGGGTAAACTCCTTAACGATTGGATAATTTTCAAGAAAATGGTTATAGAAGTTCCTATTTTTAATCCCAGAAAATTGTATAAAAATATGTATGACCAATATATATACATTCATTTGTAATTTTTAAAATTTGTTCTTTTCTTGAAATTAAAAAAAATAGATAATCTTATTTGCTTGTAACAACAGGACCACAAAGTGTTATATAATTTGGTTTTGATATAAAAATTTAACAAAAGGGGGGAATCATCATACATTATTCAGTTATGTTAGTAACTACAAAACAATGTACGTACCCAAAAAATAAAACTACACAAATTATTTTCCACAATAAGTTTATTAGAGAATAATAAAAAAGCTAATACAAAAAAATAAAGACTTTATTACCATTCTTTGAAAACAAACAAAACACTGCCTTAAACTGCAAAGGAAACTATCAAAAGTGAATTTTCTTCTCAAAACATAAGATCTCTTTTTTTTTAAAAAAAACCCACTTTCTCCAACAACAAACTAAATAAAATTAAAATAAAATAATAATAATTGGTGTATTTTTTAGTTGGCTTTAGTCATATTGGCTCGTTACTGCTGATCAATCCAGCCCGGAAATATCACGAGAGCGAGAAATAGAGGGTGAAGCCTTACCCTGTCATTTTAACGGGAGCGAGAAGGAAAGGGTTACGAAACAAAAAATACAAAAAGTATCTTCAAAAGTTGTTCAAAAAAAATAATTAATTAATTCTAAAACTTTAAACAGAAGAAATTAATGTTCCTTAACTCTAGGTAAGACAAAATTGTTTTTATTTAAAACTACCCGAATGAAGATGCTTTCTTGTTTATAAAAAATAATAATGTCGATTTTGACTTATTTTTACTATCATAAAATTGATGATTCATGAAGATTATTAAAGTTTAAATGTTGGTTTTATCGAAAAAAAAATATTGCGATAGATCATTTAAACTTCAATGTTCCTTAAATTACTTTATTAAAAATTTTAAAATGATAAGAAAATATTTTCAATAAGTTATTTTATCAAATAGATTTTATTAAAAAAAATTATTGTATTCTAATAATTTCCTTTGAATTAATATGTTTGCTAAAATGTAGTAGTTTTAGTCATTAAAATAAATAAAGGAAGGAATCATAAGGGATTTTCCTTTACTCTTAAAGAATTTAGTTTCTTCGTTATCATTTTTTTGAAAATTTCTTAGTAAAATACTCACTTTTCAAGAACAACATGATCACAAAGTGTTATACCACTTATTTCTGATATAAAAAATTAGTAAAATATACATCATGCATTTTCCAGTTATGTTAGTAACTACAAAACTCAATGTACGTACCGAAAAAATAAAACCACACAAATTATTTTCCACAATCACATATCCTACTACAAAAGCGTTTATTAGAAAATAATAAATAAGATTACAAAAAATGCACTTTTTAAAAAACCTGAAAAGTTACTACAGTCTTTACTACCATTCTTTTAAAACAAACAAAAGCACTACCTTAACTGCAAAGGAAACTATCAAAAGTTAATTTTCTTCTCAAAACATAAGATCTTAAAAAAAACCCTACTTTCTCCAACAACAAACTGAAAAAAAATTAAAATAAAATTATAATAAAAATAATTTCACGGTGATATGATCCCTCTCCAAACACGCCGTTTTGACCAAACATGGGACAAAAACTCCCATCCTCGTTAAAGGGTTATTCTTTCACAAAAGCAAAGCGACCATTTTGATTGCAGCGGCAAGTTTCAAAGGCCCAGTTAAAATGAGGGAGCCATGATGAAAATCAGGCCTGGTGCGGTCAGGAAGGCACTGGTACGAGAGTTGTGAAAATAAAAGTCATGACAGAGAACAGTTATTCCAAGAGATGAGCTAAATACCAAACATGTTCGCCTCGCATGCGGAAGGTCCTAGGTTCGGGTTATAATTAAGGCCATGATGTTTTGTTTGTTTTATCATTTATTTTCTAATTTCAAAAAATAATTTTAAAAATCAAATTATTCTGTTTTTAAAAATTGAAAAAAAACGAACTCATTAAAGGCAGACTTTACATCCGTTCAGGAAAGACTTAAATACTTAAAGCAGGTTCGAATCCGGGCATAGTCAAACTAACTGCCGACCTATAAACTGCCCGTGCAGCCAAAAATATCCGACGAATAACACTCCGTGTAGGGGGAGTTCACGTTAAATATTCTCCAAAGTCCTAACGCTGCGACGATGTCGCCCTTAACGGTTGCGTTGGGTGATTACTCAGGTGTCAGCTCGTCATTGACTGTAGTTCTAAATCAAGACGCCGTCGCCACTACCCCTTGTGTAGCTCTAGTGTGACGATAATTCAAATTAACCTAACCTAAACATGAACTTGGTATATAAAGGATGGAGTGGATGGATGGAGTTAAGGAGTAGTTAATGTCATCATACTTGAAGAAAAATGTTGGAGAAATATTATGACCCTTGAAAATTGGAAAGAATTCTTCATGGGACTATTAGATAAGATAAAATCTCTATAAAATAAAACTTTAAAAAAGTATTGTTAACCTATAACTGTTGTAGGTGGGTTTCACACACTTAAACAATGTTAACATTCCAAGTAGCGAATCGATGCTAAAGGCTAATTTAATCAGCACGTTGGTAGGAGGGACTCGGGTGACTTGAGCCCTTTTTTCAATTTTTAATTTATTTGTTCTGTTAAAAAATAAACTTTTGAAGAAATTATTAGTCATAATTAAAGGCCATAATGTTTTGTTTATTTGAGTATTTGCTTTATATTTTTGAAAAATCATTTTAAAAATCAAATTATTCTGTTTTTGAAAATTAAAAAAGGAACCCATAAAGGCAGACTTGACATCCGTTCAAGAAAGACTTGAATACTTGAAGCAGATACTTTTAAATAATTCGTACGAATTAATCCATTTTTTTCGAATTTAGCTATTATTAAAAATTATACTGTCTTTTATGATTTAATAGTATTGTATATGGAAAAATCATTTTAATTGTTTTCCAATAAACTAAATAGAAAAGGAACAAGTTTCCCCTATTGAAGATATATTTAATTTTTTTGAAAGGGAGACTTGTGTTATGTTTTTAAAAGACCATATATAACCATAAAGAAAAATGAAAGTAATTTACATTACCCGGTAAAGCTCCTGGTAAACAAAGTTTAGCTTTTTTTATCACAGCAATTAGAAAAAGGAACAAGCTTCCCTTGAAGGGAGAAGACATAAAAGACCATAAAGCAAAATGAAAGTAATGCAGAAGCGAAGAAAAATGAAGAAGAAAGCAAAGTTCACAATGACCAATGAACAGAAATCAAAATGAAAGTTCTTCAGGACCAATGACCAGAAAACAAAATGAAGGTTCACCACGACCTATGCCCGAAAGCAAAATGAAGGTTCACCAGGACCAAAGAACAGAAATCAAAATGAAGGTTCACCAGGATCAATGACCAGAAAGCAAAATGAAGGTTCACCAGGAGTTTTGCCAGTTAATTTACATTACCAAGCAAAGCTCAAGAACGCAGTCGTCAAGTCAATTTCGCTATTATCGTCCAAACCCTGTCATAGTAAGTAGGGCCAAAATACACTGTTCAAAACAATTAGGGGAGCACTGTGCGTAATTTTGTTACCCTGTCAGTCCCAACTTTTTATATTTTGTTCTAAAAATCTAAAATTTGTGATATAGGTTCATTATGCATCCAGAACGAAATGGCATAAAACAGGGAAAAAAAAATCTTATTTTAAAAACTAAATTTAAGGAAAAGAATTGGAATCATAACTTTTTTTGAATTAATTATAACAATGATTTTTTCAGAACTTTATTTGACAAAATCAATTTTTAAACAACTAAAATTGCAACCATGAAGCCTTTAGGGTCCATTTAATTAATAAAATTGTTTCAGAGTAAATTTTATTTAACCATGTTTTTCATATTTTCATTTAATAAAAAATAAAAACAAACATTATTTAAATCTTAAAAAGACATGATTCTTCCATCTAACTGTCTAAAAAGGAAATATAACTTTATAAAAAAATGAATGAAGAATTTGATAAAAAATTATTTGAAATAATTGTCAGCTTAACTTAGTGAGAAAAAAATCGCAAGCTGATGATTCAAAAAGGAATCTGTGGGTGGAAGGTGTAAACCATGCACTCCTTTAATTGTTTTGAGCAGTGTATATGGTGATTCTTTCAGAAACATTCGAAAAATATATGAAAAATAACCTTATGATATATTCCAAAACATCTCTCCGGCAGAAACACCCGCGCTCTTATCAGACACATCAAAGGGAAGAATTAACCCATGTGAATCGTTTGACAAAGGCGAGGACTAGCTTCGAGTGGTTATGTCTCGTGGAGGGGTCCTGTTATCATGTTTTGGGGGGTGAGTTTAGACAAAGACAATTAGATTGTCTGGCTGGAGATTTTGTTAAAGTTTCTGTTTGTTATGATACATTTTTATGATTTATAATTGAAGGGGAGAGAGCGAAAAATGACTAGATTAAATTTCGGTAGGTTTGAGAATTAAAGTTTTGTTAATGTCTAATCTATGTTTTGTTATGCCGAATTGTGTCTTGCATTTTAATTTACTATTAGTACGAAATTAGTATAATGTTCTCGTCTTTGAGTCGAGTTTTAAAAGCATGTTAAATATTTTTTTGTCGGTGAAATTGGCTTTCTTTCGTTCTTTAATACATCTATCGCAACATACGTAGAAAAAATTCTTAAATTTAATTAACAAGCAGAAGTGTCATTTGCCCCCCCCCCCCCCCCAGTGGCCGAGAGGTGTAAGCGACGAGCCTCTCACCGAGAAGGTTCTTGGTTCTGTCCTTATCCTAGCCATACTGTAGACATATTCGTGCTGGATGAAAAAGATCCTCTAAAAATCACCGGGGTGCCCGAGTACACTGCGATATACGTGCTCGTAAATCTGTGGAGTCGAAAGTCCCGACGGCTCACACACAGTGGGGCCAAATTGAAATCTACCGCGCCAAATTTAATTCAGCTTCCCCTATCCATCAGATCGCCATGAAGAGTTGTGTGGGAGTTATAAATTGCATAAAAATTTATTGTAAAGTGATCTTAAGGACATTATTGATTGACATTATTTATTTTCCTCTTCAATCTTGCTTTTTTTTATATTTTGATTTAAACGTCCGTGTGTCTAGGCGGTAAGCTATCAGTAGAACTAGAATATTTTCCAAGAATCTTATTTTTGCATGCAAAGTGGATATTTCGCATGAAATAATAGCTTCATTAGGTATGCGTTTTTTTTCACTTCCACTAAATTGTCGATGATTTTTGGTGTAGAAACTGTTTCTATAATTTTTATATGTGTTTCAGAATTAGTTAACTTCGCAATTGAAGGAATTAACTTTAATATTCTCGAACGTTTCGCGAAATAGTTAGCCACTTTTCTATACATAAAAAAAGAAATCTCATAAGATTGCAAGTTATTGCAAGTAAAACTTTAGGGGATATGTTCAATGGACTTGATACTACATTGCCAAAAAAAATTACGACGTTGCAAGGCGTTGCAAAAAAAGTGGCACCTTTTTGAACGCCGTATATGCATTTTAATTTTCGTAGTTTTCATGATCTACATTTATCGAGTTAAAAATATAGGATTAACTTTATAATAACTTTTAAAAGTAGCATAAATATAATAAAAGTACTTTAATTAAAAGGTTCCATCTCAAAAATCTTCCAATTAAGCATATAAAACTGATACACGACCTCTTACTTTAGGAGTAGACAGCAGACTAAACAAACTGCAAATTAGCGTTAAACGAAAAACTTCCAATTTGCAGCCTGCCAATAAACATGTTTCCCAATGTAACATGTTTGTAACATGTTTCCCAATATCTTAGCTTTATATAAATATAAGTAAAAAGGGTTTTTTAAAAGTCGATTTTTTGAGTTTTGGCGCGCTAGATTTCGATTTGGCCCCACTGTGCGGCGTTAGCGTACGATGTTGCTCGAAGTTCAGTTGGGTGCCCGCTCAGGTGTCGACCTCGTCGCTTGACCAGGGTTCTAAATTACGAGGCGTAATTGGCTGTGTTAAAGCTCCAAAGGAGGCTAGAAATAGGCAACCGGAAACGATTTCATTACATTACAGTGTCACTTGTTAGCGTACAAGAGCTACAAACTCCAATGAATTTATTTAATATAAATAAATACATGAAAACGTGGGTCATAGAAGATTTCATCTTGAAACGCAGTATAATATAGAGCACAAACGAATAACAATACAACAAATACAATAACAATAAAACGAAGGGCACATTGTTCTAGCATAGGGCTGAGCGGATTGCAGCCCCTTCCGAAATTTTCCCTAAAAAATTCTATTTTGGTAAATCTAACTAATAGTAATTGTTTTCAAATAAAAAGTTGAAGAGCTTTGGCAAAAAAATTCTAGCTAAGCATTGCAATTTTTCTTTTATTATGTTATGAGGAGGTATAATTGAGGCCCACAGTGGCTTAGTGCTTCGCATTGCCATGCCACAGGTCCGGGGATCGAGTCCCGGATTGGGCGAGGTCCCTTAATGATTATCCCTTAAGTGGGTCGATAAAATGAGGTTCAAGCATGATTGGGAACGAAACACTCGGGGTTCCACGTGAGGTTGACTACTTTCCAAAGCTCTTGGTCACGTAAGCTGAAATGGGCACGGTAGGCGTTGGCCCACTAACAGGCTGTTGCGCCGAGGAGTTTAGTTCAGTTTAGGAGATATAATTACGCAAGAAGGAGACACAAATCTCAAAAATATTTAATTTTTAATGTCTATATTGATTTCTGAAGTGAAAACTCAACCATTACGTTTAGTTCCCCATAAACTACCGCAATCTCCAATGGAGCCGCGCTTAAAACGTAATTATTCGCATCTCCGTCTAATATATGCGCCGGCAATGACGAGCCACTTCCGCGAGTCCCCCGAGCCTGCCTTGCGCAAGTGTCATTGTTCCGTGAAATTAAATAATCCGTCTGGGGGACCACCGGCCGCGAATCGTGCTTCAATTACATAGATTTGTAGTGGTGTGACAGAACTGTAACTCTCTCGACTGTGTATTTTATCTTATCCCCCATATCATGATGCCTTGTTCTCCTTTTTATTGGATATTGGTTTTTATTCTTTGATTTAGATGTCTGTTTTTAAATGTTATGTGTACATTTTATGAATAACTTTAGCCTTTTTTTTAGAAAACCTATTGTTTGATTTTGATTTCTAATTGTTTTTAAATGTTTTATGTCATTTTTATGAAATTTTTTTAACCTTTTTATTTGAATAACCTAGTGTTTGGCGTAGTATGGCCTTTGATGCCCTTGCGCCATAAAACCTAAACATCTATGCCATCAATCTACTGTGTAACGTTTGTTTGGAAATATGCATTGATTGGAGTAACGCGTTACTTGTGACAGTTACTTTTTAGGTAACGCCGTCAGATTTTTCAGAAAGTAACTGTAACTTAGTTACTTTTAGCGGTAAAAAAGTAACGAAATATTTGAACTCCCGCAGCTTTTCACTGATATTTTCGACTTAAATTTAATTTTTTAAATTTAACTTTCAACGTTGAATTTTGTTCTTAACTTTTTTCCGAATGTCCCTATTTCTTTAATCTTGGTTCTCTTTAAATCTATATTATATTAATCTATCAGTAATCTATATTAATTATATATTTCTGTTATTTATTTATGTGAAAAATATATTAATGTATATTTTGGTAAGTTAACTTTTACTAACATTGCATCTTGATAGTTTTTGAAAACGAATTAAATCGGCTGTTTGAATAAGGTAATCACTCCAACATTTTCAAAAAATTATTTAACTGTTAGAATTATGTGTAAAAACGTCAATATTGAGTGTTAAACTGATATTTCACATTTTAACTACTACGTGTGTAAGAAATGTACATCTTATTGTTTTAACTATTTCAAAGTTTTAGAACTATAAAATGTCGTTACTTTGATTAAGGAAATAACTCTATGACTTTTTACTTAAAATTAATTATTTTCAAAAAGTCAAAGTAACTAATATAACGTAACTAAGGTAGTGAATCAGCGTAAAGCGTATATCATTAAAAAAAATTCGAAAAGAGTCAGAAATCACGGATTTTTATTAGTTTTTTTCGATTTCTTGAAAATTGCATTTCTGGAGTTATTTCCTTATTTTTGAAGAACAGATTCAATTTTATTTCTTAGCTGAATTTTGTTTTTATGCAATATAGACACAATTAGAAATCTCTTTTGAAAAATAATAGTTACATCTATTTTTATATACTTTTTTGTTTGGATACTTTTTATTTAGTTAAAGAATTTTTGGTGATATTTTAATGTTTGTTTGGTCTAAAGTATTGAATTAGCGTTAAGATTATGTTATTAAAAATAATAAAATATTTAGAAATAACAGATTTAGAAAGTTTTTTTTCGTTTTCTTGAAAATTGCATTTCTGGAGTCATTTCCTTATTTTTAAAGAACCGATTCAATTTTATTTCACAGCTGAATTTTGTTTTTATGCAATATATACACAATTAGCAATCTCTTTTGAAAAATGACATTTACAACTTTGTTTAATTTTAACAGTGATCTTTGGTTGCGACCCGGGCCTGCTTGATATCCTATATCACGTCCGGTCTTTTTCATCGCAAAGAATACTCCGAGGGGACTAGGGCAAAATAATGTCGTCTGTGTTCTGATATCGCGATTGGTTTTTTATATACTTTTTTTTGTTTAGACTTTTTATTTAGTTGAAGAATTTTTTGGTGATCTTTTTAATGTTTGTTTGGAGTTTTAATTAGATGAGTTGAATGGGGCTTTAATAAATGTGCCTTGATTAAGTTTTTTTTATTATTGTTTATGGATGTTTCAGGTATGGGATTTTAAAATGTTGAAGTGTAATTAATGGATTTTGTATTTTGTAACGATCGTACTTGATGGAATGTTGATTCAACCAAACAAGGCCAATTCTTTTTGAAAAATTGGTTAAATCAGCAAAATATGAATAAATAATATATTGTACGGTTCTGTTAAAATATAAAAGCAAATACTAAATCAGTGAATATTTATATTTATATTTCCACACTGTAAACGAATTCCGTCATATTAATGGTTTAAAGTCGGAAAAAATCCATATAATGAGCTGTTTATATTTACTGGCTAATAGTTATATACACTCTTAAAACAAAAGTATGAAATCCACTCCTATTGGGGAAGTGCATTTTCGGCACCGGAAAGGAGTGGAAATTAACTCAGACTGAGTTAAAACCGCTCGTTTGTTTTAAGAGTGTAGATTGTATCAGTATTATTAAAGGTTTTTAATTGGCAACACGACTGCCAATTTTAAACTATTTACTGGGGCGTAGTGAGCCTAGTAGTCAGCGTCAAGGTCTCGGGATCGGAAGGTCCTGCGATCGAGTCCCGGTACCACTGAAGACCTACCGAGTATATGCGGAGTACGTGCTCGTTAAATCTGTTGGGTCCGAAAGTCCTCTAAGTTCCCATACCAAATCAATACCTCTGGGGGTGACAAGCCAATTCTGGGGATCCTCTAGTTGGCCTCTGTCTCTAAAAATTAGATGGATCCACTTATGTGTGTGTGTTGTCTGTTGTGTCTGTCTTACTTGACGAAGGTTTATAAGCGGGTCGCTGACCAAGCACACAAACCTGAATATATATGTCTACCAACCAACCAACCAACCAACTATTTACTGACGGACTTTTTGTTCGCTGTGCAACTAAGAAACCTTTACATTTTTGCCTCCTAGTCTTTTTTGTTGCTTTTTATTTTTTAAATAGTATTATTTAAAAATTATTCGACTATTTAGGTTTTGAATTTAATACTGTTGCAATGTTATTGTATTTTAATATGAAATGTTTTGCTTCTATTTAAGAGCGAGGATTATCGCATACACTGTTAAAAAAAACCCTGAAATTTCAGGAGGAAAATTACTGATTTTAACGGAACTTTCCCGTAACGACTGAAAACGGGTTTTTTCCTTCTGAAAACGGGTTTTTCCTTCTAAAAACGGAAAATGTCCGTAAACCACGAGCGAATATATGAAAACGGAATTTTCCCGTTTTTAGAGCTGCCATACTTTTATTACCCTATCGTACAATTGGCGATAATGCACTAAGAATACACACATCGAAACTCGAACATCAAATACCTGTATTACCAGGCCCGTCCTTGGCCGAGTGGTTAGGGCACCAGCCTAGAGATTCAACCTTCTCAGGAGTGCGGGGGTTTGAATCCCACCCACTGCCAGTCATCCTATAAATCGGATCTGTGCTGGAAATAGTAGAAAAATCCTCAATTCACGGATGGGCCCGAGTACACTGGGGCAGACGTGCTCGTTAAATCTGTGGAGTCCAAAGTCCCGACGGCGTTAGCGAACGATTAGAACGTTAGAGCTCGAAGTTCCGTTGGGTGCCCGCTCAGGTGTCAACCTCGTGACTTGACCAGGGTTATAAATTACTAGGCGTTATTGGCTGTGTTAGAGCTCCTAAGGGAGGCTACAAATAGGCAGCCGGAAACAATTACCTTACCTTACCTGTATTACCTGTACGGGAAATGCAAAATGGAATTTTTTTTAATAACGGAGAAATAAGAAACGGAACTTAAGTAGAAACACGGGAAAATGCAAAATGGAAAATTTTAACAACGGAGAAATAAGAAACGGAACTTCTGTAAATACACGGGAAAATACTTAACGAAACGGGAAAGTCCCGGCAACTCTGCTGCCGGTACTCTTTTCCCGTTAATTTCAGTAAATTTTTTTTACAGTGTACTTATTCTTCGAAATATAAATAAATTTAGCGAACGATAAGGAATAATTATTTAATTTTTGAAAGAAAATAAAATGAATCTAGCCACATTTAGCATGTAAATGTTTAATATAGAATTAAATGCTGTGATAACGCTTTTTCTGTTTAGGATAAATGTTGTGTGCAAGCGGTCTCAATGACGGATTCCGTTACAAACCGACTAGAAAACCTACAAATGTAACCTGAATCGGATTCTTAACTACTTTATGAATTTCCGTGTTATATATGTACCAATTTCCGGATTTTCGGTGGGGAAAACCTTAAATATTGTCTTTACGCCCTGAATCCGGAAAATGGATAATACCATTTAAATCAGGATATTTCAGTTTACGTCACACTAAAGTCACAGTTGGCATGTACTTGTTTATTTACAAAAAAGAGCTAAAATATAAGCGCGACATTTTATGTTGACTTATCTAGCGTACATTTCCGATGATGTTACGTTGCAACCCAGTTTCCCAGAAAGAATCTGAACAACATATTACAGTATACAAAATATTTATTAGGTTAAAGACATTTGTTAAAAGCAATTTTTAAACAGGTTAAAACAAACATTTCTCCATCAGCAACGGACACTTTTGGTAGCAGAAAACCAAGATACTTGAAAATGCAACCAATACGGATGAATCCAGGTTTAGACACATTGATGTGTCCCAAAGCAGTCAGCGAACGTTCAAGAGACGCCCAACATATTATCAGACTCCCAACACCCGACGTTTTATCAAAGTTCACCTATCACTAATTTTTTAGATTCACACCCGTAACATACCGCCTTATCTCCGCCTTCAACTCTCCCTCTCCCTTTATTTTTTAAAATTTAACGGTAGGTAGGTTGGTACATGTATTTTTCGGTTGTGTGCTTGATCAGAGACCTGCTTATAAACCTTTGTCAAGTAAGACAGACACATACAGAATTTTTACTGACACAGAGAGAGAAAGTACACCCAGGTTGAAGGCGGGAATCGAACTCGTACACGGTACAGTGCGCAGACTGTTAGTGTAATGGGCTGCGATCAAACCCACTAGGCCACCCGGTCCCCTCTATAAGCTATGAAATCGCTATATGTTCACAGTTCCATAAAGCTACAAGTTCAATAGAAAATCAATACAAAAAATGTTTTCCTGGTTGGCGTTCTGTATGCAAGCCAACACTGTATTTACCAGAAGTCACTCAAAGTTACAAGGTTAATACTACAGTTTAGGCCTAAACACTAGGGTAGGCTACTATATACACTAGGTTATTTTATACATAACAATGATTACCACATAATGCGAAGTCAATAGCTGCCTTGTTGTACTCATCCCAATCTATCTCATAGGAACTATCCCACGGGACCCTATCGTCACCGTTTCCCGCAAGCTATATCTATCCGAGTCGATTTTCTATCACCCCAAATTTTGATAACAGTTGACACCTATTCCTACCGAAAGGTTCCCAACGGATACTAGAAATTAGATAATGTTTATGGGAAGAAACGCATTGGGTGACTAGGATAAAATTTTCGGTGGAGTTTTCATTCCTTTTTGACAACTCGAGTTAAAAACTAGAGCCGTTTTACTCATTGTAAATGGATGAGATGATGTAGTGAAGAATTTATAAGAGTATAAAGTTGGACGGTGAAATTTAAGTTGATTTTGAGCTGTCTTTATTTTTGTAAAAATAGCGGAATCGATGGCAGAGGTGAATATTATTTATTGACAGATTATAAAATAGTTTTTATGTTAGATTTTTTGACTGTGGTTTTGTTAGTGTTTTGAGCTAATTGTGGAATTCCCGTTTATTTAATGATATATGTGAGTCTTTGGACAATTATAAACAAATAAGTGTAGATAAATTTATCACACCCCATCAATGCCTTGTTTTTAGAACTCTACAAAAAGAAAAGAGAGCAGAAACTTTTCAGAATAAATTAAAAATGGAAATTTATAATGCAACAGTAAAATCTGTGCTTTTATACGGCCGTGAAAGTCGGAAATTGACTGAATCCCAGGAAGACAAAATTGATGCATTTTAAACAAAATGCTTTCAGAAAAATTCTGCAAATTTATTCACCGCAAAGAATTACGAACATTAGCTTGTACCAAAAATTATAATGGTGTCCTTTTACAAATGATCTTAAAAAGGGACATTGGAGATGGATTGGACACGTTCTCAGAATGAAACCAACTGATCAAACAAGAATATCCTTGACGTGGGCACCTGGCGGTCGAAAAAAAAAGAGGCCGACCTAAAATGACTTTCCGGCGGATGATTCTAAAAGATAAACGCACTTGGATTGAAAGTTGGGGGCTGACCAGAGAAGCTGCCTTGGACCGGGGGGGGGGGGGGGGGGTAGGTATAGCTCGTGGCCTCATGTGCCACTGGGGAGTAAAGGTTCTCGAGAGAGATAAGTGCCTGATTACACGATCCACTGTATCTATTTTTACGCGTAATAAGTCACTTATTTTTTTTTAATTTTTAGGTTTCTACTTTAAATTGGCAAAAAATGAATTAAAAGCAAACATTTTTTGCTACACATAATAATTAGTATAACAGTAATTACCAACAGATTAGTTTTTATTTAATATATTTTTACTAAAATATAATTTTTGCACCTTGGGTATAATGACAATAAGAACGGTCAGCAGTAAAATTGGAAATCGTCTTACTTCAATTATTAACTTAAATAAATTCTATATAGCAGTTTTTGTATAAACCTTTTTACTAATTGGTCAACATCATTGCATTTTTATATACCTATGGAATCAGTTATAAAATAGTGAGTAGAGTTTTTGAATAAACTATAATTTCTCTTACAACGGGTTTTTTCTCCAAATTTATGAAATTTAGTCTTAAAAATTCAGAAAAAAAGTAATTTGGAGTTTTCTCACGTATATAAACTATTTCATCCTTAGGAAACATGATTATCTATGAGAAAGAGAGAGAGAGAGAGAGATTTTGTAAAATATGTTATATTTATGCTTCCATTAACCACCGATACTTAAGAAATATTCAATAAGGAAAAAGCCTAGTTATTTAATATTTGATAGTTCAAGCTTAATTGAATATCACGCCATTTTGTGAAAAAAAGGACTAAACAAAAGAAATGCAGTTCCTAGAAAATTAAATTTAATCAATGCCATGTACAAACAAAGCACCGATCGAAGAAAAAAAGGAATGAAATCTGAAAGGAACACGTCACCTGAAACAAGCCAATGTGCAATTTCTGAGTTTAAATGACTCCATTAACAGGTTACCTAGCTGAAAATTCCAACATTTTTCAATTTTTTAGCAAACGTATCAGTTCTTTTTAATTTTTTTCTCATAGCATGATATAAGGCCAAATAACGCATAATATTTTGATAATAGGATTTTTTGAATCTAGAAACCAAACAAAAAATAGAAAAAACAAAACAAAAAATAGATCATATTTGTGCTTTTGAACCTAACCCCTTCCTCAGTATCCACATGATCCTCTTTTATATCACGGCGAAATACCTACAAAAATAATAGATACAAAAACTCCCAAAAATCTCATAAAGAACTAAAAACTACAAAACCCCGCTGAGTATTTTGAAGAGACAAAAAATGTTTCCACACAAGTCAAATACGTTGAGGGTAGAGATATAAAAAACGTTATCTTTTAACAACATATATACTTTCGATTGTTGTTATTTTTTGGGTAATTGTATTTTGTAAACCAGTGTTTTTTACTCAAGTCATTTTTTCCTACGCAACAATCCTTTTTTTAAATAATTGAAAATTTATTTATTCACAAATACGATCACGGAAGGTTTAATCGGGATATATAGTTGACGATTAAACGTTCTATTTAATAAGAAAAGTCTAACTGTAGTTAAGTTGCCTGTAGTTGGCAATTTAAGCTTTCATTAGATCATAACATATACTTATAGTTGTAAAAATTGTTGCAAACAAATTAACCCGTTTTAAGGCATAATGTTTAGAAGTGGAAAGTGTATTTCCACACTGTAGAAAAAATCTTCTGTGGTATATACAGTGATGGTAAAAAATCTGCTTAAACGAATCCTGTTATAATACAGAAAATTTCTGGAAGCAAAGTTGCCAGAAAATGTCTGTAAGGCACCGGACAAAATATTTTGACAGGATTTTCTTAAAAAAAAAAGCAATGCAGAACATATTTGTGACTAACAGATATTTTCTGTATTGCTGGGTGCGTTAAAAAGAAGGAAAACGTCAAGCCACAATCCGTATACGAACCCCCATCGATTTCAATAGAGACAAGCACTGAAGACTCTTACACCATCACGGTCACCGAAGTAATTTGAATCTATCAAATTTTCTTTTCGTATTGATAATGGAAACTTCTGTTCACAACCGGTACAATCTGTATCAGTAGTTGCAGATTTTATCTGTTTACAGAGAAAATGGTTCTTTTGACAAACTGATGGCATAATTTTACAGAAAACTGCAATAGTTTAAGAAAGCGGAAATTTTCTGTCGAAAAATTCCGCTCCGTTTCTGGACTGATTTTTTTTACAGTTTGGTTATAAAGATGCCCACATATTCAAGGGACAGTTTAAAAACAACGCATTCTATCTACCTTCACATCTTGGGGGGGAGGTTCGATCTTTGAGAGAGAGAGGGGGGATGGAGATTACAGATACACATCGAACAAAACCGCTATCACCGGGCACCGTGTCACGGAAGATACATGTGCAGCTACGGAAAAATCTCTTGTAAATCTCATCCAGTAATCCTCGAAAATCTTTTCCTTTACCGCTGTTACCTAGCTTAAGAGAGAGAGGATAAATGATAACATTGTATACTCGGATGTGCTTTCTGGTATTATATACATTAGGAAAACTTCAAGAGCCTTTTGAGTTTTTCCCGGGGTCTTTTGAGAATTTATGTTGGGATTTCTTGATGGAGATGAACTTTCTGTGGTTGAAGTTTTGTTTTGAGCGAGGTTTTATTTTTTTCTGACCATGAACCGCATAATAATAGTTGTGTATGTATCTAAAATTTATTTTTTGTACTGGTAAAAACTTGTGAAATATTATGTGTGATTTCACTGTAAAAACAATTCAGGTAGGTTACTTAAAAAAACTGGGCAGCTGAGGCGCCCAATCTATTTAAGAAACCTTTTTGGAAATTGGAGAAGGCCCGTCACCTTACGGAACTAATCAGAAGGTTATCATCTAAGTAGGTAAGATTCTAATGAAATATCCCTTAGGTAAATTCGCTTTAGCTTGCCAAAAACAAAAAAACACACAAAAAAACAGGCAGTTCCTGTAGGGTTTGGCCATATGGCATACCAAGTTTTATACGGGATAGCGCCACTGTATTTTTGTTTACTTATTTGTCAAATGGGGATTGTACGGAGTGGTGTCTGTCTGTTGGATCGATCCACCGACCTCAGGTTCCACTCTTTATACCATTCTTTAAGATGGATTGTCCGTTCCATTGAGCTAATGCATTAGCTTTGGAATCACAACTTCCGCAGAAGTATTACTTTTCCATGTTAACACTTTTTTCCCAGGTATGGCAATCAACATAACATCGAAATGAAACAAATTTGAAACGAAAATGTTATTGAGTTATTTAATTATATATTTTTGAAGTTTTAAAATGCCAAAAATATACAGCAGATGACGGCACTATTTAAAAACCTTATCAATTAATAACTGAACAACCGGGTGTTATTTTCTGTTCAATTTAGTTTTAAATTAATGTTATGATGATTCCCTTACCTGGTGAAAATAGGATAACATGGCAAAGCAATTAATTTGCAAAAGTTATGATTCAAAACTAATGCATTAGCTCAATGGGACTGACAGTCCCTCTTAACTGCGTGCCACGCTTCACGGTCATGGTAGTTAGTTGATAACGATGCATTATATTGAATTGCACAATAAGATGTAAGCTAAATAATTTTTAGTATGTTTCTGAGAAAAACCTGAAAATTACTGTATCTTATCAAGAAGAGTTGGAAACTTGATAAATACCAGGAAAATATCTGGTATATATGCGGAAAGACTAGTAAATTTTTTTACCGTGTTAATTTTAGTAAATAAATGAATAATGATATAGCCTCTCATATGCATTCCAAAGTTTTGATGTGACCATGCATTAAATAAATAAATTGTTTTGCAATGTTTATTGTGCTTGAGCTTAATAATAACCGATACCACAATGTTATGAGTTTGACATGTTGTGGAATTTTAAGTTGAACACACACGTGTGTAAAAATTACACTGGCTAACACTGTTAAACATCGGCCATATGAATTTAAGTCCCTTAGTTGGAGTGGTTAGGTTTGATGGCATTATCCGTACTTCTGACTACCCTGTCTAGTTCAATACGAATAGTTTTTAAGTGAATATAAAAATTAGGTTATGTAACGCAAGGAAGTTCTTTTTTATTTAATGAATTTAATCAATAAATATCTTGTTTGAAAAGGATTATTTTTACCACTGCTTATAAAAAACCCTATAATGTTTATAATCTGCAGTTTTATATAAATAAGGAACTGTTTAGCCATACTGTTAAAATTTTCAGTTCAACGTCGAACCAAACAAAGTTTGGTGTAAAATCAAGACCTTCGGGTGTATTCTCCATAAAATTATTAGGTTAGGTTGTACGTTTCCGGCTGTCTTTTTCTAGCCTCCACTATAAAAGGGTTAAGCATTGTATACTTTTGAAACTAGCTCACAATAATGGGTCGCTTGTAAACGTTGCTCGGCTGCTACGAAACAACGGCATACAGTTTATCTTTTGAGGCTGATTATTACGATGCGTTAAGTCAAATCAAACCTGTAAAAGTTGTTTTCCGTTTGTAGTACTTAGTATGCAGTGAAAAATACTTATACAATAGTTTAATGGGTGTCCTTTGTATTTTTACCAAATATTTACATTGTATTTTTCGTGCAAAAATATTTATTTAATGTGTGATCACATCAAAACTTTGAAATATACATGAGAGGCTACATAATTATTTATTCATTTACTAAAATTAAGACAGCAAAAAAAATCCTGGTTTTCTACATTTTTTAAGCTAATTTGTTCGTTTTAATTATAAACTAAATTTTTGTTATTTGATTTTTCAGTGTCTTTTTGATTTGATTATTTAGTAAATCCCGAAAAAAAATTAGTTTTCTAAAAATGAGATCAATTCCGTACATGCTCAACCAAAACATGTATTAATTGTACAATAAACACAAACTTACACATCAATTATAAGTTAACATTTGTTTGAAAGTCCATTAAAGAATAAAACTATAATGAGTGTAACTTTTATTTATACTAGTTACAACCATTCCTTGCCAATTTAAAGCCAGTAGTTTTCACCAGTTGCCCTTGTATAGCTTAGGCAGTTTATTTGTAAAGGTAATTCAAACCAAATTCAACTAAAGGTGCAAATTCAACAGAGTGCAAATTTTCAAAAATAATTCAACCAAAGTTAACAAAACAAAATTACTAAGTTTTAAGACACTAACAACAAAAAAAAACCTTATGATTTCCAGTTTACACTTTGTTCGCCACCTTAACGGATTTAAATCCCTCGTTTCCCGCCAATAAATTACGGCGGTGTATTTGGGACCGGTGCAGGTAAAATATGTCGTAGTACACAGTTCTGTCAATGAGTACAAGTCAGAATTACCTTTCGTTGTTAAGATGTTTCGAACTATGCTAAACCCAGTTGAAACGGCAGTGTATAGAATCAAATTTTCCTTCTTTTCAAAATCAATGTCTGCCATTACTTGATTCAAAATCGCAGGTAAAGCCGTAAATATGGTTTTTGCTTAAATCGCATGTGAAAGATTCAAGTGACTAAACATTGCCACTGCCATCATCCGGCACCGTGTGTAGAACATAACCGGAACGTGTGACATGGAAATAAGACACTATATAAGACATATGCGACTTTAACTCTATAATAGAGAAATCTCTCGTTTACACTTAAACGGCTTATTGATTTAAGATTTAATTGACTTAACATTTCCACTGCGATAAACCGGCCCCGTATGCACGGTGAACATTACCGGAACGTGTGAAACTAGAATGAGATATGTGACTTTAATTAAATAATCGAGACAATCTCTCCTTCACACTTCAACGGCTTGATTCAAGATTTAATTGACTTTACATTTCCACTGTGATCATCTACACCGTAAGTGCGGTGAACATTACTGGAACGTGTGAAACTAGAATGAGATATGTGACTTTAATTAAATAATCGAGACAATCTCTCCTTCACACTTCAACGGCTTGATTCAAGATTTAATTGACTTTACATTTCCACTGTGATCATCTACACCGTAAGTGCGGTGAACATTACCGGAACGTGTGAAACTAGAATGAGATATGTGACTTTAATTAAATAATCGAGACAATCTCTCGTTCACACTTCCACGGCTTGATTCAAGATTTAATTGACTTAACATTTCCACTGCGATCATCCGGCACCGTATGTACGGTGAACATTACCGGAACGTGTGAAACTAGAATGAGATATGTGACTTTAATTAAATAATCGAGACAATCTCTCGTTCACACTTCACGCTTGATTCAAGATTAATTGACTTAACATTTCACTGCATCATCGACTAGTACGGTGAACATTACCGGAACGTGTGAAACAGAATAGAATGTGACTTATTAAATAATCGAGACAATCTCTCGTTCACACTTCAACGGCTTGATTCAAGATTTAATTGACTTAACATTTTCACTGCAATCATCTGTAACTTAAGTACGGCGAACATTACCGGACCGTGTGAAACGAGAATAAGACATGTGACTTAAAATAATAGAATCTCTCTTTTACACTTCAACGGCTCCTAATCCCCCAGTTAAGCATCCCCTATCCCCCCTTCTCTAACAATAATTGCGGCCCTGCCTGACAAGTGACGATCCCCCTCCACCGGAAAACAAACACGGAAACTCCATACGTGTCATATTAGCGACAATCGCCGCCAGAGACGAAGCGATTTTAGACTGCCAATCTTCATTTGTCGCCAACGTAATGCTGCGGTCGGTACAACACATTTTTCCACTCTGCACGCCACTGCAGGCGACGCCGCTGAAGGGGCGGTCCCTGGCGGTCGAACGGATAATGGGAGGAGAGTATTGTGCGGTTTGTCACATTTTAGGAGGCTTTTAGGGTGTTTGTTTCAGTGGCGAAAGGGAGAATGGCGGGATTAAACTTTGGCGCCACTTTATGAGCTAAAGTGACATATCTTACAAACATTGCTATTGACTTAAAAATGTAGTAGGCTAATTCCATGCAAAATTATCCTTTCTGTAGTGTAAGTCACGTTTGTAAAAATTGATTATCACTGCAACTTTTAACATTGAATAAAAAAAATAACGGACTAGTTGATCTACTTTTATTAAAACTAAATAATATAACGTGCTTTATTTAATTTGATTTATTTTTCAAATTTAAAAACGCTTGTAATCTTCCCTTAAATTGTGACTTACTCTACAGTTACATGGAATTACCCAGTAGAGCTCCAATTATCCGAGCTATGGTATTATTTTGCTTCAACCATGACATATCTTACAAAATTACCATTGGGTTAAAAATTCAGTAAAACTCCAACTATCCGAAATATGGAATCGTTCTGCTTCAACCGTTCATCTATCCGTACGCTAAAATCTTTTTCTCTGAAAATACTTCTTTCTTATATTTTTAACTTACATATATATACAGTAGTTAATTAAAATATACACTTCACTGTTGATATTTTTGTGGGTAATTTCACCATAATAATGGTTCCTAGTAGCAGCATCGGCGGTGTGGTGAAATGTTTCACCATACTTTCGGTATAAGCTTGAACCAATTTTCAGGTTTTTGAAACAAAAACCCGAGAAACGGTTCAACCGAATACCGAAAATCTGGTGAAACATTTCACCACACAGTCGTTGAAGCTACTAAAAACCATACTTTTCTGAAACTAAGCTCTAATATTTTTTAACGGTGTTTTTGGAAGAAAAGTTCTCATTATCCGATATTTGGATTTTCCAAAAGTGAAGTGGTTTGGTTTATTCGGTTAATTAGAGCTCCACAATACCGTCAAATGGGGCAACTGATCCTTAAGGATAATTTTGGTTCAAGCATAAAATCTAATCACCAATTTTCTATTTGACAAATTTGGTACTTAGAGTCAAGACAGAGTTTCCATAAATTAAAAAAATCCATTAAAAAATTGAACAAGAGTAAGTAATAAAGATATTATAGAGAAAATATATTGTACTATATAAAGTTACCCTAACAGAACGAAATTGCCCATATGACGGTACACTGTTACAAATTTTGTGCTTGGTTTCACCATGATATTGGTTACTAGTAGCTGCAACGGCTGTGTGGTGAAATGTTTCACCTTTTTTTCGGTGTTTGGTTGAACCATTTTTCTGGATTTGGAAACAAAAACCTGAGAAATGGTTCAACCTAATACCAAAAATATGGTTTAACGTTTCACCACACAGCCGTTGCAGCTACTAGGAACCATATTTTTGGTGATACAAAGTGCCTAATTTTTAAAAGTGTATTCAAAATAGTTAGATCGATTGATTAGTACAAGTCCTAAAACGTTCGATACAAATGTTGTTCTACAACAAGTAAAATTAACTTTTATAATCGTAATACAATAAAAATGCAAATATTCCCATTTTCACGTTAACCGATACTTCACTTTAGCACGTACAGTGTCGCATAGAAGGAAACCAAATTTTACTTCAAGCACAAAATAACCTATCATATGCAAAATGTTGAAATGGGGTTACTGTTGTAGCTAATAATTGTCACAGTATTTTACTTCGAAAGGTTATTTATTGTTGCAGTTTGTACCTATACACTATTTTAAAATTAATGCATAAATACAAACTGTCAGAAATAATAGTATTATATTTAAGAACTATACAATCGTCAAACAGATTTCGTCAATTTTAACATTCGTTTCTTTGCAATGTCCCGTGACTTTATACGATACTAATACTCTCAGCCACAAAAAAACACACAATTTGCCGACAGTTTTACTTGGAACATTTTTCCACGACATCATTTCTTCAAAGATTATGAAATTTTAGCATTCATTTCTAAGAGTGCAAGTTTATTTATTAAGGCAACTTGCATTAAAATAACATTTGTGTTTTATTCGTATGAATTCCATAAAAATAAGTACGGCAATTTTTTTCAACGTAACTGGTTAACTTTTAACTTCAATTGTTGACAATGATTATTTATTTAGTAAATATATGCATGCCAATAACACTATAATAATTACAATTTTAAATTGGTATGATACATCCATTAAAGAAATCTGACCAATATTTGTTTTGTTAAAAGATTTTAAAAATAGTTTAAGGTGAATTAAGGAATTATATATTGACGATACATATTTAGTTTGACGATTCTTTTTAACTAAAAGGATTTTTCATTTATTTTTATGCCTCTATAAACATATATTCTAAACTAAGAATTTTTTTATAAAGGTTTGTACAAAACGTTCACTGCTCAAGAAGTAAAAAAAGGTTTGAATGTTCATTTTTTACATTTGCAATGAGATGAAGATTTGTCCAAACCAAAGAAACTATTTTATCGATTGATATTTTTACAAAAAATACGATCTGTACAATAATATAGTAGAACTGATTAGTCGAATTGGAACAAAATCATACTTTTTTTACACTTGCTAAAATATTCATGTCTTTAATCTTTATATCATACTTAAGACTTATCTAAAAATGTATCTAAGACCATTGCAAAATGATATAAAAATTATGTTTTCTACATACTATCTATCTTTTTTTCAAACGAATAGTTTCTTTATCTCTATCTCTATCCTGAAAATAAATTTGTTAGAACGTGAAACAGTTCCTGTGTTTTCGTATTCCGAAACACAGACAAATATATTTCCGTAATACAATCGGTGTTGAAATATGTTTTCTGTAGGACTGAAATTCAAAAGGAAGAAGAATCGAGTATATACGCATCGCTAAATATATAAAGGGGTCCATTCAAACATGAATATTTCCTTAAAGCTTCTTTTCCCACTAAAATGCTGAAAGGAAGAACCTTACTGGGAAATGCTCCAATGCACTTGATCCTTTTTTATATTAGGCGGCTCATACTATATAGGTGCGGAAATTCTATCTTGAAGTAGAGTTTGATTCCTTTACTTTGACAAGGCCTAGAAATATAACCTTTATTCAAGATATGAACAAAGTCTTTGGAGTTACGCTTTGAGTTCCGTGACAAAAATATAAATAATAAGAAACTGTTTATAGTTTTTGTCTTGTATATAAAATAACTTGGTAAATTAAAATCGACTTTAGATATATTGTTTTGTGTATTTTAAACTCTGCTTTTGTGCAATTAAAATTTAAATGGCAAAAATGATACCTAAGGATTTTTTTTAAAGAAAAACTCAATAACTGCGGTCAGCAAAAAAAATAATACTATTCTAACATAAGGTTTCTATTTACGTTAGTCTAAAAATCTAAGACAAATGACGATTATAGTACTGAAAGGTTTATGTAAGACAAATTAAGTTACACGAAAAATGATATTGAAAAACTTGAAACTAGGTACCGTTTTTATTCAGTACGACAGGCGTGTGTGATAATGGTATTCACACAAATGGGTTGTTAATGGGATAAGTATATTTTATTATAATAATGCACAAGTTATTTATATATTTTTATTCATTGTGAGTATTTTAATTAAAAAAAACATTTGACATTAAATTTAAATTGTTTTGGGGAAAAAACACAGCAGTGGGGCACAAAAGTTAGCAGTTTGAGAATATCATAGCTTTTATTTGTCTCAATTTAAATATATATACACTGAAGAGCCAAAATAACTGGTATACGCATACATCTGCGAATAAAGGTGTATAAAACCAATCGAAGTTCGTCGCTATGTTCAGCAGCGTCTATGTGCTGCTATCATGACAGGTTATGAAAATTGAAGGGATTTTGAAAGTAAGGGGTTGAGAAATGGAATTCCATATCCATGCATCTCTGAGGTGGAGATGAATTTTGGATTTTCACTTACGACAATTTCTCACGAGTGTACCATGAATATCGATAACCCAGTAAAACATCAAATCTACGACATAGCTTTGACCTTAAAAACATTGTGCAAAGCCGGGTCCATTGACAACTGATCATTAAATGTGATACACGTCTATGTCGATTCTATGTCGTACAAGTGTCGACTTGTTAACCATTTAAAAAATATATATATATACACATATATGGGCTTCTGGAGCCCTATATATCACGTATCCGCAATATATTGATGTTTAATGATTTTCGTCCGTCGTCGATGATCCGTTTTTACATGATCTTTTTTAGGCCGCAGCTGTGTCGTAGTTTTAATGTTTTACTGGATTATCGATATTCATGGTACACTGGTGAAATTGTCGTAAGTGAAAATCCAAAATTCGTCTCCACCTCGGAGATGCATGGATATGGAATTCCATTTCTCAACCCTCGATCTCAAAATCCCTTCAATTTTCATAACCTGTCATGATATACGCTGCTGAACATAGCGACGAACTTCGATTGGTTTTATACACCTTTATTCGCAGATGTATGCCTATACCAGTTATTTCGGCTTTTCAGTGTATAAACCACAACATTGGATCCCCGTCTTTTTTCTAAACAAAATAAACATTGAAATTTTTCTTTCATTTAGTATTTCATCAATCACAAAAGTTGAAATCTTAATTTAAAAGATATATATTAAATTTGTGTACATTTTTGAAACAATATAAATTAAAAATTGTTTTATAATACTATTTTACCAAGGTGGGAAAACAAACAAATTTATTTCCTTATTCTTATAAAAACCTAATCAAAAACATGAAATAAACCCAATAAATGAATATTTCTGAACATTTTTCAGTATTATAACATTTAACCCAATAAATAAAATTTAATGTGATCTTCCGAAATCTCCAAATCCGCCCGAATTTAAACAAATCCCAAGCATGCTTATTGTTGAAGTTCTGTGCACGTCTCCACTCTCGAATCCCCATGTTAAGTGATTAGGAGAGACAGGTATTCTTTGGTTTCCCCCAAAACCCCTCTTATTGGTATTGGCATGGTGTTATTTTGGAAATACACTCTATGATTGTTGGTGTCGGTTATTTCCAACTTTGTAATGTTATTTGTAATTTCTTTGTAATTTTAATTTATTTAAGTCAGCTGATGCGACCTCTTGGCAAAAATGATTTTTCAAATTTCAAGGATTTTTTCCATTTTATTTGGTAGTTGGACTTTAAACAAAAATGTAAAAAAGTAATTTTTTTTATAATCCTAGTAAAATATTTTTGACTTAGTAAGAATAACTTTTGTATTAAATTTAAAAATAATTCTTTTAAGAATCGCTCGTTTTTATCACATTTGAAAAAAAAATTTATTCACTGAATCACTCTTTTTATTAAATTTTAAAATAATAAAATTCATTGTTTATAGTTCTACGAATTAAAATTATAATTTTATTATTGAAAAGTCAAGGGTTAGTCATTACATCATTCTGTTATGGAAACCTCTAAAGATTTTATGTTATTTATAAAAAAGCAACTGTTAGAGCAGTTTGCTAAAAATAGGTTGACAAAACGGTTTTACATCCAGAAAAAGAATTGAATTCAAGAATTCCTGAATAAACCATCTGATTCGAAAAAACTTTTAGATATTGAGGAGGATTTTTAAACTTTTATTTCAGAAATAAAAATTATTTTTTTAATTAATTGATCGAACAAATGCACAGTTAAATATTTGGTCCGGGGTTTTACCAAAAAAAAGCACTGTTCGAGTGTTTGCTAAATAGTTGACAAACGGTTTTCATCCGAAAAGATTATTAGACTGATAACCATTGATTGAAACCAAAGGCATAAATTTTATCAGATGTAAAATTTTTTTATAATGTGAAAAATGCACAATATTTTCCGGGTCAAAAAAACAATTGATAAAAATAGGTGTACACGTTTCATCCGAACAGATTTTAAAACCTGAAAAACCATCATCTTTTAGATATCGGAGATTTTTTAACTTTATTTCAGAAATACAACTTTTAAAATTGATCGACAAATACAGTTAATATTGGTCGAGGTATTCCCAGAATATATCCTAGCAGCTGCCTCGGTTGTGTGGTAAAATGTTTCACCATATTTTCGGCATTCGGTCGAACCATTCCTTAGTTTTTGTCTCTAAAACCTGGAAAATGGTTCAACTGAACACCGAAAATATGGCGAAACAGTTCCCTACACAGCAGGGACAGCTACTGGGAACCATTTTTATAGGAACCAAGCATACATTTACAGTGTAATTAAATTCTATAGTGAAGATATTTTCCAGAAACTTGACAAAATCGGGCTGTACTTCCTCTTCCCATCCGCACCCTCTTTTAAACGCTGCCACGACAAACCTCATCTTTTAATGCTCCCCATCCTCTGTTCCGCGTAACAAGCTTTCCCGGCCACAACAAGAAGCTTTGACAAGGTTCGCGGTTGATTGGTGTGGCAGGATCCTAAGTGACATTTTTGTCGGATATACTTTGAAATGGGTAGTTCACGTCGTGGATGACAACAGTCACGTTTGTTGTTTGTTGTCTGAATAACTTTTTTGCATGGAAATGAGTTTCAAAGAATATTTTACTTATTAAATTTTTAAAATGCCAACTTCTAGCTGTGCTGTTGGTTTTTCAAAACTTTTGTTAAAGAAAGCTTGTATAGAAAGAAAAGTTTCTTTTCATCTATATCATTAATTTTGAGAGTGAAACCGAAGCAACCAATGAAATCGCAGAACGAGAATAATGAAAACAAGAGCGTTACATCATCTGAAACATTCCCATTGTATTTTAACACATTAAGGGCTTATCAGAAATGTTGATTTTGCTATTGTGTTGAATTAAATTAGCTATATATCCTTGAAAAACCATTAGGTATGTTGGCGAAATCAAGCGGTTGATTGATTCGGATTGACTAGTACCATAAAAGTTTGTAAATATTGGGCTTTTTTTAAAAAAACAAATAAGTATCTTAAATAATTATGGGAATATTATCTTAAATAATCATGGGAATTTATAAAATATTCCGAAGTTTCTTTTTGAATCTAAACATGAATTTTTCATCTCTATTTCCTCTTCATTTTCCTCACCATATTATCGTTATTCACTGTTAAAAATTTTGCAATTGGTTTTTCCATAATAATGGTTCCTAGTAGATGCAATGGCCATAAGGTGAAATATTTCACCATATTTTCGGTATTTAGTTGAACCATTTTTCAGGTTTTAGAAGCAAAAACCCGAGAAATTGTTCAGAATACCGAAAATACGGTGAAACATTTCACCACACAGCTGTTTCAGTTACTAGGAACAATATTTTTTGCGAAACCAAGTACTATAATTTTAACACTGTAAAATCAACTGCTCTTCATTCAATTAATAGATTCCAAGTATGAATGAAGCGTAAATAATCAAAACTAAGTCTACTATTCATTGCATTTTCATTTAGCAGAATTATTTCTAATTTTGAAGATATTAACTCTTTGTTTTAAATAAATAAAAAAAACTTTAGTAGTTATATGTGTTTTGAAATTATAGCGAGCTTGAATTACTTTTTTGTGTGAATAATGGCTGATGAAGCAATGAATTACGGTACTTATTAAATGGATGTATTATTATTTTTTTTATATGATTGAGATATTTTCTATGACATTTCACGTACAAAACTATTTCTCGCAGGATTTTTAGTCGAATTCTATAGCTCCTTTACTCCAATATTTTGTCTCTCTCTTCATTTATCAAAGCCAAATCTCATTTCTCTATGAATTTTCTTATGAAATTGCATATAATTCACTGTGACTTTTTACAACTAAAATTGAACTATTATAACCCCTCTTCAGGCAACGCTCAACACAGTTGAGCTCCTAATATCCGCATCAATTAGAACCGGCTCTTGCGGAAAATCAAAAATTCGGATAGTCGTTTTTTTGGAAAAAAAGTGTATTTTTTAATCATTTTGACAGAGGGAGAAAAAATAGTTTCAGCGAAAATGAGATTTCAATCAAATGAAATGGCAATGCTTTTATATGCTAAGCGAATGGGTGGATGAATGAATAGAACAGAGAATTATAGAATGGAATTCGCATTGTTAGAGTTCAGATAATTGGAGTTCTTCCATGGCCGACTTAACTAATAATGCCAGAGAAGAAGCTCTCTGTGACGGCAGACTATCCGTCCATTTCGAGTAGTCGGCTGTACCGAAATAGAAGAACGAAATCTGTTTGGAACTCTAAAAGCATAGTCGGCCGTGCGCCAATAGATTTCGTACTTTTTCTTCGAAAAAGCTGACAATTCGAACTGGACGGATAGCATGACATCCCTAAAAGCTTCTGTGGCGTTGAAGTTGAGTAGTCCATGGTTTCTATAGTGCTACAAATCGTATTTTCAAACCCCAATTTACTCATTACCAGATAATTCTTATTTACACTTTTGTCAAATTAATACTTCTATCCTACTGATTCGAGTATCAAGGTAATGCTCACTAAACTGTTTCTATAAAGTAACAAACCCACCAGTCGAGAGCGAAGGTTTGTGGAGCCACTTAACCGAATACTTCGAGTGCTTAAACTGGGGTAGTTTTGGTTGGAATGAAGTCTGCTGTGAACATATACCAGCTGTATTATAAGGAGATTAATATGGAGGTAGAAGGGGGGTTCTCTTTAACTGGGCATTTGGTCGTAATGAAGGTTCAAAAATAATATTTGGAGTATTAAGGGGGATTCAACATATATTTGGATATTAAATTGTACTAAATTTCAAATAAAACGTAATTGTATAAGTGACGAATTTATCTATAACCATGAAACCTGCTACAGGATTTTAATCAAATGCTTGGAAGTTCAAAAATTATAATTGTGATATTTATTTTTTAGTAATGTTAAAATGGGTTACATTGTAAAACTATTAAATAAATTTTAAACTCAGTGAAATGTAAGGGAGACTGTTGCTAGTTTCCCAATAGGGCAAGTTTTTCACCTGGCCTTATTGTGAAAATGAGCTCTTAGGGGGCCAACTGGTGGCTTATATGAAGCAACGCGTCATTTGGTACATACAAAATATTGGTTCAGTTGGTATTGTAATATATTTTATTAGACATGTTTTTGTGATTTGTTTTAAGATTGAGACAATTTTCATGTTTATATTAAAATTTTAATAAATTGTACTTTCATTGAACTTACTGTTTTATCGTTGAGTGGAATAAAAAAGTGTTTGCTTTAAATGTATTTCTTTTAAAAATGACTTAAACTTCTACTAGGTCAAGGTATTATTAAAGACGAAACACATGGCTAAGAAGCAGGTATTAAAAAAAATTTAAGGGGTGCACGAATATAACTTCCTTTGTAGAAATTTGATCTTTCTCAGACCTATATAAACTGAGAATTATATGTTAAAAATGTAATTATTTTTTTTAATTATGACCATTTAATATAACCATATATGAATAATCTAAATGTAAAAAATGCTGATCTATATAAAACATTTCTACACTATGATATAAATGAACCAATATGGTAGACATGAAAAGTTTTCTTTATGTACAATTCGTATAAAATATTTTTACGGATTTTTAATTGTTATTTCAAGACTGCTTACAACTTTCAGTATATTTATCTCAAAAATAAACTTTCTGAAAAAAACTGAAATCACACATCTCAACTTTAAGTCTTTCAAAGAATTTAAAAACATATGTATTGAAGTCCACCATACGGTTCTCTTTTAAAACACCGTTTATTCTCCACGATCAAAACTGAAAAAAGCCCAACAAATTAGGATAAATTTATTCATTACTCTCTTAAGTAGTGCACTAGACTTTTTAAGAGCTGTAAAATTACTGAACGTTGGTTTGCAGCAAATTGAATATGCTCACAACACGAACAAATCTTTCCTTTGTTAATATATTAATCTTCTGTTTTGTCAAGCATGTAACTGACACAAATTTCAAACAGATACTTTTATATTTGTATCAATATTATCTTTTAAATTAACGTAATTCAGTGGTTTATTTTGGATAAAACTTAAGCTTAAAATAATTGTAGTTGTGAGCTCCTTAAACATCAGTTATAATTGTTATTACTAAACCAATTTCAGGACAGCTAAAAAAAATCATGTTATATTACGGACAGTGTCTGGCAGAAAAGTTGTCAGAAAATATTTGTTGTGCTACGGACAAAGCATGTTGACAGAATTTTCCCGTACAGAAAATAATCGTGCCTATCGGATATTTTCGGTATTTCTGGGTACGTTAAAAAAGAAAACGTTAAGTTATAACCCCTATATGAACCCTCATCGGCGGCAAGGGATCCCTCATCGGCAAGGGCACTACAACTTTTACACCATCGCGTCCACGGGAGTAGTTTGCATACATACATTTTTCATCTCGTAATCAAGCATAAAAATCTGTTCTCAACAGGTGCAATCTGTATCAGTGGTTGAAGATTTTATCTGTTTACAGAGAAAGTAACTCTTTTTACAATTTGAAGACATAATTTAACAGAAAATTGAAGTAATTTAAGAAACTGAAATTTTCTGGAAAAAATAGAAATATTCTTTTTAGATTTTTTTACAGTGAGGTTGAATTTTAGAACAACTTTTTTTTGCAGTGGGGATTTATTTCCCGTGTGGTCCTAATAAAAATAGTCCGTGAGTCTGATGCAAGTTTTTCAGCCTAATTCATGCGTCTTTATTCTCAAGAGGGTCTCCAATGAAACAATGGTAATGGGATAAGGGTCTCACTAAGTGCATGTCTTCGCTTAGCTTCAAAACCAGCCCTTTCATATGTAAAATAATTCCCCAGCCTCAAAGGGCCTCAGAGTCTATGGGTCTTGTTTCTCGAAAAGTGATAAAAGTGGCAAAATACCAAGCCCAAGCGATTCCGAGGGAATTTATCGCCATGCCACATTTTAAAATCGGATGTAAAGTGCATTCTTTTCCATATGGAAGCCAGCCACAAAAACTCGCCATTTTTTTTACTGCTTCCTTTCTGCAAAACACTTGAAGAAAATGAGGACGAAAGCATTATCAGGGAGAAAACCTTTTATTCCAAAATAGGGCCTCAAATGAAAAGGACTCAGTTAAGCGATGCTGGGGATCAATACCCCCCCCCCCCCCTCCTAAAATCTTTTCAAAGCGATAACTTGATGGAGAAACATATGCTGGCTTTTTTGTAGAGTGTGGTCGCTTTTATAACCGGTAATTAGCATAGATATGCTGTTTTCGTTTCAGGACACCTTGACGCTCAACTGAGTTCACAACGGCTCTCAGCATATCAATGTGTAAGCGTGACAATATTGTAACTGATATTTGAGTTGTTTTAGTTGGGATTGGGATACTTGAGTCTAACCTAGTGAGTCGGAGCCTACTAAGGTGTCGGCTCGTCACTTTACTATCGTCACTTTACGTCAAAATTAGAACGCTAGTCGGCCAATAGCCCTCGTGTAGTTCTAGTGCGACGATAGTTCAAACTTACCTTACCTAACCTAGAGCGGGACTTACTTCTGAACACTTTTGCTACGGATGATGCCTTAAGACCGACCTACCAACTGTGTCTCTAGTGCAACATTGATTTAATCAATTCGCCAACTCTGGATTTAACTCGGCAATAACCGTTTTCCGGATTCCAGGGGGCCAATATAAAGTTTATTTTTCCTTCATTCGAAAATCCGGAAAACGATACATATGACACTGACATTCAGGAAATAGTTAAAAATCAGATATTGCCGAATTAAGTCTGGAGAGTTGACAGATCTGATTAAGTCATCAAGTACTAAGGATTCGAAAATTCTATTTCTATGACATGCTACGCGGCAACAAAAAATTTCGCAAAGAAAATGTTAACTGTTTGAGATTCATGTAAAAATATGTGCCATATAAACCCAAAAGTACTTTTTTTTAAAAAAAAGTGATTTTTTTCTATTATTTATAGGTTGCGTTGGGTGCCTACTCAGGTGTCGGCTCGTCACTTGAATGTGGTTCTAAAATACAACGCGCGTCGCCCTCGTGTAGCTCTAGTGCGACGATAATTCAAACTAAACTAAAACTATTATTTATAAACAAATTCGTAGTGCTCGGCAAAAAGTAAAACGATTGTTTAACTAATTTATACTAAACATATAGCAAATTACCAACTTATTGCAACCTATTCCGCATGTTTATAGTTATATCCAAGATAACTATTAAAATTAAATATTAAATTGTGCTTAATGTCATTGCTTTTACACTAATGCTAGAATGCCCTTTAAAAATCTTGTATAGTAAGAATTACTACTAGGCTATCACCCGAGTTTAAAATACGAAGTGAAATTGGTTGTGTTAAAGCTCCTCATCGGGGCTAGAAATAGACAGCCGGAAACTTACCTATTTACCTACTACATGCTGGAACTCCACTATTTGAGACGAGGCCGTAGTGAGCCTAGTGGTCAGCGTCTCGGTCTCGGGATCGGAAGGTCCTGCGATCGAGTCCCGGTACCACTGAAGACCTACCGAGTATATGCGGAGTACGTGCTCGTTAAATCTGTTGGGTCCGAAAGTCCTCTAAGTTCCCATACCAAATCAATACCTCTGGGGGTGACAAGCCAATTCTGGGGATCCTCTAGTTGGCCCCCGTCTCTAAAAATTAGATGGATCCACTTATGTGTGTGTGTGTTGTCTGTTGTGTCTGTCTTACTTGACGAAGGTTTATAAGCTGGTCGCTGACCAAGCACGCAAACCTGAATATATATGTCTACCAACCAACCAATCCACTATTTGACTATATATGTCCGACATTCATTGTAAAATATTTCTGTAAAATTACAGCACATTTTGCGATTTTTTTTTACATTACAGTGTTGTAATGTCTGTTTTACCGAAAACTGATGTTTTAAAGACAACTTACTCCAAAAGCGTTTAAACAAAAAAGATACATCCAATCACTGTTAATGAAGCAAACGTTTTCGCTGGACCACATAATAAATTCACATCATATGTAAATCCACAGGGTGACGAAAGCATTTTACCATCGTACTGTGAGGGTAAATTAGAGGGGTTTTTTTACAGTGTGACTAAAATTTAATTTACGATTGTAATGTTGGCCAATGTATAGATAATATTTTAAAAGAAAAATATAGCTTTCATAAAATACGTCAGTTACAGCATTGTAAAATTAAGGGAGATACATTTTAAGGCCCAGCCACGCTTGAATGAGGGCCAACGGTAGCAGAAAAGTGGCCGGCAAAATAATTGGTATTCAGTACTCAACACAAATGAATAACTTGAGAGACAAAAGCGACGATTTTGCTATGTAACTTTCTCTATTTCTTTGTAGCTTGATGTTCATTTTTGAAACAAAAAACGTTGCAATATCTTTTCTCTTTGATTCAGGAATTAAAAAGCATCGAGTCATAAATACTGAGGGTGATATTTAAAAGAAATCAGAATTTTTAATTTCCAGTTGTAAGTTTACTCCAGTTTAACTCTTAGCTCTTATATTGATTCATAACCTTCATTGCTGCCACGTGTGATAAATATTTCCGAATTATTACCAAACGTTATAACGCAACTTTGATGTGTAAATATGTTACAGTTATTTATTAAATGTATTCATATATTCAAGTAAATATATAATTCGTATTTAAGTAAATTCATTCAGATAATTCATATTCAAGTAAATAATGAAAATAAAAAGACATCCAAAACTTATTTACCTCTAAAAATATTCACTAAACAAATTTAGTAAAGTGAAGTAAAATTTTATTACCTAAGCAAGCGTAAATTGTACGACAACGCAAGTCTAATCTTTAATGACTAATGAATATGTTGCAAATTGGAAGCAAAATAATTAAATACTTTTAAGCCAAATACACTAAGGAATAATTTTGTGTTAGTAAAGCTTTTAAGACTCATTTAATTCAAAGCTAGTTGCTAAGTGTTTACAACAACTCACAAACACATCAGCACTTGTTTAAAATTTATACCCTATATCATAAAAACAGCCATGCCCAGATTGTTTCTACATTTTGTGTCTATACTCCCATTCGTTTCAATTACACTTTTCTCCTTTAAGATAATCACAAATTCACAAAGTGTTAAGTGCGACATGTTTTATTAAATTTAGCATTTATTTACTTCAGTTAAAATTTCCAATTTACTTAAACGACGTATCTGTAAACAAAATGCACTGCGGTAGCCAAAGAGAATGATAATAACAGACGTTGTTTTTTTGTTCATCAAATGCCGTCTCTGGGGGAATAACCATGTATTTCTGCTTATTTTAGTTGCAGATGAGATTCTATGATGCATAGAAGTAAAGAATAGAGATTCTTACGCCATTTTATTTCTAAAAATTCGTATATCGTAGCGTCACTAAACCGATTCTTGTTGGTTTAAAAGTGGTGAAACTCTTGACGCTTAGACTTCATTCTTCGTCTTACAACCACTGTGATTCCAATCTTCAGTTACAAATAAGATAATAACATGCATAGAAGTAATCAAATAAGATCGTTACACCATTTGTCGCTACAAAAACCTTATCTTAACGTCAGTAAAAGACATTTTCTTCATGCAGGTAAAGTGGTGCAACTCCTGTTGTTGTTTGTTTCAATCTACTTCTGAACCCATCAGACACACACCTCTTCCAAACTACTTTTAGCATAGGTAAAAGGGGGGGGGGGGGTGTTTTCCATTTCTGGTTTCCAATTATACAGCTGACAAGTTAAGAAACAGCAATGAAAAATTACCGTCGGTTTGATATTAATGCCATTAAGAGTTAAAGAGACCAAATGCAAAATCCATTAGTAATAAAACGATTTCTAACAATGCGAAGCGTTCAAAATAGTAATTTTTAAATAGCTGCTTAAATGATCAAAGGCCCGGGAGTTGAACGCTAAAAGGAATGCCGGGAATTAGTTGAAAAGAGCAGAACAACATTCGAAATGAATACATCTCTAATTACATGAACGGGGAAGAAAACGAAAATTTTTCATTACGGGTTGAGTCTTTTAATAAGTCAGGAAGATAATTGTTAAAAGAAGGGTCTTTCTTTTTTTCAAGACGTAGAATTGTGTGCATAAGGCCAATTGGCAGTTTTAATTTGATTTTTTTACTTTGTGTAATGGAATATTTAAGTGGCGCTAGCTAAGATCTTCATTAATATCCGAATCTATTATTTCAAGCTTTACGTAATTATAAAGTTTTATTTGTAATTCTGTACCTCATAAAAAATATGTCAATGTACAAAGATATAACATAACACTTTCATATTTTGTGCATTTAATTTACAGTTTTTGTTAAAATAATGTAAGTTAAGGTAAGTTTGAATTATCGTTGCACTAGACCTACATGAGGGCTAAAGGAGACGAGCATTGTAATTTAAAACCACAGTCAAGTGACTAGCCAACACCTGAGTAGGCATCCAATGCAACATTAAAATAATGTGATGTCCCAGCAACAAGGAAGTTAGAACTTTAAAAACAAGAAGTTCTTAAAGAACTAAAAAAGCTTTCTTTCCTGTTACTTAAATACTTACTGAAATTCTAATCGGGAAACAACTAGGTCCATAACAGTAAATATCATCAGCAATCGTTTCTACACAAGATTTACACACATTTAAAAAAATCGCTAAACACAGCATCCAGCTATAATTTAAACTTCTAAAAGCCAAAATCAACTATTTTCCTTAATAATCTTTCACAAATTACTTAATATTATTTATCGTCTGCTCGATTTATTTGTAGTTCGAAAAATAATTAAATATTTATTAATAACAAAAATAATGAAACTACTCCAAACTGCATTAAAAAAAAAATGTAAATTAAAGCTAAGCAGAATTGTATGCAAAAAATATGCCTTGCCGTTTTCTTGGTAAACAATTAATGAACAATCAAAGAATCACATTGTGCTACATTTTTTGACGTCATTCCAAAATGATTCATGAAAAAATTATTTTGCTTCAAATATTTTTATATAAAGTTTCTTATGCCATTGTTGATTTGGCAACAGTGATTTAAATGACTCAATATAGAATTTCAATGTTAATTCAATGGGAAATTCGCCGACAGATAGTAGATATATGTCCGTCCGGACGTACAGACAGGCGGACAAAAAGTATGAAAGTTGGGTCTCTGAGGTCGTAGCTTTCTAACAAAAAACAGAATTTTTAAGATCCGAATGATAGAACCGATTTTGGAAGGGGGGTACGGACAGACGGACATCGACCGCATGTCAATACCTACTTTTTCATTTCTTTAATTCTTTCGAATTAAAAAAAAGAAAAGTAGGCTAAAAATCCCTCTATCATTACCATTACAGCGGAATGTCAAAAGCTCTGCCATCACCTTGTGCTTTGAATTTATATGATGCCAAATTTATTGTGTGGTACCGGTAAAAACGTGTGTTTCATTGGCATTGATTGGATGCACCTAACCTATCTGTTTAAACGCTATTGGAGTAGGTTGTTCATGTGACTCTGTATGCCGTGAAAACATCTATTTTGTGTAAAACAAACGTTACAACACTGTCATGTAAAAAATAACCGCAAAATGTGCTGGAATTTTACAGAATTGTTTCACAAGGAGAGTTATCTTTATATTCCCATAATGAAGAAAAGCAGCATTTTTGCCCTGATCTGAATCGGTAGTAAAGATCACGTACCAAAGATATTCATTCGCATCGATCACCAACCAAGTATGAAAAAAAAATCAAAATTGAGACAGTAACTGTCACCTAGTACAGCTTTTATCCAAGTACACACAATCCCGTAGTACACAATCTGTAGAAACAAATTGCCAAACATATCACTTAGTTTTAATTTAAACTTTTAGTTGCCAAAATTGCTTTTCTTATTTTTTTTCTTTTGAAAATTCACTTAATATTCTTTATCGTTTGCTAAATTGATTTGTAGCTAGAAGAATAAAAATTTTGTCAAATTACTTACTCTAAAAATAAGGGCAAAACTTGTCCTAACATTATTCTTTATATTTTTTCAAACAGATAATCTGTAATTTGTATTTCAACGTCTTCGTACAATTATACATCAATTAACGCTGAAACGTAAATAAAAAATGACAAGATTATTTATGCAAAAAAATGTGAAATTTATCTGCCACTTTTTCTTAATTCACATATATAATGAACCACCAAAGGAACTCTTTATTGTGATAAAATTTCAAACTGCTTTTTATCGCAAAAACAAATATTAATTCGAGTTCTCATTTTAAAGAACAAAATGTTCTTACATGTGTGACTGTGTGACGAAGTGGCAACAGTGTAAATTTTGAATGAAAATGGAATTATGGTTAAGCATATAACAATATTGAAGAAGTTAATAAAAATAACTAATCCTATTTTGAACATATATTTTTTTGCCTGAAAATTTTTATCAGACCTGAAAAAAAAGAACCTGAAAATTTTTATCAGTTTTTAAAGACACATTTTATTTGAAATGAATAAAAACTAAAAAATATCCTTTAATAAGATACGACTTTAAATTTAGAAAATGAACGTTATGTCCAACAACCAAAAATTTAAAAACGTGTTTGTCCACGCAATCGTAAATTATTATGATTGTTACAATGAAGCAAAAAAACCCAGAAAACCAGAAAATGTTTGTTTTAATCTCCAATTCTTGTTCATTCATGCTTTCAAAAACATCGAAAATACAATTTCTACTTTATTATATTTTTGGCAAAAGAGTTTTTGAAAAGAATGATATGCCAACTGGATTCCTGTACCGAACTTTCTATTATGAGGGATAAAATGTAATTTGGAAATTTTAGACAATTTTTTATATAGATTCGTATTTTTTCAAACATAAACTAAGTGTTTGAAAATATAAATGTTAGAATTTATTGAAATGCATACACAATTTTATCTTGAAATTCAAAGTTACATTACAAGTTGTTAGTTTTATTTGTTTTACTGTTTTTAAAATATGTTTCATTTGAAACCAATCTCATGAAATTTTTGTTTAAAAAATTATAAAAATTGCACCTCTAGCAAATGATACATCAGTAATTTCGATTTTTAAAATGTACACATTTTTCAAAAAAGTCATTTTTAATTTCCAATCATTTGTTACATATTTTCGGCATTTACAACATCTGATGTGTCAAAATAAAAGAGTTACATTGAAGATTGGTCAATCGCCAAAAAAAATGTCTTACTTTTTCGAAGAGAAGAAGATGAACTTATACTCTCAGTCACAAACTTACCGCAATTTGACGAAAGATATACTTGAGCATTTTTCGCGACATCATTTCGTCAAAAGCGATGAAATTTTCATCTAGTTTTTAATTTCCATTTCTCAGAGTGTGGTTCCAGTAACTAGGTGATTTCTATGAATAAATGAACAAAAATAAGACTTACAATTACAATTAGCATGTTAAAATTACTTGTAAATTAAATTTTAAAGCACACACACATTCATTACATATGTTTTCTTGCTTTTCTAGATTTTATTTTAAGGGGGGAAAATCAATATCCGAGAAATGTTACTATTTACCTGTATTTTAATTCACTTCAACCATTTCAAACAGCAATTAAATAATTCAACGAAGAAAACTAATTATTTCTGAAATAACCAACATCCCTACGATAAACAAAGAACCTAATAAAAATAAATTATACACCGAACCATCAAGACTAAATATCAATCTTCGTTTTAATTAAACATCGACGATCCCAATTTTCTACTGAAAACTCGACGCACAAGAAATTTCCGGCGTCACAATAAATCTTGATGTTCCAAACAGCAATAATTAACATTAGCCAATGGGATTTAGAAATTTAATTTTTAGTTTGACAACGATTTAATTGGCACTGTTTTTGTGTGAATTATTTTTAAAATTGAGAAATGTGGATATAGAGAAAGTTGTGGGGGATAGTTCACGTTTTTTAAAATATATGGGAAAGTTCTGAGCAAATTTTGTTTTAAACTTTCGACTTAAAATTCTAATATTACAAAAAGCATATTGATTGATAAAATAATATTTAAATACAACAACAAAAAATTAATTTAAAAATTATTTACTTTTTCTTGAAAATAAGGAATAAATGCGAATATTTGCAACTTCAAACTCAATTACTCTTATTGTTTTAACATTTCTTTATTTCAAATTAATATATTACTCGGAATCTTTTGGACAATTTTTTTCCAATTTGGTTAATACAAATATACAACTATAATATTTTTTTTATTTAAGTTAGTATAAACAGTTCATAACAGTTACTAAATTGTTATATTCTCATGTGTGTAAAATGTGTCCAAATGTAAATTTTTTGACAAAAAAACGAAAGATACAACTCTTGTAATAAACGCAGTGGTGTATCTTTAAATGGCATAATTTTCTAACTTATAACAAGAAGGCTTTATCATTGAGAGATGTGAGGATTCGACATTATGTTCATCCGGGGCTTAGAGACGAACAGATTATTTTCATGTGTTTATGACGAAACGAAAAAGTTATTTTTGTCTGTTCAGGAGTAATTTCAAAAGAGAGATGTGGGAAATATAGAAGATACCGCAAAATTGAAATCTATTAAAGTTTGGGTCGGAATGTTAGTCAGTAAAATAATACAAATGAATTTAATTATATTATAAAATTGAATTTTTTTTTCGGGGGGGGGGGGGGGGGTAATAGTCTGTACAATAGAAGAAAGAAGTCTATTTCAAACGCAGTTACTAGGAAAGTTTTACTGCAAGTATTTATACTTTATTCACATGCACTGTTTCTTTTTTTTTTGTAGAAAACAGAATATTTCTGTTATTTTGCTACAATTTTTTTAAACTACAGAAATGTACTGCAAAATATTATCTCAATTTGTCAAAAAAATTTATTTGTAAATAGATTAAATCTGTAACTACTCATACGGATTGCATCTGTTGAGAACAGATTTTTCTGTTTTGATTATGAAAAGGAAAATTAAAATATAGGTTTTTAGCTTCCACACTACGTTTATAACGTAAAAAGTGGAAGGTATTATAATCGATCAGTCCGTCTGTCTGCCCGTCACCCACTTTCATAGCCGAAACTATAAATCCTACGGACAAGTGTGATAGTCAAAAAATTTAGCGCATCGAAATTAGAATACATTGAAAATTTCAGAAAAGAATTCGAATTCGAAGTACTTCAATTATTTAAAAAACTGCAAAATTTAATGCTCATTTAAAAAGCATAGGAAGCCATTTTTATTAGAATTAAATCGCCATGGCCATTCGCAACAATCGCTAGAGAAACTTTAATTCTTTTAGACAATAAATTAAAATAAATTTATTTTTGCGACATCGATCAGTTTGAAATGACGTCAAATATATTTCACTACGAGATTCTTTGTAAGTTGATATGAAATGTTTTAATTCTATTTAAAAGCGAGGAATATTACATATTTATTCTTTGAAATATAAATTAATTTTTGCAAACGACATGTAATCATTATTGAATTTTCGAAATAAAATAAATGAAACTAGCCAAATTTAGCATGTAAATGTTTAATATAGAATATTAATGCTGTGTTTGTCGCCTTTTTACCTGTTAAACACAACTGTTGTGTGGAAGCGGGTTAAGTGACAGATTCTGTTACAAACCTACTTGTTTTAAACTAAACTTAGCCTTCTCGACACAATACATTTATTTTGCACGAGTATATTTTGTATTGTTTTGTTATAGGAAAATTCTGTCAACAGAACTTTGTAAGCATTTTAGAACACTTACAAAGCACCAGTAACAATATTTTTTATATATTTAATTAACTTTTATATATATTATTAATTTAAAAATATGTTTTTTTTATTTAAAAATATGATCTCATTAATTTAACAATACGTTTTTATTAATTTTTTAAACTTTCCCAACCCTACAGATATCTGTTTTGAGTCAGTATTTCATGTACTGCTTTGATAAAAGAAAATCCTATCAATATATTTTTTTCTGCAGCATTACAGATATTTTATGATAACATTGCTGCCAGAGATTTTTCTTACAGTTTGAGTACATGCAAGGATAAATCAGTTTTACAGAACTTCAGAAGATAGCTAATGTGCCATGGTCACAGGCTAATCGTCTTTTAAAATAATAATTATAATAATTAAATAAATAAAATATTATACCAATAAAACAAATAAAATATTATAATAATAAAATATACTTGTTTTCATTTTTCCATTTATTTTTATTTGCAGTCTCATAACACGAAACGGATTTTCGAAGTCGACTAAGTACATGCAAGGAGAAACCAGTTTTACAGAACTACGGAAAACAGCTAATGTGTCGCGAGCACAGGCTAACCGTCTTTTAAAAAAACAACTATCATCTTTACAAATTATTGAAAACATTCTCATTGTTTTCATATTTTCTGTTTATTTTATTTGCAGTAATATACACGAAATGGATATTCACCGTCAAATACGCACGTGCAAGAAGTAATAAGTTTGACAAAAATTCTTTTAAAAACTAAAATGAAAAAATCCGGCTGTAATTGATAAAAAAATGCATATTGCATTAAATATATAGAGATATAGAATATGAAATACTAAATTTTAGATAAAAATAATTTTATCAGCATTTCACACTTTGTATAAAGATTAGTAGATATGGTTTTATTAAATAATGATAAGCTGTATTCTTGTTAAAAAATAGCCTTAAAAACGGCGGTGATAAATAAACTAAATTACATATATTACATAAACGTATAAAGTTATAAAATTTCAAATAAAAGTTTTAATAAAAAGTCATTTTAGTAGCACTTTTGGCACATAAAAGCAAAACCATAAAAAAATTTCCTCTTATTCCGATCTAGCGTATTTAAGGCAATAAAATCAATATAACGAATAGTGCATACTGCATATAGTCACTTTACTATACCTGGAAACTATTTTATGCTTGGAAACTATTTATTTTGATGTTTACTTTGTCTGTGTTTTTCTCTGCACCACTTTAATTGGATTCTTTTATCAGTAGTGTGTGTATTAATAAATGAATAAATGAATAATGAATAAATGAATAAATGAATAAATGAATAAATGAATAAATGAATAAATGAATAAATGAATAAATGAATAAATGATAAATGAATAAATGAAAATAAATGAATAATGAATGAATAAATGAATTGAAATGAATGAAATGAAATGAATGAAATGAAATGAAATGAATGAAATGAATAAATGAATTGAATGAATGAATGAAATGAAATGAAATGAATGAATTGAATGAATGAAATGGAATAAATGAAATGAAATGAAATGAAAAATGAAAAAATATGAACACTGAAAAATAGAATTAATATGAATAATGTTGGAAATGAAATGAATTGAATGAATGAATGAATTATGAAATGAATGAATAAATATGTTCAAAAAAATTTAACAACAATCATTGAAACATAAAATAGACTTCCATTACATATGAAATACAGTGTTTCAATACCTGTTTATTGACTGCCAACATTTATCCCAATAAAGGAGTGTCACCTTTGGAAGACCACAATAAAAGATAAATGCGCGTGTCAGGAATATTTATCGTCATCCGAACATACATATTTCAGCTCGGAGTCTTGTGTTATACATGGACACCCTCAGGACAAAACGTCCGAACCAATTTATGTTCGGCTTTGTCCCTCTGCGAAGAACAATAAATATCTTGGGTTAGATAGAAAGAGTAAGCTGTTTTATAGACAATCATTTGGTGGTATATGGAGGTAACTATATGACCCTTTAGAGAGACTTAAAAAATTATTACTGTTAACTTTCGGCATTCAGAAAAAACTTGTGCTGACCTTTCAACATAAAAATTGTGATTTTGCCAATTATTGCAAGTTGTGTTGAAAGAACACAAAAATGGAATTCCGACCAAATAATAATGCAGGGTTAGTAAAAAATTGCGTTAAAGGATTAGAAAGTATGCATTCTTCCGAAATGTAGTTCAGTATCTGCTTTTTAATAATTTGGAAAAATAGCCGTACTATATTATTAGCCATTTATATATTATGGTACTTAAAACGAATGTTATAATTTGTTGTACATATCTTAGCAAACAATATGATTTACAGTTTTTTGTCAATAGCGCATGGTTATATTAATCGTTTCCTCTTGCGATCGTCAGTTGTGTTGGAACAACACATTTGTGTTCGTATGTGATCACACAATTCTTGACTTGAAACAACACAATATTATAATGTTTCCATTTTCATACAATACTTGTGTCATATACTTGTGCTGTTTGAATACAAGTTTTTTTCTGAATATTCAAAACACTTTCAAACAAACGGGGTTGTTTAAGAAGATGTATTTGATATTAAAGGAGCTGGTTAATACTAAATAAGTCTGAATTTTGCTAAATTTTTCATACAATTCTTAAACTCAAAGTTTCTTAGTCAGATTTAGGCATCTTCTATAAAATTATAATAATTAATATTTAAAATCTTTAGTACATTATTAGTTTTGAATAATCATGTTATAAAAAGAAACTTAGAAATATGCCATTAAATTCGATAACTCAATATTTAAAAAAATTATTTTGAGCTAGAAATAGGCTTAAAAGAAAAATTCACTTCGATTTGAGAAATATGTCTCACAAGTAATAGAATTGAAATATGCATGTAGTTTTCCGTAATACTTTAATATCTTTAGTATTTATTAATTTCGAAAAATTATCTTTTTGGATAAAGCTTTATTTCAAATAACTATTTTGCGCTAAAATAGATCTAAAAATAATGAAAGAAAAGTAAAACTTCGGTTTGAGAAATATGCAACTGAAAATCTCACAAGTAATACCATTGAAACATGCATACAGTTTTCTTATTGAATATGGTGTGAGTAGAGCTTCTAAAGGTACTTCAGATAGCCATAAAATGTACATGCAAATATATCCATTCGAATGGCCAACGGATACCGCTATGGGAAGAAATAATCTATAACACTGCATAAATGTTTGTCCGTTTCCCAGTACATTGAAATCGGGATTGAATAGAAGTGTTTTTATGTTGGTTGTTTCGGCCGTTATTTTTCTAAGTACTTTTTCACATTAACTAAATTAGATTTTTTTATTATGGCGTACGTACAGGTTATATGGAAATACGTTTCGGGTAATATTTGGGATAGTTTTGTTTCGAAAGAGAAAATATGGTTTGTTTAGTTATTTTTGGACTAAAATTTTACTTTAATTTTAGTGAAACTCCGTAAAAAGAGAAAAGAACTATTTTTTTAGTATGGTCAATCGACTTTTGTGAGAAAAGAAATATTTCCTAAAAAATGTAGCTCTTTAATGTTATTTTAATATTTTTATTATATAAAAATTTATAGTTTTGGCACTTTGTAAGTGGTCAATAACACAAAGTTCCGTTGATAGAATTTTCCCAAAACAAAGCAATACAGGAAATACTTGTGCAAAACAGATATATTCAGTCGGGAAGGGTAAGTTTCATTTAAAAATAAGTAAATGCATGACCAACCCGTATACGAACCTTGGTCGACGAGATAGAAGCCAGGACCGCTGACCACTACATGGACGAGATCATGGAATCAACATGGTATATTTCATTTGTTCTTTTCCTAATCCAAAAGAAAAAAAAAGTTTTTTTCAAAATATTCAATCTATATAAGTGGTTATAGATTAAATCCGTAAAAGAATTTTTTTTTTTTTGACAAATTGAGATGTAATTTTGCCGGAAATTTCTGTAGTTTTAGATTTTTTTTGTAGAAAAACACCAGAAATAATGTTTTCTAAAAAAGTTTTACAGTGCAGTCGACAAAGAAAATCCATTTCGCGTTATAAGAGAAAATATAAATAAATAAAATTATTTTTATTATTATTATTATTATTATTATTTATTATTATTATTATTATTATTATTATTATTATTATTATTATTATTATTATATTATTATTATTATTATTTATTATTATTATTATTATTATTATTATTATTATTATTATTATTATTATATTATTATTATTATTATTATTATTATTATTATTATTATTATTATTATATTATTTATTATTATTATTATTATTATTATTAATTATTATTATTATTATTATTATTATTATTATTATTATTATTATTATTATTATTATTATTATTATTATTATTATTATTATTATTATTATTATATATTATATATTATTATTATTATTATTATTATTATTATTATTATTATTATTATTATAATATTATTATTATATTATATATTTTATGATATTATTATTATATTATTATTATTATTATTATTATTATTATATTATTATTATTTTATTATTATTATTATTATTATTATTATTATTATTATTATATTATTATTATTATTATTTATTATTATTATTATATTATTATTATTATATATATTATTATTATTATTATTATTATTATTATTATTATTATATTATTATTATTATTATTATTATTATTATTATTATATTATTATTATTATTATTATTATTATTATTATTATATTATTATTATTATTATTATTATTATTATTATTATTATTATTATTATTATTATTATTATATTATATTGATAATAATAATACTTGACGGTAAGGCTGTATCTTGACTGTATCTGGCGCAAATATCTTTATTTGTTGTCTTCCCAAAGTTCTGTAAAACTGGTTTGTTATTTCACCTACTCAGTCGACGGAACAAATCCATTTCACCTTATAAGCTGCATAAAAAGGGAAAATTAAACAATTAGCCTTTCTTAACATTTTTTAATTTTTAAATGCCGTTTTCATGGCAAGTTTGCCACAGCGACATATTAGGTGTCTGCCGAAATTCTGTACAACTGGTTTTTCCTTGTACCTACTCATTCGACTGTGAAAGTCCATTTCGCGTTATAAGACTGAAAATATTAATATACGTTAAAATCATAACAATAAGCTGTTCTCCATAATTAATTATTTTAATATTTATAATAATAATATTAATTATTATTATAATAATAATAATAATTATTATTATTAATATTATTGTAAGAAGATGGTAAGGACCGCGACACATATGTATGTATATTGCAAATACGTTTGTCTGTTGTCTTGCGAGGTTCTTTAAAACTGGTTTCTCCTTGCACCTACTCATTCGACGGCGAAAATCCATTTCTCGTTATGAGACTGCAAATAATGATAATCATCAAAATCGAAACAATGAGCCGTTCTCTATAATTAATTATTATAATTATTATTGTTTTTTTACAAATACGGTTACTACTGAGACATCTATTTTAATTTTAAAATGGTATCGACATATTTCGATAACGATGGCCTCAATTTTATTAACTAATAAACCAGGTGATAATTTTTCGCTTCTAGTTTTTTTTTGCGTGGTTGTTATTATTTCCGTACCTGGTTTTAAAAAAAATGACATTTTAAAGCAGTATTTGATAGATATTACGATTTCAAAGCTAATTAATTTCTAAAAAGTATGGTCATGACTTAAATTTTTCTAGGTAATAGAAAATAAATATATAGAAAAGTACAACTGCATTATTCTTGAACATAACAACTGAATTACAAAGTTTAACTATGCATTGCTGATTTTTCTAGTAGTTTACTTAAAAATATATATTCATCTAAGACATAAAAAATATTAATGCAAAAACTTTTTCACGTACAACAAATTGCCAAACTATAATTAAGCCCTAATAATTTGAAAATAACTTGCTTAATAGAGGGAGAAAAAAATAGGATAGAAAAATTGTGAAATGTTAGAAGGGGTGAAGTCCATAGGAATTTTTATTCACCTTTTCTATCCCTAAAAATGATGGATGAATGATGGACTTAACCCTTTTTTACGTTTAAATATTCATATTATCTTAGCAGAAATAATGTTTGAAGTCATCTATGGAACAAATCCTTACTAAGTAATCGGATTGGTAGTTTATGACCTTTTAACTTCTGAGCTGTCCTTAGTCAAATTATTAACCATTGAAAGTTGCGTTGAAGACTTAAATACTTTTTAATAAGATTATATTTAAATAGGCTTAAAAATATCAAGTTAGTAACAATGCAAACTGAAAAAAGGCTTTAAAATGTGGACAAATTCCAAATTTGCTTACAACTTCTTTAAATAAGTTTTTAGGAAGGTTAAAATATGTGAAATACATATAAAAATGGTAAGTTTTTTATTCTAAAAACCATGCACTGTTTTATAGGAATGCTACGATAACGAATAAATAAAGGATGGACATTTATTCCCAGGTAAAGCATATCGCACCGTACGCGGAAAAGAGACCTATCGGCCAAAATTGACTTTTTAAGATAACACTACTATAGGATGCAAAATTTTGATATCTTTCGATTGGTGCAATCGGCATAGCGATCCGAGCCCTAGTTCGGCTGTAATTAATAGATAGGTCTTTCTTTCGCGTTCGTTTTTGGATGAAAATGAGCGCGAAAGAAAGACCTATCGCACCTGGCGTTTTTTCGCTATGCGTTTTGCAGGCTGCAGCTGCGGTGGCGACGAAGTTAAGTTTGAAGTGCTTAAATGGAAAGGTTGAAGTCGGTTATTTATTTTCTTTGTTTCTTTATTTGAAATGCTCATTCAAAAGCTGTTTTGTGGTATTTAGTACAATAAATATACGTAAAAAAATTCATGTAATATGTGTAGATTGCAAAATGATATGTCAATATGTATAATATATATATATATATATATATATATATATATATATATATATATATTATATATATATATATATATATATATATATATATATATATATATATATATATATATAATAATATATTATATATAAAATATATATATATATTATATATTATATATATATATATATATATATATATATATATATATATATATATATATATATATTATATATATATATTATATATATTATATATATAGTTAATTATATTTTACATACGTAAATTTTTAATCGATTATATAATATTATATATAATTAAACTATCTAAATTGACAGTTTGTATATAAAGTCGGTGAATTCAACTGTGTACTTAAGTATGAAGTATCCATACAATTACTTTTAAAATTTAAAACTTTTTTTTTATATTTTCATGAGTTTTAAAATGATTATAAAATTTTAATAATGCTTCAAAATTTATTTTTGTTTTAATTTTAAACATGATAGATAGTAAAAATTTAGATTGAAAGGTTTTGTAGAAAAATGTGGATATCATTTCTTATATCTTGTAAGTCCTGATTTTGTAAAAGTGATTCGTTTCATACACCTATTTTTTATATAAACAAACTATTATGATTTCAATCATTGAATATTAAATATAAAAAACATGACTTTAAAATAATATCGTAATTACATGAAAAGAGATAAACCTTATTACATGAACTTCATTAAAATGGTTAAACAACTTTTTGTTAAATTTAATTTTAAAAAAATATTCTTATTGTTGATCAATATATTATTATATTATAAAAATGCATTAATTAAATGAGTATTCTTCATAAGTATGTTTCCTTAATCTTTAAAATGAATTTAGCAGCAAACTTTTTAGGACCGGTCTTCATAAGAGCCGTTTAAAGTTTTGGTAAAAATTCGAATTATCACAAAATCGTTCCAAATGAACCTAGATCAAAAATATTTGGCATGGATATTAGTTTTCTGAGTATCAAAAGTTATGCATAGTCATTTTTTACTTTAAATTTGCCTTTGCTGAGATATTTTCAGATAGGTCTTTCTTTCGCGAACAAAATTGTTCAAATTTGTACGCGAAAGAAAGACCTATCTGAAAATATCTCAACAAAGACAAATTTAAAGTAAAAAATGACTATGCATACTTTTTGATACTCATAAAACGGATATCCATGCCGAATATTTTTGATCTAGGTTCATTTGGAACGATTTTGTGATAATTTAAAATTTTTACTAAAACTTTAAACGGCTCTCTAGAAGAATGGTCTTTTTCGCGATAGGTCTCTTTTCCGCGTGCGGTGCGATATTTACGTGGGATACGTATAGGCTCATTTGGGTAATGTGCGCACTGCCCACATTTGTCTCAGAAATAAACGGACCCTTTTATTTTTGGTCAAACCACATGGGCCATTTACAATTATATAATTATATCCCACTTAACTGTAGGCTTTGTAGGCACATTTACAATTTTACCCCACTTAACTGTTATCTCTAAGAAAACTCTTCAAAATTAGAAATAGTTAAATGATTTTCAGTACAATGCGTTTAATTAACAATTAAATATAATTTTACGTTTTAATTACTTGATTCAAATTAAAATTACCACTGTGTCCTAGATGACTTCTTTTGATAACTCTGGCCTTATAACTAACCCACGTGAATCCCAATTACGATTGTTATCAGATAAAATCACATAGATCAACATGGGGCAGTGTGAGAAAACCATAAAGATTATTATGGCCTAACCATGTTATTTAAAATAGTAACTAAGGGCAAGTAATAGTTTTTATTTGGATAATGCAATTATAATTTGCCTGTAAAATTGCGTATCATTGATAATTTAATATCATTTTGCCCCCAAAAGTTGAATTGTTTCCTTATTTTAAATAAATTCCATTGAGAAAGGTGTAAGTAAGACATTATTGAATATAGGCATATGGTGGGATATCCCAGGTTGGCCCATGTAAAATAAAGAGATTCTTTTTTGTCCCCATATCGTTATAACGATATATCTAACCATATACTCCATGGAACCACACTCATCAAGTGTGGCCATACATTAGCTAAGTATAACTAACAAATAATTTATTCAATTGGTGGTTAAAAATTCACTACAATAAAAATTATCAAACATAATAATGTACAGTTACTGTATAATTTAAAATACTGTGAAAATAATATCAGTAAATTTTAACATTATATTTCAAAGGCTCATTTTGACAGTGATCCGACTTCTAAACTTGAACCCAACTTTCGAGCGACAATGTACGCTAACTCCATCGGGACTTTGGCCCGCACATATGTAAGATGAAAAAAATCGTAACCGTTACTGTTATCTATCGCAAATATTCTAGGGTTTTTCTAGTTTACATAGCTTTTTTAGGTTTTCATGTTTTCCTCAGAAACATAAGTTAGCATAATATTCACCGTAAGTTAATGATTTAACGCAAGTAAAATCATTTAACATACGTCCTTTTAGACAAATCAATATAATGCATCGTTGTCAACAAGCAACCATAGATGCGAAGAGGTGGCGCAGTCATGAAGTGTTTGAATGAATATACCTATAGTTTAGTAGACCGAATTCGGCAGATACCCCTCTACGTATTATGTAGTTAGAAAAAAAGCGAAAAGTATAGTTGTGTAATCCCGTTTTTGCATATGGACATTTTTTGGCATTTCCAAGAAAATTACTCGCTTTATGTGGGATTATTTCTAAATTTTCAGGGAAAGTTATTAATACATTCTAGTATATTAATTTTTTACAGTGTACATATTTGATTTATAAGATTACTCGAATTCGACTTCCGATCACCAGAGAAGGTTCTATCTCAAAAGGGACACCTTATCCACTCGACCACGCACTATAAAACTGTGATCGTCCCTCCGACAAATCAGTGGAAGCTTTAACATCCCCAGTCTCATAGAGTAACGTTATACCACATTTTGGAGTAACGGGTCACAAGTGTTTAACTCTTCACTTATTTTGCGATGTAATATTACTCTGTAAATTTCGTGCAACGTTACTCCGTGAAATAGGAGTCAGCACGTGCTGCCACCGAATTTAATTAGAAATCTTCTTATTTGTGTTACGTTACACCGTTTTATAGTGCGGAAGGGCCAAAAGATTGTTTAACCTTACACAGAACTCAATCTCAAGGTTGACGCCTTAACTAACTTTGGACGAACAACCATGGACTACAATACTGTGATGCGTAACTTTCCGCTGCAAAATCAATGGGATCCTGGATAACTACGTTTTCACGGAGCGTCACACCGAATTTACGGAGAAAAGTTGCAATCTATACTGATGTCACATTACTCCATAAATTTAATGCAACGTTACAAGATACAGACCTTGTTGCTACCGATTTTATGGAGTTAGATACTTGTGTAAAGTTACTCAAAGGTGAGGATGGGTCCAAAGGTAGTACAACCCTTACACAAAACTAAAAATACATTTAAAACCCGATGCCAGAAACATCATACCCCCCTCCCCACCAAAAGTACCCCAAGATCGCTACAGCTTCCCGATCTACCCGATGTAAGCCCTCTAAGCAGCTTTCTCGAGTTCCAACCAGCATTATCCCATCCAGATACGAACCTAAGGCTAATTGGGCTCTCATGGCCCCTAAAGAGCCTTCTTGATCCGGCAAGTCCGGCCAACAACTGAACCACAGATACGTGCTGGAAACAAAAGGCCCGGATAGGAGCCACGAGTCCGGGAAAAGAACGGGAATCAGGCTAATTATCCGGATTGTCTTAATGTTGTTTTTTTGTAGGGAAAGACTGCCTTATTAATGGATGGTACGTGGTGATTTACTATTCTTGTGTCCGATTATGGCTAATGAGGTATTTAGTGAATGGTGGGGATTTTTATTTTAATGGTTGTGGTTGGTAAAAAGTTTAGATAGATCGGGAAATGTGAAGTTTTGGAATGGGTATCGGAGGGTTGTGTAATGTTGTGTTTGTTTTATTTGTAGGGAAAGATAGATTTTTGTTTTTGTCGTGAAAAAGTAACCGAGTTGTTATTGATATAAATTATTTATTAATGTTTAGTTAATTAATTAAATTATTTAATCAAATAAACTTATTTTGTAACACAACTAAATTATTTTTTTACTCTGCATTGCAAAAAAAACCTCGATAAACATGCTGACTGATATTATATTATTTTGATAATGATAAATTATAATTATTATTTGATAATGATAATTATTATTATTCTTGATAATTGTATAATAATTTAATTATTATTTGATAATTGATTAAATTATTTAATTATTATTTGATAATGATTAATTAATTAATTATTAATTTTGATATGTTTAATTAATTTATTATTATTTTGATATTGATTAAATTAATTAATTATTATTGATAATGATTAAAATTAATTTAATTATTATTTTGATACAATTAAATTATATTTTTACTTTTTATTACGAAAGAAACAAATTGGATAAAAGAAATATGCATATTTGTAATAAAAATTTAATTAGTATTGTAATTTGCATTATAGTATTCTAACAAATATAGATTATGAATAGCCAATTAAAAAATGATATAAAAATTCGTAATCTGACAAAATGCTATTAAATCTGATTGTTCAGAGTGCAAATAATGTAAACATATTATTTTTCAAAATTATACAAACATTTTTCATTGTTTCATTATGCATTGTTTTCTCTCACCCAAACGGTATCAACAGATTAAGTGTGGCTCTAGTGCGACGTCAAACCAACCTACCTTAGTTTTTAGCGAAACAACCCTTAATTTTTTTTAATGTCGCTACCTTATTTAATACCTCAACAAACATCCTTATTTCTTTAATAGCTAAAATACTATTTTGCCAATGCTAAAGTCATTTATAAATTGAAAGGGTAACCCAATTCTCTCAATTACGTCAGAGAAGAAGTTTAGTTTTAATCTCTATTGGTCTCAATCACGTCGTTACGAGCCGTTCGTACGTTTTGTAAAAGCTTTTAAATATGCTTCAAAAAGGTAGCTGGAAGAGTTAAATCCATAATGTTTTTAGCATTATTTAACGTTGCCAAAAGTTAACTAGCGCTGTTCACATTATCATGTATTGAAGTTGTGGGTTATGATTATTTAGTTTTAAAATAATAACAATACCTATTTAAAAGTACTTATTTATTAATTAATAAAAATACTTATTTATAACTTAATACTTATTTAAAAATACTTATTTATAACTTAATACTTATTTAATTATTTGTTAAAAATACTTATTTAACTATTTATTAAAAATTCTTATTTAGTTATTTATCAAAAATACTTATTTAATTATTTTATGAAAGTACTTATTTGATTATTTTATAAAATACTTATTTTAAGAATACTTAATTAATAAAAAATTATTTTATGGATTGTATCCTTACAGTTATTTCAAATTAAATTAATTTAAATATACCCGTACAACTCAGTCAATCAGTAATCGACAACAGAAATTGCCCTTCTATGGTCGCAAACTATCTTCGCTGCTACGGGAGTACCCTAAAGGAAAAACAAATTTTACAGAGCACAAAACATGTTAGGGAAATAGGACACTTTTCTTTAAAAATATTTTCGTTTAATGAAAAAAGCTAAGTAATTTGGTAATTTATAACCTTTTCCTGCTGTCTATTTCTAGCCTTCTTTAGGACCTTTGACACAGTCAATTACGCCTCGTAATTGACTGTGTATAGGAAATATGAATAGGAAAACTTGTGTTTGAGCTTCCAGGAGCTGATTGTTTTTAGTTATATTTTCTCCGTTTATATCTATACGAACTATTAAAAGCGTTTCAGATGTAAGTACACTTTATGTTAATAATGCATTTTTCAAAAATATTGATATATTTCCATGTAAATTTTTGTTAATAATGCGTTTATCAAAAATATTGATATATTTTCATGTTAATTTTGTTTAATAATGCGGTTTATCGAAATTATTGATATATTTTCATTTTAATTTTTGGTAATAATGCGTTTATAGACATTATCGATATATTTTCATGTTAATTTTTGTTAATAATGCGCTTATCAAAAAATATTGATATATTTAAATGTTAATTAATCTATTCATTATAACAATGAAATTTATCTATTAAAATAAAATAATGATTTTTTCGCGACAACTTTGGATCAGTTTCAACACACATACAAAAAAAGTACAAAAGTAAGAACTGTTACTCATAACAAAAATAAACTTCTCGGTATCAAATCCATTACGTCAGTTAACCTTCTTGGGATTCGAGCTTAATTTAGAATTCCAATAAATAAAAAGAAATTAGCTCTATTTGACCAAAAAAATAGCGTATAAAAGACTGAATAGTTCTTGTTAAGATGTTTTTATGTGGTTAACTACCCTCAATTTCTTTAAATCATTTGACTTTGTAAATGTAATACATTTATTACAGTGGAAAGCGGTATTCATTAAAATGATAGGAAAAGCTTCAATTGCACAGCAATTAGTGAGAAATTCAAGCATTTGTAATTACCTCTTTCTTATTTTAGAGGTTTTCTTTAGAGCCAATTCCGATAATTTTTGTGATTTATGCGTTGAAATTCAGTAATCGCTGAATCAGTAGTCCATAACGAATTTTCCAAATACATATAAAACGAACCAATCAACGATGTTTTTCTTAAAAATTTTAATTATGAAACAAAAGTTTATTCGGTCAGGGCCTTATTGCATAAAAGAAATAATAAAAAAGAGTCTACAGAATATATAGTCGATTGCAAATAGTAGTATATTGCACTTTTCCGTCTAAATAAGTTTTAAAATATTATATTTATGAGGTTTCGTTGCTCTAGAAAAACATTTGAATAAAAAAAACTAAAAATTGCTGCACGTAACAATTATTATCTAAAAATTTTCAAAGAATATATATTTCCAATTTTAAACAATAATCGCCTTAACTACCAGAAAAAAGCTTTTATCAATCTATTTTTTTTTTTAGTTTTCATAAACAACTGCTCCGGAATTTAAATACACATTAAAAAAATAAAATCGAGCAGTACAATAAGATATATGAAGTTGAAATAATGTCTTTTAAGAAACAAATCTATTTTTAATATTCATAAGCAATAGTTCGTAAATTCATTTAAAAATCAAAGAGAAGTCAGTAACTTTCACAGCTAACAGTTCGTGAATAAAAATCCGAAATTGAAAAATAAAAAATAAAGTTTTTTGTGTTCTTAGAATCTTAGAAACAATAGTTCATGAATCAAAACCCGCATTCGAAAAATAATAGAGCAGCAGAACACCAGAGCTTAAAAAAAAGAAATACTCCTTCTCCCATTCCAACTAACGACCCAAGTTCGCGTCAACACACAAGGTAAGAAAACTTTAAATAAATGCCCCTTTCCGCACCGGATGAGCAAAGCCCCCCAAATATTTGCTTTTATAACTCCTGTGTATTTTCTTCTTATTCTTGTTCGTTCTCTGTTGTACTATTGGTGTTTCGGGCGCCGTAGCTCCTCCCAGCCCGGCAGCTATTGGATGTTGGGATGTTCGGTTGTCCCCTATTGGCGCGGTGCATTGTACTGCGAGTTAAACAAAGTACACGAGTTGGACACAACGCTTTGGAACGTTCTTGGGCGAAGGTGTGCTGTTTGGGTCCAGAGTTCTTGTGACCTGTTGATGCTGACCCTCTGTCCAAGGCCTGCGCTGGCACCGCAACATTGATGGCCATTTTGTAAGTTGGTTTGTTCTTTTCTACTACATGTTTTGAATAAGTCATCAAGGGAATAGTTAAAGCACCCAAAACGTTTACAATACCTTCTAACTGTTACTGTAAACTATAACATGTGTTGCGTAAAAAGTAATAGTATAACTAAACATTGAAATCCATTTTGAGAATTGTAAGTTGTCTTGTTGTTATCTACTACATTTCTTGAATGGGTCATCAAGGGAATAGTTAAAGTACCAAAAAAGTTTAAATAACTTTACTATAACAAGTGTTCGTAAACGTTAATAGTATTTATGAACATTGATAATCATTTTGCTAAAGGCTCTTTGAGAATAGCAGTTTTGTAAGTTGTTTTCGTTTTTAACTACATGTATTAAATCAGTCATCAGAGAAATGGTTAGAGTACCCAAAAAGTTCAAAATAACTTCGCTGTGTTACTGTAAAACTATAACATGTGTTGGGTAAACAGTAATAGTTTAACTAAACATTGAAAATCAACTTTGGTAAAAAACTTTTTGAGAATTGTAAGGTGTTTTGTTGTTATCTACTATATTTAATAAATTAGTCGTCGAGGAAATAGTTAAAGTAGCCAAAAAGTTTAATATAATTTTGCTGCTACTGCAAAACTATAACAAGTGTTACTATAACAGTAATAGAATTACTAATCATTTTGCTACGAACTTTTTGAGAATTGTAAGTTGTTTTCTACTACATTTCTTGAATTCGTCATCAGGGAAATAGTTAAAGCCCGCAAACAGTTTAAAACAACTTCGCTGTTACTTTTTAAACTAAAAATAGTGTTGAGTAAACAGTAGTAGTATTACTAAACATTGATATAAGAATTGTAATTTTGTAAGTTGTTTTGGTTTCTAACCTTTCTTGAATTAGTCATCGGGGAAATATTTAAAGTTTCTAAAAAGTTTAAAGAGCTTCGCTGTTACTTGTAAAACTATAACAAGTGTTACGTAAACAGTAATAGTGTTACTAAACATTGATAATTATTTTTTTAGACATTTTGAGAGTTGTGGTTTTGTAAGTGTTTTCTTGTAATCTACTACATTTTTCTTGAATTTGTCATTGGGGAAATAGTTTAAGTACCTAAATAGTTTAAAACAACTTCGCTGTTGCTTTAAACTATAAAAGGTGTAGCATAAATAGTAATAGTATCACTAAGCATTGATAATTCATTTTGCTGAAACTTTTTAATAAGTGTAAGTTATTTTTCTGTTTTCTACTAGATTTCGTTAATTAGTCATCGGGGATATAGATAAAGTACCCAAAAGTTAAAAAATAACTTAACGATAACAAGTGTTGCTTGAATAGTAATAGTATTGGTAAACTTTGTTGATTTCATTTTGTTAAAAACTTTTTGAGAATTGTAATTTTGTACGTGTTTCCTACTACTTTTCTTGAATTAGTCATTAGTAAAAACAACCAAAAAGTTTCAAATAACTTTGCTGTTACTACAAAACTATAAAAATTGTTGAGTCAACAGAAATAGTTTTACCAAAGATTGATAAATATTTTACAAAAAACTTTTTGAGAATTGTAATTTTGTAAGTGGTTTTGGTTTCTACTACATTTCTTGGATTAGTTATAGAAGGAAAATAGTTAAAGTATCTAAAATCGTTTTTAAGAAATATTTTGTGATATTGCTGTTGAACTAGTAACAAATATAGTTCAAAAACTGATATTACTAAGAATATTTATTGATATTGATACTATTTTTTATAAATTGTTCTTTTTCTACTGCTGCAGTTGAAATAGTCTTCGGGTAGATATTTGAAGCACCCAAAAGGTTTAAAATAACTTAGCTGTTACCTGGAACACTATTAATAGTGTTACGTAATCAGTAATATTATCGATTATTTATAATAATTTTTTTAATAAAGGTTTGGGGATTTTGTTTTCCTTTATACTACTCTAATGGAACTATTCTTATTTACTGAAGTTTCTAAAAAAAGCTAAAAGTATTTTAGTTTTAACTATGATAAATATATACATTAAAAAGTTTAAAGTTGAAAAGTTTTTCTAAGATGATTTTCGTATTACTTATTATTTCTTGTTGCATAGGCATTGATATTATTAAACATTGGTAATCAGTTTGCTAAAAACATATTTTTAGTTAGTTTACTTAAAGCAACTCCGGTAGAATTAGTTATCAGGGTAACAGTTAAAAGTACAAAACAAAAAATTGAGGAAACTTTGGATTACCTTGTAATAACTACAGTTGAAATAGCTAAAATTGTTTTGAGTGAGTTACAAACTTCTTTTCTGTTAAATTTTAGTATAACATTAATAATATTACGATACGAATTGTCTAAAATTGTTATGTTTATCATTTATTATATTTTTACTATTCTGGTATTCCAGTAACATTAGTCAATAATGAAAAAATGAAAAATCCTAAACAATTTTGGAGAAAACTAAAATAACACCTTTGTTAACACCAATTTATACAACAATAACACCAGCAACTTTTGATTAAATTCATATTGACATTAGCATTGGAATTATATTAAATTTTATTGTATTGCTAAAAGTAATTTGTTAGTTTTTTCTACCATTACTCTATAGTAGTAATCAGGGTAATACACTGTTAAAAATTTGGTGCTAGGTTTCACCATGATATTGGTTGGTTTCACCATGATATTGGTTCCTAGTAGCTGCAACGGCTGAATGGTGAAATGTTTCACCTTTTTTTCGGTGTTTGGTTGAACCATTTTACTGGATTTGGAAACAAAAACCTGAGAAATGGTTCAACCGAATACCAAAAATATGGTGAAACGTTTCACCTTTCAGCCGTTGCAGCTGCAAGGAACCAATATCATGGGGAAACCAAGCACAAAATTTTTAACAGTGTAGTTACAATACCTTAAAAAGTTTCAAGTAAACCTTCAATAACTTACACTGCTGAACTGTTCCAAGTTGAATACACTTGTATAGTAGTAATGTCTAATATTGGTCATTATTTTGCAATATAAGCATTTAACTTTATTTATTATTAGCATTTTAATATTGTTTACGAAATATATTTCTTTACATCATTATTGATATTGCTGAGAATATTTTGCAAGATTGTTTTCTTTTTTTTCCCTTAGATTACATTTCGCATCCGGGATACAAATGTAGGACACAACCATTTTTAATAAAAAATAAAACTTTATAAAAATGTAACAATTTATATAATCTAAAATTTTTTATACATATTGCTAAATATTTTGTATAAGTTCATTTTTTATTAGAATACTTACTTTTTCAAATTTACGAACAACACTTTTGAGAAAGTTTAAAACAACTTCACTTGTATACTGTTAAAAATAGAAAGCTCCATCCACAGCGTTTTTTCTTTATTTTCCTTTTTCAATGTTTTGAAAAATCTTTTTCTACGTTTATAACATATTTTTTTAAAAAACTTTATTTTATATTAATTGTATCTATTGTGTTAGGAAGGGGGCCTTGTAACCAATAAATTACCATTAAAAGTAGGATCTGATAGACGTTGACAAAATTAACCGTCATTTATAACTTTTAGTTGTCCACTCAGAGTAAATAACTATATAACAATAGAACCTTCTGAAAGGTTTTTTTTTACTTTTATAAGTTCCCTTTTTATCAGGTTGTAATTTTAAAAATGCATTGTTAAGGTAAGATGAAAATGTATTGTTAAGGTTATAAATGCATTGTTAAGGCTTAAATTATATTTTACTCTCAAAATTGAGTTAAATATGAAGATTTTTTTTCTATTGTCGGTGATTGTCTATCAGTTGTTAATGTAAAATTTATGAGGCATCATTTGACTTTGTGAGGTCATTTTCGAAATAAACTTTTGGAAACTTTACCTATTATTGCATATACACTGTAAAAATTTGATGTAACGTTACTATAGCTTCATGGAGTAACTTTACACCGCAAAATTGGAGTAAAGTTCATATTTGTATTAAATAACGTTATAAATTTGGTATAACGTTACGCTATAAATATAGAGGCAGCTAGGATGCCACCAGTTTTATGGAGTAACTTTTGAGCAACACATCTTTACAGTGTTGGATGTGTGTAAAAAAAATATTTTTTAAGCTTATAATCACAGTTAATTCGTATGCTAGTAGAACTACACAAGATACATTCATATTGTTCTACAAATAAAACATAAAATCATTAAGCAATTTTTTTATTATAGTAGTAATATACATGGGGTGATAACCAATGTATTTATGTATTATTAGCGATGACTCCCGATTATAATGATTTATGTGAATGGTTATTTATCCGAAATAACAACTAAAACGTTTTGAATTCAGAAATACACGAATTTATCTGACAATTTGTAAAATATGTTTCAAATTTTTTTAAAATCAACTTTCTATTGATATCAAAACATAAGTTTCGGCCTTTAGCTTTCAAAATGCATCATATCTACCTTTAGAAAATTCCATCGCTTGTAGTAGATTAGATTATTCATACTTCTAACAATTCAAATTCATTTAGATAATCATGCATTAAGAATAAAGCTCACTTTTACTAGAGAGTTAAAAAGTGAGATGAATAAATATTTAGAAACATGAAGAAGTTAAAAATTAACAAATAGTGACCGCAGTCACATTTTGTTTCACAACCAACCATTTGTAAAACCAACCACCCTATCATTTGCTTATTTAAGCAAACCAAGTTTAAAAATTAACTAAGCTCATCGTAAGAAACCGGCCTATACATTTATACTTCTATTTTCACAAATATATCATTGAGTATGTTCGATATCCATACCAGTAGAAATCTAAGAAGCAGCCTTTAAATCGACATCATTTATTTATATTACGACTCAATCAAAAACTACCTCATTGTTCGCAAAAAACGACCCAATAATAAAAAATTAAAAAACTATCTAAGAACCAAATCCATTTTCATTCAATCTTTTTATCCTTACCTTACTTTCGAGCTCATCCTTAAGAGTTAAACCCCAGTTCAACAACTACACAAGAGCCACTGTCAATTCTTGAATACCGTATCACGTATACTGCCGGGTATAAAAAACTCCCGCAACAAGGCCCCAAACATAAAGTAGCAAATCGGAAGGGACGCACTCAGAACCATTGAAGGATTTATCCCCTATTGTTGGAAGTGGGGGAAGTTACCCCTCGATTTTATTGTGACAGGTTTGGTCGGGTAGTTTGAGAAACTTGTAAATCATTTGGAATTACACTTTAAAAAAATTCGGTAAAATTACAGCACATTTTGAGGATATTTTTTACTGCACAGGGTTGTAATGTTTGTTTTACAGCAAATGAATGGTTATCGATATAAAATTGGGACATGTTTGTTTGGGTAGTTTGGAAAATTTTAACTAAATTGGAATTACACTGTGAAAAAAATCTGTAAAATTACAGCACATTTTGAGGTTATTTTGTACATCATGGGGCTGTAATGTTTCTTTTACAGCAAAGTAATGTGAGTTTACATACGATATAAAATTTATTGTGAGATACCGGTGCAAACGTTTGCTTCACTGGCAGTATTTGGTTGCATCTATCTTTGTTTAAATGCTATTGGAGTAAGTTTTTCATGCAACTCTGTACATCGTGAAAACACCAACTTGCTGTAAAACAAGCATTATAATACTGTGGTGTTTTCTTAGACTGCAATTTCAAAGTTTAATTTTTAATAAAATATCATTAATGTAAGTAACCGCAAAATGTGCTGTAATTTTACAGATATTTTTTACACTGCAATTTCAAAGTTTATTTTTGACTAAAATGTCACTAATATAAGTAACCACAAAATGTGCTGTAATTTTACAGATATTTTTTACAGTACATCAACACAATTTCAAAGTTAATTTCCGACTAAAATACCAGTAACATCTTTGTCAAATCGACGCAGCATGTTGTTGTGTTATGGGTGTAATGGTATGGATGATTCATATTCTGAAGGGCTCTCGAAGCCCGTGGTTTTGCATGAGTTTTATTCGAGGCATAGACACAACCCTTTTGGAGATGCTTTATCCGTGCCCTTTGTTTAGTTTCTGTTTTCTTCCGAGGCAGCGTTTCTATTTAAGTGCATTGTGGGAAAGTCTGTTTTGTGGTTTCTGTAAAGAAAAAAAAAGTTTAAATAGGATTGAATTGAATTCATAGGATGCCATTTGTGAAGATGGTGATGTATCTCAGAATGGGATTTTACTTGTTTGAAAAATTTTATATTTAGTTTTCGTATATATGATCGTGTCATTTTTGCATTATTTATTAAAAAAGTTTTTTTTATCTAACGTAACAAGTATAGGTTCTGTAGTAAGTAGGTTAGACAACCCACCTATTTTGACGCAAAATTAATAAAACTTAAGAATTTTTAAAATTATAGCCGGTTTTTTTAGTAGTGGAGTATTATTTATCGTACTTTAAACTTTAAGGGAAGTTGGTGTATATGTGCTACATTAATTGTGATGTTTAAAAAATACATTTGCCTATTTCTATACTTATTTAGGCAGGTTTAGAAATATGATTAAAAAAGATTTGTTTATAATCATCAAAATAATAATATTTAGAGCTAAATAAATGAATCAATCTTTTATTTGACAGTAATAAATAATAATAAACTAAATTCATAATAACATGACAGATATATAGTGAGTTTTTAAAAAATTTCCACAAATATTTATATTTTTACTCATACATTTTGTTGAACTTTGCGTAGCACTTTCTTTTGCAATGGTATTCAATAAAAATGAGCACTAAGCCTTCTTTGAAATTCAATTTTTTGAAACAAGTATGGGCTTTAGTACGATTGTGTTGCAAATAATTTTAATTGGTACATCACTCGTATAACATGAAGAATAAAAACAGATTTTGTTTAAACATGTTGATTTTTGTAAGATTTAACTCAAATGTTAATGTTAGAAATAACTGGGAAATAAGTAAAATAATCAAAACATTTCACTTAAAATATGTTGGCTATTCATTTAAATATAAAATACAACTTAAAAATAGCTACAAACCATAAATAGTTTTAGCTTCTTTTAAGTAATTCATTGCCCAAAAGTAGTTTTTAAAGAAAAATTGTCAAGTTTATACTTTTAAATGATTTTTTTTAACTTAACGATAAAACACTTCAACTTCAAAAACATAGTAAACAACAAATTTTTCGTTAACTCAATTAAATATGCTTAAGAAAATTTAATAAATTTACATAAATGTTAAGTTCCAGCATATTAAAATTAAATGTTACAATAATGAACAAAAGCAAAAAGTAGATAAAAGGATTCTTTTATAGTTTGGGGGTTCTAATGTGCTTTACTATGAAACTGAATTTTAATAAAGTTATTGAAGATTATGCATAACTAATTTAGTTTTTACGTAAAACAAATGTTAAATTAAGTTTTTGAACATTTTTATTGATTTTCAATATATAAGTATACAACCATATTCAATTTAATGCTTTGTAATTTGAAATGAAACACCTTTGAAATTCATAATTAATTTCCCGCAATAATAAACAAAGATGACTTTATATTTACAAATTGAATAATTAAAATAACGAACTTATTTTCTGTTAAGTGTGGTAGAAATACATCTTATTTTGTTGTTTTGTTTATTAATTTTAATAACAATATGGGAGTTACAAATTGAAAACGGTGAGAATTTACACTTATATTAAACATTTTTTTATATCTTTAAATTTTTTTAATACCACAAAAAACACGAATTATGTAGAACTTAATTATGGTGTTGAAATGTTTTAAAATATACAATATCACAGTATTTGAAAAATATGAAAATCCTTTTCTGTTAATAAGAAGTGTTTTAAAAATTATTTACTACTTTAAAAGCAAGATATTGAGTTAGTTCTCAGTAACTGACGTGTTCTTACTAAAAATAATAACAACCACATTTTATTTTAGAAAAATTAAATACTCTCAAATATAAGAAGCATGATCTTTTTAGTTAATTGTGAAAACAATATTCTGAAAAGAAACTAAAAAAAATATCCACATTTTGCTGCATCATGGGTTTTCATTTTTGTAAAGTGCAAAATCAATAATATATTGCAAGTTAAACACATAAACAAATCACAAATACCTTTTTTTGGTTTAAAAACAAATAGCAACTGCCTCAGTAGCAACTTTTCCAGCAAACTTTCCACCAAAGCCGGAGAGAAAAGCCGGACAGAAAAAGATCATCAATTTTATTAACTTCCTTAACATATAGAAACAATGAAAGCGTTAAAATAGTTGAGGAGCGTAACAATTGTATTCTTTATTTTTAATAAGTACTCTTAAAAGATGGCAAATAAAATTACAATAAAAAAACTTAGCAACATTAAAATAGTTTATCTACAAAATGTTCACTAAACATAAGTCAATAAAGTATACCTATCCGTATGTAACCTCATATTCACCATAAAAAAGTAGATGTACAAAAATCTCTATTTAGATATATGTAAGAGGCTAAAATCTATTTCAATAATAAATTTAATAAATTTTTTAAAATCCTGTTTAATGTGGGCTAATGAGTGACAGCATACAAAAAAAAACCCAACTGAAAGACCTTTTTTCTCCTTTTTTTTGTTTTCAAAATGTGAAACATTCAAATTACAAACACAAACCTCTATGTAATTTTATAAGGTATTTAAAAGAAAACTAATTTGTCTAAACAGAATAAAAAATATATAAATCACCAAATTTATTTAATCAAAGAATCTAATATCTGGAACGTGCATTCGAGTTTGTAAACCTTGGTCCTTTTTATATTTGCTAAGGAGTAACACCATTTAAATGCATTAATTATCAAATCCTATAATTTATTATTATTAAACCTTATTAAAATACATATAATCAATCCAGGAAGCAAAAAAAGTTACAGATATTCATCTAAAAATATTCCTATCATACATGATTAAATTATATCACCCTATAAAAGTCAACCCCAGGAGGCAAGATCCAAACAACCTACAATAGTAACTTTAAATTATTGTTCGATTTAGTATTTGCATGTGATTAACGGCATCTAATACAACGATTGTACTACCATACACAATTAAAATATATCCACTCAATATAAGTCAATCCAACAGGCAAAATCCTTTGCAATAGTAACTTTAAATTCCTGTTCATTGTACTATTTGCTAGTGAACCAGCATCTAAAAGAATCACCAAAAACCTCCCATTTCATTGGCATTTAAGCACAGTGTCGCGTAAGTGGGTCTTTCCGTGAACAACCTACAAAGGTAAATTTCAAATATTATTCGATTTAGTATTTGCCTGTGAATAAGATCTAAAAACACGTGTATTCATCTAAAAAGTTCGATTTAGTATTTACCTTCGAGTAACGCATCTAAAACATGCATACTCATCTAAACAAAACAATTTTACTACCAAACCAGCAATAATTAAAATTGATTCGCCCTATATAAAATCAAACTTGGAGGCAAAAACCTCTACCTACAACCTGCAATAGCAACTTTAAATTCCTGTTCGTTTTAATGTTTGCTAATGAGCCAGCATTTAAAAGACGCACAGAAAAACCTCACATTTCATTGGCAATTAAGGACAGTAGGGTTTTACTTGAACAATATCTACAATAGTAACCTTAAACTATGTGTTCGATTTAGCATTTACCTGCGATTAACGCATCTAAAACCCAGCATACTCATCTAAACAAAACAATTGTACTACCAAACCATCCATAATTAAAATACATTCGCCCCATATAAAGGCAAAAGCTCTACCTACAACCTGCAATAGCAACTTTAAATTCATGTTCGTTTTAATATTTGCTAATGAGCCAGCATCTAAAAGACGCACAGAAAAACCTCCCATTTCATTGGCATTTAAGCACAGCGCCGCGTAAGTAGGGCTTTCCCTGGAGGGCTCGGGCTGACGGCTCAAGTGTGGCTTTTAAGGCCGGCGGCGACCGGCCTTGGCACCGCGGGAAAACGGGGCCGGCGCGCGGAGAAGGGTTTCCGGCCGGAGAACGGAAAGACGGCGGGAAAGGACCGGCGGCGTTCGCGTGCTTTGTGTGATGCGTTGTTTTGTTTGACGCGTTTCACACGTATGCGTTTTGGTAATGTTGCGGTGCCGGATGTTTGCAGTAGTAATGTTAAGTCAATGGGATGTTTCACATATGACGGGGAAAAAAGCGTTTTTTAGTCATTGCGGAAACATTTGCAGCCGTTTGTTGATAGCAGCGTTAAACATTGTTACTTGTAGGGCGGTGTTTTGTTTGACTGGTTGCACACTTAAGCGTTGCGGTAATGTTGCGGTGCCGGATGTTTGGAGTAGTAATGTTACGTGAACTGGATGTTTCACATATGACGGAAAACAAATCGGTTTTTAGTCATGTTCGGAAGAATGTGCTAGCAGCGTTTAACATTGTCGCTATTCAATTGAAAACTGCAAGTAAAACCACAATAATAGTTTTCGCTTTCTTCGCATATGAAAGATCCTATTAACTTAACATTGACATTGCGATTATCCGGTGCCGTAAGTGCGGTGAACATTATCGGAACAAAAGTATACGAAAAGTTCTTTCGTGTGTTTGGTATAGCTTCAAGCTGCTGATTTATCGACTATTATTTAATATTACACTAGAGCTGCGAAAACGAAATTGATTTGGGGATCTTGCCTTGTAATTATGACGAGGCAAGATGATTACAACTTGAATGATTTGGTAATTTGATAATTCAATCGTTTCCGGCTGTCTATTTCTAGCTTCCTTTATGAGCTTTAACACAGCCAATAACGCCTCATAATTTAGAACAATGGTTAAGTGACGCCACTTCTGATAAATTTATGTTGTCATATAATTAAACGTTACCGGCTGCCTATTTCTAGCCCTTTGACAGAGCATAACTCTACCACGTACGTTTTGTAATTTATAACCCTGGTCAAGTGACAAGGTCAACACCTGATCGAACACCCAACGGAACTTTAAGGGCGACATCGTACCCGGTGTTGGGACTTAAAACTAGATTTAACATGCACTCTCTCTACACGGGGTATTATTCATCGGACTTTTTAGCAGCACAGACCCAGCAGGTCGGCAGTATTTTTGGCAATATTCAGACCCAAAACATGGCATTTGTCGCATACATATCAGGCAACTTTACCGATTGAACTTTACTTTTAGCATTGTTTTTGAATTTTCTTCGGTAAGCGCATCAAAGATGTAGTATTAAATAGATTATACATTATTACTTTTTGTCTTTCAGAAATATGTTAAAAGGCAAAGTTGAATATGTTTTGGCCCTAGTTTATAGATAAAACACTTAAATAGTATTTTTACATAGCTAAAAACCCATTGAAAAACTATTTTAATGAAAAATATATTCTGTATCTAAAGAACTGAATTATTTTTTTCTCAACACTAGTGTCCCAACTATGGTTGGAACATCATGAATACTATAGTCCATTATTTTTGAATTTTTAAACTTTTTTATAGTAATTCATAGTTTTTAAAAGTTTAACTGATGCAAATTACTTTGATTAGGGTAACGAGTACAGTGATTGGCCCCCTCATTCATTATTGAAAATAATAATATGTTAAAGCCCAAAATAGGTGTGACAAAGGTTTTTAAAATTCCCGCCATTAACGTTTGTCATGTTGCAAAAACTTTTGGGCTTTAACATCTTATATTAATATAATGAGGGCCAATCACTGTATCGTACCTATTACTTTAAAATAAACTTAAACTATGCATTGAATTATTCGAACACACATCTAAAGAGGAGTTAAAACAGCCACAGCGAAAAATTAAATGAAATGGATCATCAATATCGTGGTAGTGATAAAATCTTCGACAAAAAGAACTATCTCGGCTAAATGATGCATTGTCGGCCATTCTGTTTGGAGTCTTTAAAGGTAAAAGTATCAATACTTATCAATGTACTAACAAAATATTATTCATTTGTTTTAACGTAGAAATAATACACAAAGAAAAATTATACAGTTACAATTATTAAAAAATATTTTGTTATTAAATTTACTTCCGAAAATTTTATAAAACAAAAAAAAGATATATATTATAAAAAATATTAGTTTTTAGAATGTCGGAAACATCTTTACTTTATCACATTGAATCTTTTTTTTAATATAGTATTTTAGTAATCAAGAAGTATTATCTATGGAATTTGTTACAGGACTAACATTTTCAATTTAGCCCCTCCCCCCAAAAAAAAAAAAAAAAACGTTTATTAAAATATCCGAAAAAAGTAAAAAGTATACTATATTTTAAACAATTTATTCATTTAATTTCATGAACTTGTAATAAAGTTAAATTGAATAGCGAAAACATTAAGAGCAAGATACCACTTTGAGTCTTATACTACTTATAATAAATAAAAATTCATACAAATTTAATTAAATTGTTAAAAAAAATATAGGTGGGAGAATTTTTTGTTCATAATGGAAGTGAAGTACTTAATTTGAATAGGTAAAATAAAAATTTCATTTATATACACAGTTTAGAAAATGTAACGGATAATTTTTTTAAATCGCTATATTTTATTATACACGGTCGTTGTTTTCATAACGTTTATAATATCAACGTTATTTATATATAAAGACATATTCTAACTCGCATCCGATTCATACAATTATCAATATTGTAATAAGTAGCAAATATTAAAAATTTGTGCAAATCATATCGATATCGTATCGATATCGAATTTCAATACAACTTATTCCGAAATATTGTAATTAAAGTACCATAATATTAAAAAACGAAGTATTGTGCATATGTATCGATATCGTAAAATTTATAAACATAACTCTGTTCATTATGTTTTTTGTCATATTTATCCTTTAATACTTATTTCTCAAAATTCTAATTTTTTTATTTCATCCCAAAAGAAAAAGTTTATTTTCTATTCCAGATAGAATTAAATTTTTTTGTTATACATTTACATTAACATTCTTTAAAACAAAAAAAACGGAAAGGTTATTTTATAAAATGAATGTTTTGGAGCTGGAACACAGTGCGTCTTACATTGATACATGCAATGCTTAAAAATGTATAATGATGACGGTCTATGTTAGAAATGAAAATATACTTTTTTCTTTACTGTACCTCAAAATAATATCGTAAAATACCGCACAATATCGTACAATATTATTTTGACATATTTCATCTCATTCAGGCATTTCAATGTCGAGTCAATATTGAGAGGCTTTAAATATGATTAGCGATGTCATTAAAGCAGAGATTCTTTATTTGAAAACTGTTTTTGAAAGCAAATAAAAAATAATAAGTTTGAACATAAATGACAGATACAATTTAGGCAAACCAACAGCGTCATAAATATAACCACAGGTGAAAAATTAAATACAAGCTTTTTTACCAAGCATAAAAAATTTCGATAGAAAATCTTTTTTAACCCTTTATATTAAATGTAGAAATCTTCTACAGGGTTTATTGATGTATATTCTTTAGGAAACATTTACTGCTCTTTAAATTTAGTCTTTGAACAGCGTTACTCCTGCAATATTTAAATTTATCAAATATAGATAAACTAATAATATTTATCCTGTACCTTCATTTCTTAAATCATTTGATAATTAAGCTTATATTTTTTAATATTAGCATATCAATTGACATATTAAGGTATTTCTTTGAGCAAGTAGGGTGTTTATTGGAACCTCAAATAATTAATTTTTTTCATATTCTAACTCAAAACCATTTACTTCCAAAACTAACTTTCAGATAACTATGTATCTTGAACATAATATTCATGTTTGCAGTTTTGTATTTTTTGTAGAAATACAAAGGACAAAAATCAATTATATTTTTACTCAAAAGTATTGTACCCTGAAACTTTTTTTGATTTTCCTGCTAAAAATCCTAATATTTAAGTTTAATTTCAGGTTAAACACAGTATGCAGAATTATCTTTAATTCATTTGACCGCCATCCCCATGTTCGAAAATTAAAAAAAAACCTTTTTTCTACTAGAAATTTTATTAAAGGTTAATTTCAGATCTCAGGTTAAACAATGTTTAAAATTATCTTCAGTAAAAGCGAAAAAATATTTAAAATTGTTTTCTAATTTGATTTAACCACAGACAGATGTTATAAAGTTTAAAAAATAATTTTTTCCTGCTAGAAATTATATTCAAAAATTATTTCTGATTTCATGTTAAACAATATACAAAGTGGTTTTCCGTTTATTAAACCGCAGATCCCATGTTAGAAAGTTAAAAAAAAACATTTCCCTTGCTAGAAATTATATTCAAGTTCAATTTCAGGTTTCATGTTAAACAATACGCAACATTGTCTTTCTTTTATTAAACCGCAGGCCCATGTTAAGAAGTTAAAAAAATTCATTCAAAAGAAATATAACAAGGAAAAACCTTTTATAATATCTTATGTAAACCGCTCTTTGATGTCCATTCATATTGTCGCGGTTCTTTAAAAGAAACGTTCATTAAGCGCAACGAAAATAAAAGGAAATATGCTTTTTAACTTTTATCTTTTCGCTTTCAATTTCAAAACTAAGCACTTTTTTTTCTTCCTTTTCTCTCATTTCAATCCCATACAAATGGCGTTTAAAACAAGAGTTTTTCGTCATGCTCATACAAAAAGCCATAACCATTATTCTTCTAATTCACAATAAGATTTAAAAATCGCGGCCGTTAAAAATAATAATATTCGATTGTATTTTTTTTATCCCATCATCAATATGACTTTTAGTGTTTTTGTTCATTGATAATAGTTTCGGCCATCAGGATTATTTTCTTTGTAAATGTTTCTCCATTTAAATGTGCTCCTCTTTCTAATATTTCATGGTTCCAGTATGATGTTTTTAATGTTCTGCAATTACCAATGCTGTCTCTTGTTACTTGGATATCTTTGTCGGCTTAAGTTTTTTATTATTTTTTTATGAAAGAACAAATTGGAATCGTTATTTCTAATAATGCATTGCTGAATGCGGTAATAGACTGTCGATCACAGTTGTAATTTAGAATACAGCCGTAATGCTTAACGCATATTTATAATGATTTCGAGATAGATTATAAAAAATCCAACATGTTTGATGATCATTATCTTTTAATAATGCTCTTTCTGTGATGGCTGAGTATTACATATTATAAAAAAATAATATTGGGTGTTTATTAATTTATTTAAAGGTTTCTTTTTTTAGTACAACACATAATGTTAAATTTCCGTCAATAATTTTAGGTAGTATTTTATATAATATTATAAATGGTGTGGCGTTTGAGTTTTATTCCTGTTGTTTTAAATAAATATTTTATTGTACTTTTTAATCATAATTACTTTAATTGGTTGTAAAAAATTGAATAAATATAAAATATAATAAATAAGTTGCCATGTTAATTCATTAAAGAAGAATGGTAAGAAAACTTATCACGCAAAAATAAGTTTTCAGCTTTATTTTATATAAATAAATAGCATATAAGGCAAATGATGACCGTGGGGCCCGGATGGCCGAGTGGTTTGGAGCATTACGCTAGCAGTCTGCGCGCTGTAACGAATGCGGGTCCGATTCCCGCTTCGCCCTGGGTGTATATTCCTTTCTCTGTGACAGTAAAAATTCTTTCTTTTTCTGTCTTACTTGACGAAGGCTTTATAAGCGGGTCTCTGATCAAGCACACAAGCCGGAATATATATCTACCTACCCCCACCCCCATGATGACCGTAAGTACTGAAAAAATTTATGTAGAACAAATAAAATCCCACGCAAAAAAAAACAAGTTTACGCTTTTACTCGATAAGAAAGATATTAAAGAAAATATCAAAACTATCTTAAATGGGTTAATAATATAGATTATTCAGATATCTAATTGTTGAATCATCATCAGCTATATTCCTAAATTTTATTATTGAACTAAGTCATTCAGAATAGCCAATGTACAGCCTCTAATTTTTATTGAACTCAAAGTATTACAGCAATATGCAAGTACATCTAAATTTTATTTATTGAAACTCAAAAGTCATTACAGCAATATGCCAATGTAACAAGCCTCTAAATTTTATTTATTGAAACTCAAGTCATTACGCATACCCAATAACAAGCTCTAAATTATTAAATCTAACACTAATAAGGCCGCTTCTCACTTAGAAGTGGTAAATCTATTGTTATAAGCTTTACCTCATGTTTTACCCCAGAGGTCGGCTTCCCTGCTGTAATCCCCAAAGTCCCAATATACCGATTTCAGCAATTGATTAAAAGTGATGTAGCAATCGGAGGGAGAAGACGGTTGTGCTACATGTTGAAAATGTATTTTGGAGTTAACATGCTTTTTTTTTTAACGTAGACTTAGTTGTTAATTGGTTTATTAAAGGTTTTCTATGTTAAACGTAGTTGTATTATGCTTATACAGCTAAACATTTTGTCGAAAAATTGCACCGAAATCCTAGAGCTTTCTAGCTTCCACTACTATTTGGAGCGCTGATTTTCCACTTTTGGAGTGTATCGAAGTTTTGACTTTGCCACACAAGTGGTAAAACCACGCTTCTAATAATGTTGGTAGCTGGAAAGTTCCAGGATTTCGGTGAAATCTTGCACTTAGCTTTTTAACAGTGTAGAAGAAGTTGTTTATACAGAGTTTCCAAGTCCACCTTGAAAAATCATTGTACTCTTTGTTTTCTAATTTTTTGAATTTTGTAATCTGTACATATATATTTTTTACTATTTAACTATGGCTACTTTATGTTCATTACGCTCAATTTTTGCGGAGAAAAAAAATGCCATAATATTCTGTTCTTCATTGCAAGAAAAGGTTTTTGCGCAAAAAATAATTGAATTGCTTGGGGTTTATTTTACATTTAATTCTACTGAAGTTGCAAAGAGTTTTACTAATCGACCTCAAAAATATTCTTATGATTATTCTCCAACTTAAAACATGTTATATAGTCAAGTTAATCAATTAAGAGAGACAAGAAATAAGGTTATAGAATTAGAAAATTCCGAATGAAATGGGTACAGTGATTTATCAAAGTTCGTGTACGGGCACTTTTGGGATATACCCTGTATAAATTAACGTGTAATTGACTGTGTTTTTTTTCACCGTCAGCTCTGTGATGATTTGAATCTTCCGATGCTTTGAAATTTTTTTAGAAATATTAATTTCTGATTTAGTGTAATCGTAGCATTTGATGTATTGTAAAAAAGCTCCGTTCATTTTACAGAAAAAATGCTGTTATTTTTTTAAAACCATTTTTTCTTTAAATATATGCTGTTTAAAGTAAAAACATATTTTTCTGCTTTTAACCGGGTAAAGAGTACTGGGCTGCAACCGAAGAAGCATTTTAACTGTTATCGGTTAGAGTTGGATTGTAGATCTAAAGGTCCGTGGTTCGATCCAGGGTTCGCCATATCATTATTCTAGTTGTAGTCAGTAACCTCGGTTGTCGCTGGAGTGACCGGGTGTTCGGTTAACCGCAGGCGGGTAGAATTTTTTTAAAACAATTTCTCTCCTAAAAAACAGCTTTTGTATAAAAATATTCGAAACTTTTAGTACAAAAAACAAATACATACAAAAAATAAAAGTATAAAGAAACAGAACCGCATATTTGGAGGAAGCTTTAGTGTCATTTGTTTTTTACTTCACCTTTGCGGTGTAACCTTACTCTGTTTTCCCTAGTGCAAATGTCACAATGTTATTCAGCTTTAGCGTAAGGTTACACAACTTTATGCTTTAAAGTTACTCTATAAAACGCGCGGCAGCATTTGCTGTCACCGTTTTTATGGAGTAACGTTACTCCAAAGGTTTTAAAGAGTATTAGCACTTTAGTATAATATTATTAGCACATTATAGTATAATATTATTAGCACTTTAATATAATATATATTCGTTTAATTATAGTGGAAAAATGATTTTTTTTAGTTCAGAAATTTCAGTTCCAACTTAAGCAATTTAAATTCGTTTAAATTGAGTTTTTTTAGTTACATATATAATTATGAATATAATAACTAGTAACCAAACAAATATTTTAAAACGTACGATTTTAAATTATAAGACTGTAACAACGTACTTTTGGACTCAAAAGGAACAATTTTAATGCACACCTTAATATTTTACAAAAAAAATTAGTTAAAAATTGAGAATAATATGTTATTTACCTATGACAAATTCATAAACTTTGTTTTGATTTCTTAATAAACCTATTTTTAGTTATTTAATATATCAATTGAATTGATTAATAATTAAAACTTTTTTGCAAGCATCATCGTCAAATAGTTAGTTTTTCTTTAAAAAATTGCTTTTATTGTCTTTCTCATGCATTGGTAATTTATTTAAACAAATGTAATGGTGTTACTATGTTTTTAAATTTATTGTTTTTTAAATTTACTCATATATCAAAAAATTTGAATCAATGATACACATTTTCAAAAAGTAATTTTTTTGTATTGCTAAATGTAATATGTATTGATCAAACAATTAATAATAAACAAAATTGCTTTTCGAAGACCACATAGAAAAATGCCTAGACTTAAACTTAGAGTTGCAATCAGAAAAAAAAGTTTGAAAATTTTGTCACAAATAATTTATGGCTTATAGTTTCTTTATACAATATTTCTGTGAAAAAAATAAGTTACGTAACTTATAAGAATTTTCACTTAAAAATAAATTTAAACCACAAAATTATTAATAATGGAGAATTAACCTATACTTAAATTGACTTCAATAAATTTTTTAATTCGATTAAATACGAGCATTAAAATGAGAATGAAATGAAAACAAAAGAAATATTTCTTATCTCAGGAAATAAATTCAATGTTTTATACTTATATTTTTGAAAAAAAACACCAATAATTGTTATATCTGAAAATTCAATTACTCAAGTGACATTCCAATTATTTCTCACTCTCTATTGTTGCACGAAATACAGAAACTAATCAAAAACTTTAATTTCTTATATCTATATCTTCTCTGCAGTTATTGGAAGATACAATAAATCAAATGTATCTTTTCTCAGAAATAAAAATTTAAAGAGCGTTTATTCAAAGATAATACCCAAGTATTTGTTTCTATTTCAAAACCGAGGTTATCTGCTTATCATTTATTTATTCCCCTGTTGCCAACCAATTTTGCTCTCGAGAAATAATACACTCTTTTCATTATGCTGCTTTTTAAGCTAAAAATCTTTTGAAGTAAAAGGAAATCAATCCCTAACCCTAAACTTTCTTTATCTACCTGTATCATTTCGAAGCTGATACTTCATTTTTCTTTAAAAACATTCCAAATTCGATCGATTTCAACCCGGAACCCGAATCATCAGGTCACCGGTCTACTTGTTGCTCGGCTCAAGAGAGAAAACCCCTTTTTAAAAAAGAACATTTTCCCGATGATTCCAACAGAAAAGAATTTAATCGAATCAGAAATATGCAAAGTCACCCCCTTTCCCCCTTCGAGTATTGTACTTTCCAAAACTCTCTGCAGAATCGGAGTGAACCCCGCTTAAAAAAACTTCAATTCAAATGCCTCTTTCATTGTTCAATTATGCGGTGGTGGCTCAACAAGAAGAATAAATGAATACGAAATGAAAGAAGAAATGACAGAAAAGAGACATTTTCTATTGAAACAAAGACTAGTTCTCGGTTGGTTGTGAAGTATCCACTCGAAAACCCGCGCTTCACCTATAATTAAAAATCGCTCCTCGCTTTCTTTGGAATCGGATCGAGCACTTCAATTTCGTTTTGTTTTTCCAAAGAGAACTAAAGGGCTTTTAACCTAGTATCCCAGTTGGTAAGTTGCTGACCTTCTGAACTAGTTATCCTGGGAGACATTGGATTGAAGGTCGATATCTCCGTCCTGCACATCTAAAAATCGTGTGCTTGGTTTTCCAAATAAAAATTGTTCCTCGTAACTGCAACAGCTGTGGGGTGAAATGTTTCACCATAATTTACGGTAAAAGGTAGAACTATGTTTCAGGTTTTGGAAACAAAAACCCGAGAAATTGGCTTAACAGAAAAATGGTGAAACAATATCATCACATTCGTAGCTGCTACTATGTAACATATTTTTGGTGAAACCAACCGCCAAACGTTTGATGGTGTATAAACGTAATGTACAGCCAAAATTATTCCAACTAAAAAAAACTTCTGTGTAGAGGATGGATGGTAGACACAAATAAAATTAAACTAAAAAATAGTTGTTTAAATAATGAAGTTTTCATGTATGTGATTACAATTTTTTTTAACTATTAATAATTTAGGTAAAACTAATGTACTTTTTTAGCTGTGTTTCGCTGTTTTTACCACAATAACATAAAAATTCGTGAAAAGATATTAAAGAAAACATTTTGTTGTTCAAACAACTGCAAAGGAATGAACTATCAATGCACTACCAAATTTTCAAGGTCAGATATCTGCAATTTCTTAACGGCATTTAACTTAAAAAGCACTGTGCCAATAATTTGGAGCTTGCTAGTTATTTTGAATACAAATAATTCAAACGAAGCGTGTAGTTTCAAAACTTACATTCTTCTAAGTATAACTAAGATATAAGGTTGATACGTTCGCAAGTGATAATCGTAAACGCAATTGACAAAGTCACCAATGATCTGGACCTCATATCCTAGTTATACTATAGAGAATGTGAGTTTTGGAACTACACGCTTCAAATATACAGTAGGGAATTATTTTTTAAAGATTTTCATAGATTATTAAAAAGATAATTTGTCTGATTATAATACTTTAAAAAAATACGTTACAAAAGAAAATTGAAAAATACATTTTTGTTAGTAAAACACCCCTTTTGTCAATTACTTCATTATGAAATAAGTATTGGTAGAAATTTGACGTTTCCCATTCCGATCTAAACTCTTTGACGCGATTTCTCTATTTGTCTCTGCACTTGGTACCTTTTGAATAAACCCAGTTCTATTGTGTTTCCAGGCCCTCTCCTGGGAAACCTGTTACGAAAGTCAATTATCGGGAATTTTCCCGTTTTTTTTCCGGTTTTGGGCCGTGCCTTTACCGGTGTTTGTTTTGTATTTGTTTTATTTGGCACTGGTTTTCTTCGGAAAGTACTTTCTTTTTAGGTAGGATTTCGCATTTCAAGTCCCTTTCTTCGTAAGCGTTTATTTCGGATTGTAGTAGAGAGTATGCTAATTAATACTCTTTGTGATAGGATATAGGGAGGGTCCAGGGTGGGGTTATTTATTTCGTTATTCCAATTTAAAAGCGCATTGATTTAATCAGACATTGTGAGCTGAAAAGTAGGAAAAATTGTAAAATACTAAGAAATTTCGTGGAAAGATTTTTGTGTTATTACTTCCCTACTGAAGTATTATCTAGTAGTAGATTTATACTGTACTATATACTATACTAGAAATAGATTTATTTCGTTATTCCGATTTAAACGCGCATTGATTTAATCAGACATTGTGAGCTGAAAAGTAGGAAAAATTGTAAAATACTAAGAAATTCGTGAAAGATTTTTGTGTTATTACTTCCCTACCGAAGTATTATCTAGTAGTAGATTTATACTGTACTATATACTATACTAGAAATAGATTTATTTCGTTATTCCGATTTAAACGCGCATTGATTTAATCAGACATTGTGAGCTGAAAAGTAGGAAAAATTGTAAAATACTAAGAAATTTCATGGAAAGATTTTTGTGTTATTGCTTCCCTACTGAAGTATTATCTAGTAGTAGATTTATACTGTACTATATACTATACTAGAAATAGATTTATTCGTTATTCCGATTTAAACGCGCATTGATTTAATCAGACATTGTGAGCTGAAAAGTAGGAAAAATTGTAAAATACTAAGAAATTTCGTGGAAAGATTTTTGTGTTATTACTTCCCTACCGAAGTATTATCTAGTAGTAGATTTATACTGTACTATATACTATACTAGAAATAGATTTATTTCGTTATTCCGATTTAAACGCGCATTGATTTAATCAGACATTGTGAGCTGAAAAGTAGGAAAAATTGTAAAATACTAAGAAATTTCGTGGAAAGATTTTTGTGTTATTACTTCCCTACCGAAGTATTATCTAGTAGTAGATTTATACTGTACTATATACTATACTAGAAATAGATTTATTTCGTTATTCCGATTTAAACGCGCATTGATTTAATCAGACATTGTGAGCTGAAAAGTAGGAAAAATTGTAAAATACTAAGAAATTTCATGGAAAGATTTTTGTGTTATTGCTTCCCTACTGAAGTATTATCTACATACATGCACATAAAAAAGTTTCCTTACTTTGATCTCAATTAGTAATCATTAATTATTACAATCAATTACCAAATTATTTGTGTTGAGTATTATCTCAAACACATACGTAGAAAAACCTGTAAAATAGACGCTGAGCAGATAACGTCAAAATACTTTTTAAAAAAAAGTTTGTCAATTTGCTTAGTTAAAAGCCAAGTATAGAGACGTTAAGATGACGAATATAAAACTATTTTTTTGTGTATCACAATATTTATTATATCACTATTTTTAAGGCTTTATTTACTATAGTGTTATCTTAAACACATATTTAAACAAACCTGTCAAAAAAGTCTTTAAGCACTTAATAAAATACGTATGTAGATTTGTCTAGTTAAAACCCACATGTGAAGTAGTTAACAAGGAGACTGTGCTCATCGTTTTGACGTTTTAAATAACTATTACAAGAAACAAAAAAAATGTGAGGGAAATATGTCCTTTTGTTGTCTTAATAAAGTCGCAATTTGCTAAACTGAATAAAAAATTCGTTAAAAATATCGTCATTTGGAAGTATGTAATTCCTTTGTTCACGACAAAAATTTGGGGATCATAGCCACTTCATTAATTCTTAAAAACTTTAACTTCTGTAACTTGGAGATGAGTAAAATTTATTCGTTAAGTCATTGAAACAGGCTTTGAACTTGTAGTTGTAGTATTATTGTGAAACCTTTTAACCGCTTGTCTTTGTGTGTATGCAAATATATTATGCTCTAAGAATGTTCCCCACATTTATCTTCAAAATAGGTTCACTTGTCTAAAACTATATTATATACTGTTAAAAATTTGGCACTTGATTTCACCAAAAAAATGGTTCCTAGTGGCTGCTACGGCTGTGTGGTAAAATGTGTCACCATACTTTTGGTATTTGAAAGAACCATTTCTCATGTTTTTGTTTCCAAATCCTGAAAATTGTTTTAACCTAATACCGAATATATGGGGCAACATTTCACCACACAGCCGTTGCAGCTACCAGGAACCATTATTATGATGAAACCCAGCAAAAAAAACAACAGTTTAAATTATTAAGTTAATTATTTACTAATTTTTTTAAAGTAGTTTGTTCTTTCAATATATAATGCTTCCATTACATTTGAACAACAATGATTAATCCACCCAAGACAGGAACCAGGGACTTTGATCTACTTTTAATACAAAATACATCTATTTCCTTTCACATACCCTACCCTGAAAAAATCAATTCGACATGGTCCTTCCGAACAGAAAGCCAACTTTAAAGTGTCCTCTTCTATCAATCAGAGGCCCCCGGTCGTAATTCCACCCCCCTATAAAAAAAGACGTCAGAATAAAACCCTATTCTACGGCCTCCATAAACCTCAGGGCCCCAGCATTGTATCGGAAAAGGTTGGTCTTTTCGATGTTTTGTTTGCAATCCTTTTTTACACTTCCCATTTGCTGAAATAGCCGCTTAAGAGGATTTCTGCAACTCTGCCAGGCCTGTACTACCAGCCGGCTACCAACCTACAAATCCACTACGGTAGTTTGGTATCGATGTAACTATTACATAATGTGCAACTGTATTTTAATTTATATTTTTTAAACTTTTTTTAAAGTGCACTGTAAAATGGGTTGTGTAACGTTACTCCCTAAAAATGGTGTTAGGTATAGATGTAACTATTAAAAAATATAATTAAAATTGGTTTAAAAATTATAATTAAAATAGTTGAAGTAAATATTTTACTATACATATTTTTAATTTTTAAATACATTGTAAAATGGGTTGCGTAACTTTACTCCATTAAACTGGCGATAGCGCAGCTTTACAAAAATTACGCAGCACTTGCTGCCACCAGTTTTATGGAGTAAACTTCTTATTTGTACAACTATGATAAAACTTGGGTTTTTTATAGGATGAACAAAAGGAAGTGGAGAGTTTATTCCACAGATAAGTCCATAAATTTGGTGTAACGTTACTCCATAAACTTGTAGAAAATGTTCACCAATTTTTACAGTGTGGTATCTCAAAATGATTTTTACATTTTAAGTAAAATTTAAACAAGAAAATTATGGAAGCCGTTGATTTGATTCTTAATGATTAATAAGCACTGAGGTTAAATTCTCTAAATTGAGAGTTAAAAAAAAATGTTAAAATGTTGTAATTAAAAATGTGTATGATTAATGACAAGCAAAAATATTTTATATCCTTCTTGGTTTCACATTTTTTTATATTTATAAATGGGATAGGTATTATGTAACAAATTATTTATTTCAACATTGCAAAATATGTTTTTGTTAATTGTTGTAGTTATAAAAAAATGATCAAAAAAATTGAGGATTTTTATTTTAAAACAATTGAATTGTTTAGGCAACTTTACAATTTTCATTTCTAAACCTCGTTTTATTTACAATCTCTAAAATGATACCTAGAATTTTATCAAACCACCAACAACGAATAGACCATACATGCATTTTACAGTTGAAGAATATAATGCCCACAAAAAGGAGCTTTGGGGCAATGTATTTAGAGAAAAAAATACAACAGATAAAGTAGAACGGGAAAAGATTTTAGTGCGTATTGAGTTTTTCTTATAATATCTGACAAATGTATATGGTATGAGTAGTGGTAGTATTAAGGAGGCAAAATAGACAAGGAATAGGTAAGAAATAGTGAAAGAATATAGAAATCTGGAAGTATGGTATATGTTGAGGATTTTCTTCTCATATGGTATAGACTCTTCTCTCTTGGTTGGTCTTTTTATTCAGCGATGGAAAAATAGGGGATCCAGATAAATGGAAATGGTAGAAGAATTTGGGATTTGCCTGGTGAAAAAATATTTTATATGAAATATGGTTGGAGGTAGTTTTATGATATTATGTGGGAGGAGAGTTATGGAGACGAGAAATGTTTAGTTTGTAGTCATGAAATCAAAATAAATATTAAATTTCAAGTAAAAAGTCTTAGAATTTCAATTTTTAAAATAAAGGTTTTATTGTTAAGCCTTAAAACAATATAATATTGTTGCAAAATTTTATAAAATGCGAAATTTTATTTGAAAATTTATTTGGGATTTTTCAAATATTAAAGAGAAATCACACCTCCCGTATTTATGTGATAAGTAGTGAAGTTTTATGTCTCGAAAATGCATTTTAAAATCTTTGAAAAAGTATTGTAGCTTTAACGTTATTAAAATGAAGTGGGAATTCGAAACTTTTAATTTAGTTTCTTTTTTTTGCATCCAACATAAAACCCATAACTTTGAGATTATAAAAGTTATTTTATACAGTATTCACGTTTCACTTTGAATAAAGTAAAGTAAAGTTAGATTTTTTTACTAGTTAAATACAAACTTGTTATAAAGTACAGACAGGTTATCATTTCTGGTCTGTCATTTCCACACTTCGAGGCGCTATAACATATTTCTGACATTGTAAGACATTACATTTACAATAACTTTAAATTAAATAAAAAAAAATATTTGAAATAATGCTTTATTTTATTATCAGGAAAAATACACATTTGTAAAAAAGTATTTCAGCGTAAAAATATGATTACATTTATTTGAACATAGTTATAAATTCATCAGTCAAAGTTTCAGTAGACGGTTTATCAGGTAATGTCAGTCATTACCACCATTTTACGCTTATAGCATTTTCTACCAATGTTCAAGAAACAAAACAACATTTAACAAAAAAAAAGATTAATTGTATTTGAACAAAGTTACAAACTCATCAGTCAATGTTTAAGGGGTCATCAGTTCTGATCAGTCATTTTACGTGTGCCACATTGTTTTACTATTGTGGAATAAACAAAACAACATTAAACAAAAGCGATTACTTTTGTTTGAACCAAGTTACAAACTCATCAGTCAATGTTTCAGAAGACGGGTCATCAGGTCTGGTCAGTCATTTCCACCTTTTGACGCGTCTAACATTGTTCCCCCATTGTTGAACATCCTGTCTATACAATTTTCGCGATCCTCAGCCCAGTCCATTTATAAAAGATTAAAGACCTACAAAGGAAGAAAATAAAAAAATCACAATGAGCTAAAAAAGAAAACGCAAGATACAGCGACTACTGGAAGTGTGAGATATTGTTAAACGCTCCCATTGTATCTATCAGCTATGATTCATCCAAACCAAACAGAAAAAAAGATGATTACATTCCGTTGATTTGATAAAAGTCTAACTTGTATTTTTAAAATCAAATATGACTCTTATATGTGTTCTGATATTATTAAACATGATATTTTTATTAAACAAAGTGTAATATTATCTAGGAGAAAAAAGCGAACTAATAAACAAAACATTTTAACTAATTATAATTTATATATTTAAACTAATTTTACTCAATATAAACCAAGGCCTAGTTACAATTTTATCACGCCATAGCAGCGATTAATAGAAGAAAAAAATACTTAGGCTAACATAAAGAAAAAACGCATTGAGATAGTAAGACGCGCGGGTAGGGAAAAAATGCGGATTCCGTAAAAAATAAATGACCAGAAAGACAGATTGAAGCTGGCACTGTTATCAGTGGGGCGGGGATTGTGACGTCACGTTTGCTGTCATCGATGGGGCTCGGCGATGACCTCTCACCCCGGTTACGGATAATGGGGGTTCCGAGGATTGTCACCTCGGTGTTAGGCTGTGTTAAGGCTGTAAAATGAAAAGATTATTGTGGTAGAGCAGTGATTTTGGTCATAGGCGGCGATTCGTTGAGTTGGGTGTGTTGAGGACTTTATAGAAAGATATTAAACAGGTTTTAAAAGTCAAGGGAGCGTAGGTAAAGAGGAAATACGGGGATGTAATATATATTTTTTTAATTAAGTCAATCAATTATATATAATATGCAGATTGTTAAAAACAAAATACATGTTTTTAAATAAAAAGCTGTAAATGAATGGTTTTATGGAAAATTCAAAAGGAACAATTGTGCAGAAAATGAGACACTGGGATAAGGCCAAAAAAATCCATGGTCGTTAAGTTGCTACTAGTAAAAAAAGCTTGGCATACATCCATGGGAACACACAGCTCTTTAAATCATAACAGGTAACATTACGTAAGCATATATTTGGCCATTTCCATAGCTTCCTAATTTATTTTTTTATCATTCATGTGTTACCTTGTTTTTCGTGAGTAAAGATATTGTTGTTCCACATAGACTCTGGTGTTTAAATTCATATCTTTCGGATCTGATTTTCCATTGCTAAAGCGCTACTTTTATTGCATAACAGTTATAACTATAAATAATATGATATTATGGGAGTGAGCAGTATAACTATATAACTTTAAATCTGGTGATTTGAATTGTAATTGGCAATTTCAAAAAAATAATAATAAATCGCTAGGTTAGTGTCCATAACGTACTATAACTAGGTAATTGCTTCCAAACTTCCAATTGGTAATGTACCCTTTAAAAAAATTATTCCCACTGACATAAAACATCCCCAAAAATATCATTCAAAACCCCGTCCCTCAATTTCAAATATAACCCATATTTCACCAATACCACAAGAAGAAAAAAAATAAAACAGACTAACAAAAATCAAGAGGACAATTCCATGATGCCCCCTTGGGGTTCCGACCCCATGCCCAGAGCATGTCCCGGCACTTTTTGACACACCGCGGGCCCATTCATCCAAGTTAGCGTCCCTAAGGACGAGAGGTATCAGGTTCGTTCCCTGGAACAACACAGGAGTGCGACCCTGGTTCTAGGGACTTGGATAGAAGGATTGAAATGGACATGGAAGTGTACTTTCCAAGTGGAATGTGCTACTATGTGGATTGTGTTTTCATAGTAGGTTATGTTATGTTGTTAAGAAGTGTGGCACAAGATTGCGCCGGAATACTGGAACTTTCTAGCTGTGGCCACTAATTGGAATGTGGCTACCATTTGTTGGGTACATTTTAATACAAAAATGTAAATCCACGCTCCAAATAGTGGTAGCAGCTAGAAAGTTCCAGGATTCCCGTGCATCTTGCACCAAAATGTTTAACTGTGCATGTTATGTTATATTATGTTAGATTATTTCATTTGGATTTAATACTACAACTATAGGTAACTATAATTACGCTGCTACGAGGAAAACTCAAATTGATATTTTTTCACGGGATATGATTCTATGTAGATTTTGCATCAGAAAATTCATCATTCGGGAATCAGGGAATTGATCTCTTGATTACTGTTAGTCTGTTTCATTTTTTTTGCCTTGTGGTATTGGTGAAATATGGGTTACATTTGAAATTGAGGGACTGGGTTTGGAATTATATTTTTTTGTGGGTGTTTTAGGTCAGTGGGGATAGTTTATTAAAGGGTATATTGAAAATTTGATTAATTAAAAAAAATGGAAAATTATGGTAAATTTAATTGTAACGGAAAATCTTTTAGTTTAAATGGAAATTTTATGAATAATTATTAATAATATAACCACAATTAAGATAATAAAACAACACATCCAATAATAATAATAATAATTATATATTTGAAAATTTACATAAATATATCACTTTGAATTAATAATAAAAATTATATGGGGGAGTAATTTGCTTAGCAAAAAATTTAACAAATTAAAGTAATAACGAAATTAGTTATCGCATACAAATTTATTTCAAAGCTGAATATAAATTTGCAATAAAAAAATTTCTAAACTATTTCAATGTACGATTTACAAACTTTTAGACAACTTTTAAGTGAGTTTATGTTATAAAATAGGGGCAAGGTCATTTTCTAAGAAACTATATTCCACAAAGCGGTAAGACAAAGCACTTTAAAGGCTATTTTTAACAAAAAGCAAAAAGACTAGTTATCAATAAAAATGAAGTTTTCTAGTAATAACTAACACAAAAAGAAGAAAAATATAGTTCTTTAGATGCTATTACTTTTTGATGACGTATATTGCCGTGGGTTTGTTCCAGTAACCATTGATAAAGCACATCCCCAATGGAAGATCATAAAAAAAGAATGGACGCCCTTTACCATTATCCCTCTAATTCATAAAACAGTAATTCCCAACGAAGAGTTTTCCGCCAAAGAAACAGCCAAAACTAAAACCAAGCCATTTGAAAATAGATCGTGTGAGAAAAAATATCGCCAATGTGATAGTTTGTCAAGGGTGAAAGTATCAATTTTGACAACGAAACTATTCATTTGTGTGCTTTGGTCAGAATTTTCTTGGTCAAAAATAGCTATTCTTTATAATATGATCTAATCTTGTCATAATGATTCCAGAAGGAAACTTAAAAATTTAAAAGAGGAATTTAAGTTATTATTTTTTAGTTTCAATTAAAGTAGTTAAAGGAACCTTTACAAAACTTCTAATTAATACTTATTTTTTATAAATCTTAAAATAGCTGTGAGTTTATTTTAAGCAAAAAAATATTTTAGTCCATTTAATTATGCAAAACCTGATGAATGAAAAACGCTTTTCCGAATGATAGAAATGAGTAAGTAAAATGAGTTAAATAAAATTGAAGCAGATACAAAATTATTTCTCAAGAATAAAAACAAAGTTAAAGAATCGTTTTGTCCACTTTACGGAAAAGGATATCTAAAAAAAGAACATACACGAGGAAATTATATTTAAATTAATTGTAAAAAGTAAATAGTATCTATATTCAAGAGTGAGCGTTTGTCTCAAAATTCCTCAATTACGATTCCAGTTTTGATATCACGCAGTTATCAGTTTGAATCTGAGTAGTCGATTTGTTAAGGCGTTGGTTTTTCAGAACTTTCAATCATAGGAGGTCAGCTTTTGTTCGTCAAAGTTGAAAATATCGTTAAAAAACGAAAAAAATATTAAATGGTCCTTTCTTTCAAGAACCACAACCAACCAACATACGATCATTAAAAAAACCATTATACTCATTTGGCGTGCCGGACCAGATATTTGGCGAGAAAACGAAGATTGCAACAAACGATATTTTATAGGGTAATTCCATGCAAAATTATGCTTTCTGTGGTGTAAGTCACATGTGTAAAAAGTGATTATCACTACAACTTTTAACATTCAATGAAAAAAATTAGAGGAATAGCTGATCTACACTTATTAAAACTAAATAATGTAACGTGCTTTATTTAATGTGATTTATTTTTTAAATTTAAAAAACTTTTATTATCCTCTTAAATTGTGACTTACACTACAGTTACATGGAATTACCCTATTCAGCCCATCCTATAAACGCATTTATACTTAAAAAAATACAGCACAAAAATTCTGCTTAGAAGAAGGGGGGCTGGTTCACTTTTCATCTAGGTTAAATGACTTGAAACCACATATAATGTCGCTATGAGGCTGTAATTTGTATCGGCTTAGGTGTCTAGCCTCGTCACTTGATCACAGTTCAATATTACAACGCCCATCTCCAATAGCCTTTAATCGGCTCTAGTGAAACGCCAATCCACCCCAAATCTAATTATCACTTACACTCTCAGAAATAAGTCTCACTTTTAAGGATTCCTCAATTGTCGAACAAATTCGTCCCTCTTGACAACCCTTTCGTAGCTAGGTGGCGTGACTTTAGACGAGCGAATTCACCGCAAATGACGAAAGGTTTATTTTTTAGACTACATCATTTCGTCAACAATTAAGAAATTTAAGAGAAATTTGAGCATCCATTTCTTGTCATCCCAACTCAGTCCACCCCTTCGTATCTTTGTCCATACAGTCTTGTCATTCCAGCTAAGTCCACTCTTTCATATCTTTCTCTCTCAAAGTCCTTGAGCAAGCCAGAAAGAAACGAGGAAAGAATTGCAACGAGCCTCGTCCCCAAGGACAGAGAGACTATTGTAACTGACCCTTGGTCAACGCCGTCCAGACAAGCCTTGGCGTCTTTCCTTGCTATTGAGCCAGTTTTGGGAAGTCCATTAGAAGACCTGGTCTTAAGGGATGAGTGCTGGTCCCAAGTGGCATGCGAATGGGTCATAGAATGGTCCTTTCTCTAGTAAACATGGATGTGAATTTTCTGCCTCTTTGGAAAAAGGACTTTCGCTTTTTCTTAAGAAATTGGTTTGAACATCAAATGAATTTTATAGGCTAGTTGTAATTAAAGTCGCGGCTTAAAATGGCTGTAAATAGAGAACTGAGGATCAGAAAGACACGAGGTTCAACACTCGAATGGGTGGTAGATTGACCTTTTCTCTATATACATGAATGTGAATTTGTTGGTTCTTTGGAAATTGAAATTTTAAATTTATTTAAGTTGTTGATTTGAACATAAATTAAAGTTTTCCAATTTTAATATAGGGTGATTTTAATTTAAAAATAGCTAAATGCTGTTCGATTTGCTCTCAACATAACGAAACAACTTTTAAAATTTCAGTCTGCAAATATTTATTAGCAGGTAATCAATTTTTGCAGCATTATTTCTTAGCATGTATCGTAAAATAAACAAACAACATATCGAAAAAACCCTCTAAAGGCTCTCAAATATACCAAACCATTACGAAGACATGCATGGTCTTTTCAGCATAGTGAAAAACAAAATAACTACAAACTTACGTGGTTTATAAACCTTATGATGTCGAGTACATCCCCCTAAATAAACACATCCTGACAAGTAATAATTACTTACCGTCGCAACAACACACACCTTTCTTCAAGGAACCACCTAAAAGCAACCAAACAAAACAGTCTAAACAATTTTCGAGATTCTGTTTATAGGACAACAGGCCGGTGCCAAGCCAAGCGCCTCAGCAGTAAAACAGATTAACAGAACGTCATTATCTCTACAAAGACTCTCATTCCATGCTCCTATAAACACATACTTACTCCTGACAGAGAGTGTACCAAACACAGAAAGGGTGTGGACTGTGTACCAAAAGCACTAAAAGCGCTGTTCTCTTATCCGAGCCGGTACAAATCTCTTTTAGTTGGTTTGGAAATATTCTAAGTGACATTTCCCTCAGTTTGAGGAAAAATGCGTCCTGAAAGTTGAACTACAAATGCAGCCGATGATGTATAAAAAATTTTATTGCTCAAGTTTTATCACGTAAACAAAAACTAAAACTTGTTTACCAAAAACGATATGCTATAGTCTATAATAACATATAAGTACTTTATCACTATCACTACTTTATCACTATCATATGTGATGCGTCAAATAAATCTTGTTTTTTATAGTCGTAATAAATGAAATATGAAGAACTACAAGGAATCCTTACGATGTAGAAACATTTATTTCGTTTTTAAGTTTCATCCCACAAACAACAACTAAGATTAAAAACATCATGCTTGTTAGCGTCTAAAACAATATATATAAACAATTTATGGCAATATAGCTTAAAGTGCTTTTTCAGTTTCTGGTCTTTCACTCGCGTCTTTTTAGTACAGTGCTAAAAATTGTGTGCTTGATTTTACTATAATAATTTTTCCTAGTAGTTGCAATGGCCAGGCTATGTGGGGAAATGTTTCACCATATTTTCCGGTATTCATTTGAACCATTTTTCAGGTTGTATTTCCAAAACCTTAAAATGGTTCAATCGAATTTCGAAAATATAGTGAAACATCTCACCATACAGCCGTTGCAGCTACGTGGAACCATAATTTTAGTGAAATTAAGCTCCAAAATTTTAACAGTGTATCTTATGACCAAAATTCTTACGTCTGTCTACACATTTAGATCTCATTTTGAGACATTTTGTTTCTGTTTAAAGTTGGTTCTTTCCATACTTCGGTGGTTATAACACTACATTTTGTTTCTGTTTAAAGTTGGTTCTTTCAATACTTCGGTGGTTATAACGCTACATTTTGTTTCTGTTTAAAGTCGGTGGTTATAACGCTGTCACACCAATGTCCCGTTCTGTCGGAAGTCCTTTTCGAGATCCATAGGACGGCCGTGTCTATAGGATGGCCTTTATACATGACACTGCCATTCAGCCAGAATAGAGATTTGTTTGCCGAACTTGCTGATTAGCTCGTTGCAATTCTTAGATGTTCCAGAGATTTGGGTTTGGGGATTCTTCAATGGGGGAATGGCCGCTTTTAGAATGAAGTGTCAGGCTGCGATGGGGTCGAATTAAAATTTCTGGTATAATGAGCTGCATTGTTCCGTCTTTTATTTGCGTTCCCAAATGGAAAATTTTAAGCATGGAATTTACCAAAACTTATGATAAAGAGAAATGTTACCTTTCATCTTTATATGAGCTTTATGTGATTTTTATTTGCTTTGACGTTCAAAAGATTTTTCGTAATATTCTCAATAATTTTCCAATTTGTTATTTCGATACTGTTATTTATTTTTCATTGTATATTACTTCATTATTCATTATGTAATTCTGCATTATCTAAGTATTCATCAATTAATTATTTATTATTTTATTATTCATTATTCATTGTTTTATTATTTCGTTACTTATTAATTTATTGTTATTAATTACTTTTCTATTTACCAATATTTTGTTCTTATTATCTATTCAATGAGCCATTGTTATATTATTTCGTTACATATTAAGTCAATGTTATTAATTACTCCACTATTCTAAAATATTCTGTTATTATTATCTATTCAATGAGTCATTATTTCATTGTTTGAAATGGCTTAATTCATTATCATTAAGTTGCACAAAATGTTTCTTTATTATTTAAAAGTGATGGGAGTTCTTTATATTTGTTCATTTTTAACTTACTTGAGTTGTGTGACCTTACATCCTAATGAAGCCAAGTAGTAGTTTATCATTAAAAAACATTTACCGTCAGATGTTACTTTGCTTATGGTTAATTTTATGTTGATTCTACAAGTTTTTCTATCATTATTGAACTCAATTGAAACTAATAAATTAATGCTACTTTTTCTGTACTAAAACATTCGAGAGTCTTTAAAATTGCCTTTTTCATTACTTTAGTGTTTTGTACACTAAAATACAAATGTACATAAATTTTTCTCTTTGACGGTTATTTTCATTTATTATTAACTGGTCGTTTATTTCAGAATTTTTAATTAGGCAAAGATTTATAAATTGTTTTGATTTCCAAACATTTGCCTAAACACTTTCAACCCGAATTTTCTTTTTCAGAGCTCACCATGTCACAAAATCAAAGTTATATTTAACATTTAAAAAAATTAATCACTTATTCAAAGAATATGAAAAACATTAGCATCGCTTTTTTAAGGCACTACCCTAATTTATATTTATACATTTACTTTAAAACAACTTTCGGTGAATTTCCTTTCATCTTTCTATCCCCATCACCAAATAAATTACGTGACATAATAAACAAATTTTGTGTGATTTTTTCCTTAGTTTTGATAACGTTTCTTCTCCTCCGTGTTAATTCCTATTTTTTTAAGCCTTGACTAAAAAAACAAATAATTTTTTCTATCGCGACTCTTGAAAATTTTGACGCCATTATTAGATATTAATTCTCAAGGGAAAATCAACCTCGTTTGACATAAAACAAGACTATTCTCTCTAAAACTGATTAAGTCTATTCTTTCTTCTCTTTGCGGCTTTAAATATGCATAAGAAGCTACAAAAACTCAAAAAAGAAAACTTTCTTGAAAGCTTTTTTTTCTATAATCTCTGGCGCCTTCCATATAAGGTTGATATGTCTGGTTAATTAATAAAACACTTTCTGTAAACTTTAGGTGCTAAGTAAAAATCCGGCCGATGCGAGTACTTAAAAGGGAAGCAAACATCGGGAGGGTTAAAAAATGTAGGGGGGGGGGGGAGTATTGGGAATACCAAACAGTGAACAATACGTGATAAACAAGGTGTAAGTGCAAATAAAAGATAACGCAATAAAAAATTAAAAAGACAGAAAAAAAGTCAATTTTTTAAGTTCTGTCGAATATCTGTGAAGCAGATTGTTTAAGAACCACATTACCTTGTTGGGAAAAGTTAATGTGCTGGGCTTATTTGCTGATAGTGTAAAGATCTTCCACTGGTGTGTTGATTGAATCAAATTTGTAAAACAATTAAAAGCGTTGGTTTCTACTTGTTTTATTTGATGTAACGACTAAAGCAAAATAGTTAGGTAATAATTAGTATTCAAAAATAATAATAATAATCATGCTTCTTATACACTCTTTAAGTGGTACGCGTAAATTGACTTTTTTAGTAATTTATTCACTGTCGAGTAAATTTATATTTCATAACTAAATAAAAAAAAATTATTGTGTTTTGTTTCAAGCATAGAAAACCTTTTCAATATACTCCATCTTGTAATTAATATAGACAATGAAAAGAAGTAAACAAATCAGTTAAAAAAACTCAATAACTAATTCTACAAAAAAAAACTTGGCTTTTATATCAAGTTGGGGTAAGTTATAACCGTATAAGTATCTTAAGGCTAAAGATTAATTGTTATTTTTTGTAATAAAGTAAAAATTAAAAGCATTGGTAAGTTTTTATTACATAAAAAACTCTTTCAGATCCAATGAGAATGAATAGCAAAAAGGTATCGTGTACGTTGCTCAACTTTTCATGTAATCAATTTCAATGTACTTACTCGTTTAAAATATCTTTGTAAAATTTAAAAAAAAATGTTTCTTGAATTCTAACCAAATCATTTGAAAAATTATATGAACAATAAAATATCAACAATTTTATCTAGTTGCATCCGAAAGAAAATTAACAAATTGCTAAAATATTTCTTCAATACTTTGAAAAGCAAGTATAAATCTGTGTTATCTACAACGATTATTCGCAAATGATTTTATTTTTATTTGTATTGTTATTTTAAAAAACTAATTTATGTACAAAATATGAATCTTCAAACTAATCATGAAGCTATTTTTTGCATTATATAAACAAAGTAAAATACTTTACGAAATATATGATTTCAGTAGCAAAACATCTTGCAATATTGTCGATTTCGAACCACTTCTTGCGCTACCTGGAGTCATTCTTTTCTGTTTCTTGCTTTTTAAATATAAAAATAGATTTTTACTTGTCACTAGATTTATGAAAATTTTAAAAGTATTTACAATGATTTCTTTAAGAAGTCTTGCTCAAACTGTCTCAGCAAGTGTCTAGACTAACCTCCTATTCTAGTTGACTTAATTATGCATTTATCATGGTTTTAAGCATTACACAAGCCAGTCTACGGCTAATGGTGGTCCTGAATTATTTATTACAGTCGCATGGATGTGTTTGAGTATTTCTTTGTGTAAGGGATGTATTTGTTATCATATCAATGTAAGGGGGACAGGCAATGAACGTCAAGGTTCATTTTGGTTACAACTGGTTTTGTTCCCAGATTGCTCACCAAGCAGTGGAAAATGCGTCATTTTTGTTTTATAAAATGATGTTGACAAAACGTAGAAATGACGTCAACAACCAATGTACCTAGTGAATAATTTTCAGCTTCAGGGTCTCTCAATGAATTTGTTTTGAAAAAAGTGAAAATACTCTTTTTGATGTCATAAACGTCACAAATATTAAAACGTTACTTTTACTTTTAAATACAATATCACGTGGTGACCAACATATGAATAAACTATTTTAAAAGCCAATTGTACCAAAAATAGTGAATCTTGGCATTTTTTTAAATATTTTTTTTCTTCGAATTTAATTCTTGTTTTCAATTATACAGGTACTGATTCTGTGACTTATACTAAAAGACAGATAAGACATACTAAAGAGACACATCATAGACTGAAAAACTTTCTTTTCAAGTTTTGAGGTAAGTAAATTTTTTTCTGAAAAGCTTTTCTTATTAATATATTATTTTCATTGAATTTATAAGGTATGTATCTATTTTTTTTGTAAAAGCAAAAAAAAGCTTATTTTTTAATTATAGTTTTTGATTTTAAAAACTAAAATAGATCCGGTAAGTGCACTTTTATTTTGGAATACAATCGTGTATTGTTTCTAATATTTGACGAAAATGTTGTTTGCAATAATTATTTAAATAAAAAAAATATTGTAAATTGTTTCAAAAGTATTATTTTATTTATTTACATTATTTATCAAATATACTTAAAAAAAACGATATTTGTTTTAATTAAAAAAATTCTGCTTCTAAAATCAGCTGCTATAACTTTTGCTGAGCCAACGCCAACAGTTACAATGATCTAATTATGATACCCTTTTTAAAACAATTACAAAAAAACCCACTCCAACAATCCCCAAGCACTAATTGATTTCATCTTCAATATGGAGATGACCCCTTCACCCCTCTATAAGTCGGCGGTTTGAAAGAGATATTCTATTCATCATTAATTCATCCAGTGAGTCATTCCGAAGACCACTATCCGCTTCTCCAGCAGTCATTGTGGTCTACTGCCCCCCCCCCCCCCCCCCCTTGTAGAGAGGTCCCATTAGTCCCTCCGGTGTAACAGCCGCCTTCCACAATAGGGTGTTGAGCACCCCTCCCCCCTTTAATATTGTCGAAGACTATATCTTTCCCCCCCTAGGTTAGGGGAAGTAGCCATGGTGAATTTTTTTGTTCGAGATTCGACACCCACAATGTTTACATTTACCCCTCCTCCCTCATTTTTGAGGGGCGACCCCCCTCAGTAATAATAAAGACATCAAACGGATTTGAGATTTATTTGGGAGTCAACACGGACTCGATTTGCGAGTCGGTTGTAGTCTGTTGTCGGAGGATGGTGTCAAAAGAGATCGCGGGTTAGGAATCTGGTTTTGATGCAGCTCGCACAAATATTGTAAGGTTTTGTAATTATGGGTTTCACAAGGCGGCTTTACATGAGACCATGTTGGTTATAGTTTGATGACATCAAACGAGAAATTGTGGGATAAGAATATGGTTTTAATGTAGATGGTTCACCATTTCCATCATTGTAAGGTTCAGAAACTATTGGCTTAATAGGTTTCTTTTCTATGTAGGACGGACTCAATTTGAAAGTTTGTTCTTGTCTGTTGTTGTCGAAGGATTGTGTCAAAAGAGTTCGCGGGTTAGGATTCTCGTTTTGATGCCGATGCCGTTCGTACAAATATTGTAAGTTTTTTTTTAATTATTTTCTTCGCAGGACTGTACATGAGACCATGTTGGTAATAAAAATGATGACATCAAACGAGAAATTGTGGGATAAGAATATGTTATTAATGTAGCTGTTCCATCGTTGTAAGGTTTTGAAATTATTGGTTTAACAGGTTTCTCTTATATCTCTTTAAGATCGGCTATCAGATGGCGCTGATTTAAGTTTATGAGACTAAATTTTAGAGTTTTATCGAAAAAAATGCCTTAAACAGCATCAATGTCAGCAACTCCTTAAAAACAAAGTCATTTTTTATACAAATAATGACTGGTACAAGTCAGCTGCTTTGGTATCAATATTTTTGAAGAGCTTGAACATTCTCTTTTATACCCGCACGATCGTGATAGCTCGGTCGGAAATGGCTATACAGGACGAACTAAATGTGAAAGTTTGTTGTTGTCTTTGTCGAAGGATGGTGTCCAAAGAGATCGCTGGTTAATAATCTCGTTTTGATGCCGCTCGCACAAATAGTATAAGATTTTGTAATTATGTCTTTCGCAGGACTTTCTATGGACTTTAATGAGACCATGTTGGTTACAGTTTGTTCTGGAAGGATGGTATCAAAAGCGAAATTGTAAGATAAGAATATGGTTTTAATGCAGCTGTTCCACCATTTCCATCATTGTATAAGGTTTTGAAATTATTGGTTCAACAGGTCTCTTTTCTGTATAAGACGGACTCAATTTGAATGTTTGGTTTGTTGTTGTCGAAGGATGGTGTCAAAAGAGTTCGCGGGTTAGGAATCTCGTTTTGATGCCGTTCGTACAAATATTGTAAGGTTTTATAATTATTTTCTTCGCAGGTGGCTTTACTTGAGACCATGTGGGTTATAGTTTGCTGTGGAAGGATGGTATCACACGAGAAATTGTGATATAAGAATATGGTTTTGATATAGATGTTCCATTATTGTGATAGATAAGACTTTAAAGCATCACGTGGGATAGGTTTTAGGTTTTGTAATTATTTGTTTAACAGATTTCTTTGCATCAGACGAACTCGATTTACGACTCGATTGTAGTCTGTTGTCAGAGGAAGGTGTCAAAAGAGAGTTTAGGAATCTCGTTTTGATGCAGCTCACACAAATATTGTAAGGTTTTGTAATTTTGGGTTTCACATAAGGATTTCATGTCACTATGTGGTTATTGTTTGCTGTAGAAAAATGGTATCAAGTGAGAAATTTTGACATATAATTCTGATGATGACCGTTCCATCGTTGTTGTAAGGTTTCTCAATTATTGGTTTAAGAGATTTCTTTGTATAAGACGAATCGCGACTTAAGAATATCTTTTTGATCAAAAAAATAGTAAGGTTCTGAAATTATGAGCTTCACAGGCAGTATTACATTGGCTACATAAGAGTGTTGGTTATAGTCCTTTTTTAAAGAGAGGTATGAATCGAAAGATTACCAGTTAAGAATTTGGTATTGAATGTAGACCTTCCATCCAGCTTTCAATGTTTGTCAGCCTTTATAATCATGTTTCTCTCACCATAATCAACGAATGGTTTCTTAAATAAGGGTTTTTTGCCTATTTTCATGAGATTAACTTTATATTAGTATTGTTTATAAATTATTGTAGGTTAATATAACGCGGAAGGTGGAAAACTAAGTGTGAGGCTTTAAGAAGCTGATTTTTGCATCAAACACTCAAAAATGTTGCTGGACACTGTACAGTGTACAAATCCCACTACCGAATATTAGAAACCTTTAAGGTTTTGTAGGTTAAATTTTTGCTGTATGTGTGAAATTCACAAAAACAGAAATTCCTCTAGTGTATAAATAGAAAGAGTGAGGGAACAAGAAAAGAGTAAAAAACCGTTTTGATCGTGATACTGAATTTTTTTAGGTTTGGAAATTCTGGTTTTTGGACGGAAAGATGGCGAAGAAATCTGTATTCATCGAAAAAAGAGTTAAAATTATAAAATAATAGCTAAACAGATCTTTTGGCGAAACTCTTTAGTTTGATAGTTTTTTTAGTTTATTCTTTTACGAAAGTGTCTTTGAAAGTTTTCAAATTAGCATTTATGTAAAACACTTGAGACCTTTTATATAGCTTTACTTTCACTTTGCCAAAATAAGCACTTTGCACAAGTTAGCAAATATCTTAATAAAACATCCATTCTTCAACGTCATTTTTATTACATTTGTAAGCATACATATAATTATCCATTCTTTACATACGCTAATGAAGCTACCGCTGCAATACAAACCCAAAAACGCATAACAACAAAACAAACCAGTCCATACATCAAGCAACCTCTTCTATGCCAATGTTATAAGACACCCAGCACCTATCCGAAAAGATACATAGGACCATTACACAGTACATAAATCTTCCTCACGCCTTCTTTTAATTAAAATTATTCTTAAGGCGATGCAGCGGCCATTCAATTTAGCGGCAGCCAACTCTTTCGTAGAATTAGCGCAGGGGGGGGGGGGGGGGGTCAGTAATTAATAGACGCTATTTGAGCCCGGGTATCGGTAGTTTCTTGAACAAAAATAATATTCCCGAGTCAAGGCGTTACAAATAAGGAGGCCTTAATACGCGCCTATATTTGTTGTGGCAACAAAGTTTAGGAATTATTGTGCTTTCAAGCACAATACGACGGCATTTGGTAAGCGGCAGGCCTTCCGTAATAAGGGCGCAAGTCGAGGAAATTAGGCAAATGGGATTAATGATGTGTTATGAGACGACCGGGTGCAAGGAAAGGCATGCTTCATTCCCTGCCGTGGACACGGGCCCGTTGCAAAATTTCAATTCGGCCCAATTCTTTGAGGAGAATGTTAAGGGTTTAAGAACATTGGTAAGAATGGGTTCTCAATTTTGAAGATAATGTTCTCATTTTTGGGAACATTAATTTCAAAATGTTCAATGTGTTCTCATTTTTAGGAATGTTTAAGTACACTGTCAAAAATGGGTTATCGATTTTGAAAAAGATATTTTCATTTTTGAGAACATTATTTTCGATGTGTTCTATGCTATTCGATGCTATTTTTGAGAATGTTTCAATGTGCTCTCATTTTTGAGAATGTTTCAATATGTTCTCATTTTTGAGAACATAATTGGTTTACAATAGCTCTGAATACATTGTTCTCAAATTTGGTGAATGCATCATATCGTTTTTGAGAATGATTGCGAAAAAAATGCCGCCGTCTAAGCGGGCTTAAACCCACGTTGTGAGGATTTACGGTAATACAAATTCAATGTGTTTAATACAACCATGCTATTGCCAGGATCGAGTGGATGTTTAGGCAATTTGAAGTTAAAATGAGAATATATGATCTAAAACTTTTGAGCATTTGATTGTCTAAAATAATAGTATAGTAAAGTATTTGTGTATTACCCTGCACTGGATTTATGCGGGAAGTGATTAAAATAAATACATTCTCTTGTATTTCCGATAAAGAATATATTTTCTCCGAAACTCAGAAAAATTAAACATGAATGGTGTCGATTAACTAAAATTTTCCCCTCTGAAACGGAGAATAAATTAACGAAAATGGTGTCAATTAACTCAAATTCAAGCAGATAAACTGCCATTACTATTTCCGTTAATTGAAGGAATCATTTTTGATTTTATATGTAGTAGAATCTGGAAGGACAAAATACTTAAAAAAATATATTTTATTTAAAGGAAAATTCAACACTTTTACATGTTAAACGTATGAATAGAGTGAATGATTCCACTTTGGTTAGAGGCATGTTGTGCTCATGTACAATACCAGTGAGATAAAATTTCTATTGTTCTCGCTCACAAGACGTTTCAAACTTAATAAAAAAATATATTTATTGAAAATCTCGATTCCTTAATTGAAATGATTGAAAAAGTTACTAAACACCAATCCAGATTTTAAGTTGTTAACGTTAAGCAACATTAAAATAACTAAGGAAACTAAGAGAGATTGTGTCTAGAAAAAGATATTTTTAAAATATAATTTGCATTTTCAACAATATATTAAAGTTATTTTTACATACTTTCAAGATTAAATTACTCTTTTTTTTTACTTAGTCAAAAATAAAATTCCAAGGCAACACGATTTTGCTACGTATTGTGTGATTTTATATACTAGTATATTTTAATATATTTATAATGAATCTAATGATATTGGTGTAATAATAATAACTATTATATAAATATCAATAGTACAATATTTAATAATTATTATTATATTAATATCAACGGAATAATAATTATTATGCCAATATCAATGGTATAATAATAATTATTCTTGTACCAATATTCAATGGTATGATAATAATTATTATTATATCAGTATTATGAGATTATTTATGAATGTTTTACTCAGAATTTCTTTAAATATATCAACAACTTGCATTCATTTTCTCAATAAAACCGCCCGAAAAGAAACCCAAATGGATGGTTTGTTCTTTTGGATCACAAATGAAGCACTTTTGAACGTAACAGGGTAATTAGAAACGTGGTGCATTAACGATAAAATCACAACAAGTAGTAGGTGCAAGTTAAATTTACAGAACAGAAGTATAAGCCCTATATTAAAAGTTGTATAGTAGTTCAAAATACATCACCTTAATTTAAAGGAGGAATTAAAAATATTTTACTCCGCTTATATTGAAATATTCAAAAATGAAAGTTGCGTCCGATGTTTTAGTATATTCCTCTATTCGAAATAATTTCAAGTTTAAATTTAACAAGTTTTCACATCCATACTGATAATATTTTTCAAGGTTATAAATAAATAGTTTTTAAAAATATACTTCACATCTATGTTCTTTACTACGTATCATTAATTTTTTCCAAAGAAGAACAAGCAAATTAAATCGTTTAATTTTTCAATAGTTTAGACTGTTTTTGCTATTATTGGTTAAATCATTAACCACCTATAATTATTTCAAAAAAATAGTTTATAATTAAGTATCGTCAAATATAATTTCAACTCTAGCAACTTAAAAATATTCATTTAAGTAAATCAGATTAAGTACAAAGCATTTATCAATTACCAATATTAAAGATATGTCCAATGTATTTATAAGAAATATCGCTTTTAAATAAATATTTTTAAAACTACTTTAAATTTTAAATAATTTTGATATAGTCAATTGGAAGAAAATCTCATTTGGTAAGTAATAATTTTGATAGTTAAAAAATAGGGAAAGCAATCATCACATCTAACAAATGTCTAGGGAGTTTAAAACAAAATTTCTGGCAAACCAAAAAAAAAAAACAATTTTGAAACAAGATAATATAAGTTCAAAAATTCAAATTTTTAAAAATTAGTGAAAATAAAAATCTCACATAAAATCTAAAACAAAGCGTTAAAATAAGCATCAAACCAAATCCCAGATCAAGTCTAAACAAAAATTTTAAAACAACTCTTAAACAAAAATTTAAAAAAATCTAAAAACATTTTTTTTTAAATTTTAAAACAAAAGGTTAAAAATGATTCTTAAATAAACTCAAAAGTAAAACAAGTCTAAATCAAAATTTCAAAAACAATTCCAAAAGAAAATTTCAAAAAAAAAAAAAAAATCCAAAACAAAATTTCAAAAAGAAATTCTTTAACAAAACTTGAAAAAAAGAAATTATAAAACCAAAATTTTAAAAAGAGGAATTCTAAAACAAAATTTCAAAAAGAAATTCTAAAACGAAAATTGGAAAAAGAAATTCTAAAACAAAACTTTAAAGAGAAATTATAAAACAAAATTGCAAAAAGAAATTATCAAACAAAATTCCAAAAACAAATTCTAAAACAATATTTAAAAAAAAATGCAAAAACAAAACGTTCAAATATTTTAGCCTGCTTTCTTTTCACAATCCTTCATTATATCCACGCCTTTCCCAACAACAAAAAAAAAAAAAACTAATACAAATGTACCCCAATAAATCATACGTCGGCTCGTTTCCCCTTTCTAACTTATTCGGCGTAAACAACAGCACTCTTGAATCCTACGAGTTCATTAGGAGTCAACCCCCCACCGTAATTTTCTACCGTATGGTAAACGACCGAACATTTTTATATAAACGTCTCCCTCACACCCTAGCGTGCAAATCGCTCTTGAAGCGATTTAAATTCAGGTAGTCCGTGATCTGTGATAGAAATATGATTAATGGCTAGGCAGCTTTAGCTTTATAATTACTTTTTATCCTTCCCTAAATTGCTGTCCCCACAATCTATGGCTCCGCGGGATTGTTTAAGAAGGTTATTTTGAATAATGATCACCCGAGTTTTAACTCATTCTTTTTTAAATATATTTTTTTCGAGTTTAATGTGGCAATTGGATTAACTCATCCGTAGAAAATACGCGATATTTTGGAACGTGAATTCTTAAAGATAATGAAGTCTGTTGCTGTATAGAAATTTGTGTCGAAGGATTTTTTATTTAGTTTTGGCACTGTATAACCGATGGGTTTTAAAACGGTTTAATTATGTATATTTTTGAAATGAAATAACTTCAACAATCATAGATTCTTTTATTTAATCTTTGCTTCTACTCGATTTTTGAGGAACTAAAATCGCGTTTAAAAATGCTGACTATAGTTTTTCGTATTTTCGTAGTTAAGTGAAACAATTTACCCCCCCCCCCCCCCCCCTTCTTTAAAAAATACTTAAATTTTTAAGATGGTAAAGGTGTTTGCTGTTGAACCTTAACTTGTTATTTTATTATATTGAAAATGGTGTGTGAATTAATTGCAACGCTCAATAATTACACAAGTCAAGATGGCTAAAATGAAACAGATTAAATTATAAAATTATTGTCACTGTGGAATTATGTTACTCGTAACGTTATTTTAAATGTAAATTATATAAATATTCAGAAAAGCATCCCACAATGCAAATAGTTGTAGTTTTTTAATCATTCAATTCAAATTGAGAGTTTTTAGATGTTTCATTAGTTCTTGTTAAAAACAATACTTTATTAAAAGTATTAATAAGGAACTACTATCTATAATGACTTGTAAGAAAAACTTGTAGGCGAGTATTAACATGTAAAATAGTATTTACATCGTGTTCAAGAAATTATTTTTAAGACGTTAAAATATATTCGGTTAGATTTTTTACGTATGTACGCATTCAAATATCCATTTGAGATTCTTTAAAAGAACATTAAAAAAAATACAAAATTCTTCAAGCAATACTTTTATATTGTTGCGTTGAAAATATTTTCAAGATAACATTTTTAAGACGTTAAAATATATTCGTTTAGATTTTTTTTTACGTATATGCATTCAAATATCCATTTGAGATTCTTTGTACAACATTAAAAAAAAATACAAAATTCTTCAAGCAATACTTTTGCATTGTTGCGTTGTAAATTGAGAATATCCCCGAGTTAAGAACAACAAATGTCTCTCAAATAATGCATAACGAAAATTTATTGTTGAGTTCAATTCTATTCGAAGACTTAATCCATAAATTCGTCGAACAATACAACCACATTTATTTTAGTCAGTTGCTTTGTTGATACAGCCAGAAAGCCAACTACGTAATCTTTTCCTAAGCTAGAAAATATTTATAAGGTCTCCGAGATGTTTTGGAAAGAGATATAGCATACTTATGCGCCAAATACACATGTTATTTATCAGAGGCTTGCAGTTAAGATGGGATCGATGGTGCAATGAACTATGCACTGAATGTATTGTATTTTCGTTTGGTTTATTGTCTTATATGAAATACTATCTTTGATATTAAATAAATAATGTACTTCACTATCTTACCATTTAGAAAAGAATTAAATTGTAAAGTTGATGTGTTTGTAAGATGCTTCATGAATTATTAAATCAACAGTAAAATATATTCATATTTTCATACATTCGGTAACAGTTTAAGGAAATTATTAGGTAATTAAATATAGGAAATGCAAGTGCTTTAAACTCAATTTTAGGTGCTTTAAAACTCAAATCCCTTCTCATGAAGAAAAAGATACCTGAAAAAACCAACATTTTTAGATAAAACCTACAAACTAAAAAATGATAAATACATTTTTATAAGATTAATCCTAAATTTTGGGAGCAGTTAGTTTTAATTAATAAATCCCTAATACCTAGCAATAATTAATTGAAGGGCGCAGTTGCAAAACTCACATTCTCCAAAGCATAACTAAGAAACTAAGATATATAAAGTCATTGGCAACTTTTGACAATTGTTCATTCAATTGGACGTAGTCGCCAATTAATTTACCGGACTCTATATATCTTAGTTGTACTTTGGATAATGTGATTTTTGCATCTATATCCTTTAATTGGTCTTATTAAATAACTTCAAAACTTCAGTTTCTTAAAGACTATTGTTTTATCGACCCTAGTACCTACTAGGGAATTATACAACAATTGTTTATCCTTTCATTGGCCTAGTAAACTGTTTAATTGTGAATGAAAAGCCAGTTCAATTACTTTGTAATTTAACGCAGTGTTTCAGATAACATAGTTTCGGATAAATATAATTGATTCTGTCTGAATTTGAAGCTAAATGTTAACAGGAAAACAAATAGTTGAATTATATGCATTGATGTACAATATGTAGTTTGCTATTTACCACATAATTGATTTCAATAGGATATTTTAAGGAAACGTTTAATTGATAGCATTTAAGGTTATTTTATTATTTTTATTTTTAATGGTGGGGGGCATGTTCGCCGAGCACTGCGACCTGAGGTCTATTGTACTCATCCCGAGAAATGACACAGGCACAAGAGACACACAAAGAAAGAGACGACACAAACACCATACACTGTTAAAAATTTTGTGCTTGGTTTCACCATGATATTGGTTCCTAGTAGCTGCAACGGCTGAATGGTGAAACGTTCCACCATATTTTTGGTATTAGGTTGAACCATTTCTCAGGTTTTTGTTTCCAAATCCAGAAAAATGGTTCAACCAAACACCGAAAAAAAGGTGAAACATTTCACCATTCAGCCGTTGCAGCTACTAGGAACCAATATCATGGTGAAACCAACCAATATCATTGTGAAACATAGCACCAAATTTTTAACAGTGTAGACAAATAACAACATTTATTGACAAACACAAACATCCATGCCTTACCGGGATAACATTTAAGGTTACTATAAAATACTAAAATACCCAATATATCTACATTTATATGTTTATTAACATGTGACATAAAGGGGATTATATCATTTAATTTAAATTTACTCGCAGATTATGTGTATTCTATATTTATGTACAATTATGATTTCATCAGAACATAATAATAGTTTTGATTTTGTAACATCAAAAAAATATAACATTAATAAATACTTATTTGTGCACTTATTGCATAATTTATTTTAAAATTTTGAGCAATTTTATTAGAAGATAAAAGTTATAGGAAATAACTCTTATTATGCTTCTAAACCACACAAAAAACAAACTCTTACATCATTTTTTGTTGTTTTAAATACTTACTTAACGCAATTTATTTTAATTAATACCAATTCAATTTCAATTTTATTATCTATGTAACTCTAGGATGCATTCTTTATCATATAAAAATAAAAAAAACAAATTTATATCGTCTATAATTGTTTTAAGATAAATTTTTATCTAATTTATATTTCTTAACTACATTACCTGCCATGCATTTTCAACATTAATCATTTTTAAAGAATATAAATAATTGTAAAACTCTTCTTCCAAATGACTTATTACTTATTTAAAAAAACAAGCACCAGAGAATAAACCTACACAAACAAAATAAAAACGTAATCCTTCATCTAATGATTTCCCCAACCCACTATATATTATTTCCCCACCACACAATAGCCCAACATATTACCACTATTCACCCTTCCACACCCATTGTACTCGATTGATTTGTCGATCTCCACTACCGAGGGATGAAAAAAGGGTATAAAACCCCTTATGTCCCGATACTAAACATAGAGAAAAACATGGGGCGTTTTAAGAGGGATTGTCAGTCCCACAGAGCTACTGCATTAGTTTTGGAATCACAAATTCCACAGAGAAGTATTGCTTTGCCATGTTAGTCCTTTTCCCCAGGTATGGGGATCCACATAACATCGAAATTAAACAAATATGAAATGAAAATGTTATATTTTATTTAATTATATATTTTTGAAATTTTAAAATGCCAAAAATGTACAGCAGATGGTGACACAATTTTAAATCTTTATCAAGTAATAATTAAATAACCGGATTCTATTTTCTTTTCAATTTTGTTTTAAATTCTTGTTATGAATATTCCCATACCTGGTGAAAATAGAATAACATGACAAAGCAATTCTTTTGCAAAAGTTGTGATTTCAAAACTAATGCATTAGCTCTATGGGACTGACAGTCCCTCTTAATTATTTTTTGCCCTTTTATTCCCAATGATTCCATTTGAAATAATCAAACTTCCGATTTTCGTTCTCTCTAAGTTAAACTCGCACTTATTATTTCATATAAATTTTTTTAAATTATCCATAAATGTTTCCATAATGTTATGTTTTAGTTTTGTGTCGTTAGATGGAAGAATCAGGTCTTTTGAAGAATTAAATATGGTTTGTTGTAGTTGAACGAAAATACCAAAAACATGATAAAAATAAAATTCACTCTGAAACAATTTTTTTTAAATAAATTGGCCCTAAATTCTTCATTATTGCATTTTTAAATGTTTTAAATTTAATTTTAACTATTTTTAACAAACAAAGTTTCGAACAAATATTGTTATAATTTATTCAAAAGTTATGATTCCAATTTTTTCCCTTAAATTTTAGTTAAAAAATTAGGATTTTCCCCCCCTACTTTACACCATTTCATTATGGATGAATAATGAGTCAATTTCATAAATTTTAGATTTTTAGAATAAAAAAATAAAAGGTTGAGATTAAAAGGGTTAAATATTTAATTTTATAATTGCTCATTACATAAGACATTTACTACAGAGTTTATAAAAAAATAAATTATTCTGTAAACATATTCTTATTTAGTATTGTTGAAATTTATTAATTTGTCTTCTAATTGTTTCAAGGTATTATTTTCCTTCAGCATTTGGTAACAAATCAATTATTTGATTTGTAACCCAATTACAAGCATTTGATTTGTAACCAAATGTCCCAAATAGTATTTCATTTAAACTTCGTCGTTATAATCGCATAAATGCATGCTTTTATAAAAAATTCGTTGAAGCAGTATGAAGGATGTATTGTTTAAAAAAAACTAATATTAAATAAAATTTAGAACTTTCTTTTCTTACAATGTAAAAAACTATTGTTTTTACAGTAAAATATTGTCAACTGCGAAGCAAGTTAAAAACTTTTTTTTTAGTTACAAACTGTAATTTTTTACAGAAAAACTGAAATTTCTACAGGGAAAATCTGGAACATTAACAGGGAAAAAACTGTTAAATTAACGTTCAAAACTATTATCTCTCTTCCCTGCTAAATTGACATGTATTGACATAATTGACAGCATTTCAATAAAAAAAATAGTTTTAAACTGTAAAATATTTTTTTTAACTAGCTTTCTAGCTGACAGTTTTTAACTGTAAAAATAGTTATTGTACGAATTTCACTTAATTTTCCCACATAAATGAAGTTTTGAAAAAAATTATATCCAAATTAAAAATGTCTTGCACTTCGAATATTGTTAGACTGTAAATATTTCTTCACTAATACATGGATAAATAGGTAAGTTTTGTTCTTCACATCCCTTACTTTGACAATTAATACTATTTCTATTGAAGAACACTAAGAACACATTTCAACATCAAGCAATATCTCTCTAAAAGAACAGGAAAAACATAATTATTTCTCCCACTATATTATACTTCCCAACCACACAATACCCACCGTGTTACGAACAACCACGCAACCACCCACCCAAACCTATTGTATCCCAATGATTTGTTGATCTTCAGTGGTCGCGAACAAGAGAAAGGGGTAGAACAAGAAACACCCCCACCTGACCCCCGACGTGCCCCCTTGTCATTTGACCAACTCTGGGACGCTTTGTTTCCACTCAATATAGCCCCCGCTTTCAATAAGGGCCGTAAAGTAAGGAGCGCCAGAGTTGTCCAGAGTTGTAACTGAAATGACTTGTTTTGTGTAAAATGAAGGACTTAGTACTAAGGCCTCATAGCTAGGAGGACTTATAATGGATTAGATCTTTAACCAGGAGGACGTATAATTTAAGTGATGAGGGCCATAGTTGGCCATAGTTGTAACTAAAATGACTTGTTTTGTGTATAATGGAGGACTTAGTACTAAGGACTTATAACTAAAAAGACTTATAATGTAATAAATAATGAGTGCCATAGTTGTAACCGATATGACTGGTTTTATGTAAAACGGAGGACATAACTAAGAAGGACTTATTATTACTAAGGACTTATTAACTAGGAGGACTTATAATGAATTACATTTATAACCATTAGGACTTATAACGTAATAAGTAATAAGTGCCATAGTTGTGGCCCATTTGACTGGTTCTGTGTAAAATGGAGGACTTACAACTAAGAAGGACTTATTATTATTACTAAGAAATTATGACTAGGATAACATATAATGGATTAGACTTATAACTAGGAGGATTTATAATGGATTAGACTTATAACTAGGAAGATTTATAATGGATTAGACCTATAACTAGGAAGACTTATAATGGATTAGACTTATAACTAGGAGGACTTATAATGGATTAGATTTATTACTAAGTTCTTTCCGTTTTCCCCTTACGAATAATAAAGAGGCTTTGTTTCCACTCAATATAGTCCTCGATTTTTATAATAAGGTGCATCATAGTTGGAACTGATTTAGGGTCAAATTTATTTAAAAATAATTATAATGAAGGACTATGAAGGAAGAAATATGCATAATTTATTATCACTCATGTTTTGTCTTACGCATTTATAATATAATTTGATCGACTGATCTTGAGAAAAATAGGGAAAGGCAATAATTTAATGCATTTTTGCTCAGGATTCCCCATGATAAATAAAGGATTAAACAATTTGTTTAAACAGTCATACTTTGTTAATTTGAAACCCAATAGGGGTACAGAATTGGTTCGTCGTAAGGGCGTAATTCGACTTAGAATGTAGGTCAAAATAATGTACACGAATACGATTTTTAAAATCTTATAGTAGACCTTTTTATTATGTAGAGTATTATTGGTATTCACAAATGAAGAGAACAGGGGAAAACCCCTTCATCGACAAGGAATCTGTCCGTATTGACGTTGGCTTGGCGAGTAGTGGCGATCGGAAACCGGTTCTCCTTTCGTTCTCTTTCCGTGGTTCAGGCGTCAGTCTATTTCTGGCGTGAATCTGAAACATAGAGATAGTAAGCCCGTACGATAAGAAACAAGGCAAAACTGGTTTCTTCACACTAGGTTTAGGCGATGACTCGCTATCTTCGCCAAGCAGACCTGATGCAGATAGATTCCTATACAATGAAGGGGTCCTTCCCCTGTACTCTTTAAATGGGTCTTTGATGGGGGTTGATCTTATTCGACTCCATAAAACAATTAACTTTGTATAAGAAACAAGGCAAAACTGGTTTCTTCACACTAGGTTTAGACGATGACTCGCTATCTTCGCCAAGCAGACCTGATGCAGATAGATTTCAATACAATGAAGGGGTCCTTCCCCTGTAATCTTCAAATGGGTCTTTTGATGGGGGTTGATCTTATTCGACTCCATAAGACAATTAACTTTGTTTACAGAATATAAATTTATTTGTGACAAAATTGTTTGGTGCAGTTATATCAAATTAACGCACTCATATATGGTCTTTTTTTTTTTAAAGAATCCGACCGCCACAACACTCCCCTTCTCGACTCGTATTATCATCTGTTCGACTATCGACCGCATTCGAATTCTCCCCAGTTCTCCCTTTGCAAACGATTTTTCCCCCATATCGTCTAGAGGGGGAGTAATGGGTAAAGAGAGCTAATGGCGGGTCGCACTTGAAACTTTTTACGACCCCCCTAGCTAATATTCGGAAACACAGGTCGGGAAACGGTGGAAAATAATTTCGTCAGTCAAATCAGTGAATGTGTGTGTTCGAGGTGGATAATGATAGAATATATCCGCCTTTATTACGGAAGGGTCCTTTCTTTTCAGAGAAAATCAGAGCAGTAAAGGGTTGGATCATTATTATATGTATTTTTTATTATTATAAAAATACGCGGTGCGATTTATTTTATTAATGTAAAATAAAAAATGGGAGGATATCGATACATTTTATTTATGAGATGTAAAAATATTGGAATTAATGTTGTAAAGTTTGCAAGTGTATTAATGCAGTGCTATATTTAAATATTTTGTTTGGAAAATGAATTTTTTTGGGTGTTATTTTCATTTTTTTGTCACGTTCAAATGGGCTAAGGCGTTGAAGTATATGTATTAACATGATACATAAACATTTAATCTTATTTTGAAATTTTCATTCACTTCAGTAAAAAAAAGAAAAGAAAAATGTATTTATTTTGAAGTCAGAAAATTTGACAATAAAATTTGGAAAACAATTAAAATTTAATTAAAAAAGTATTTATAATTTTAAATTAATATGCTTTCATAAAATTTAATCAACGTTAAAAGTAATGCGATTGATTGAAAAGGTGTTAAAACTATAATGACTATAAGGAATCGAAGATAATATAAGAGGCATAAGACGGTAAGGGATGCAGAGCGACCATCATACAATGCTTTATGTTGAATAGTCAAAAACCACAATTTGTTTACAAATTAATTTATTGTCATTTTAGGGTGTTTTCACATCCCCTCCTTTTAAAAAAAATCGATAAAAAGTAGTTAACTTGCCCATTTCTATTTTTATTTACTAAGTACTTAGTATTCAGGAAATATCTTCAACTTTGCCCATGAAACATGAGAGGATTCACGACGGAAACAACGTAGATTATTGGCGCAAATAGTTTATTTGTTGGTACAAATTTTACATGTTTTGGCGAGTCTCAAGACACTCGCCTTCCTCAGAAAGACACACGACACAAACTAACAGTTGATAGTCTTCTTTCTGAAGAAGGCGAGCGTTTTGCGACTCGCTGAAACATGTAAAATATGTAACAACAAATAAAATATTTGCGTCTATAATCTACTTTGTTTCCTTCGTGTGAATCCTCTTACGGTCCCCTATTTGGGTCCCCTACTGGGTTATTTTAAATAGCTATCTGTTGTTGTTTTTACAATCTAAAAACAGAGTTTCCACATTGGCAACTCTTTCTCTGTAAATAGGTTGAATAACATTTTGAATGGTATAGTTATCTTAGCGATTTTAACAACTGTTGAAGCAAGTTGAATGCGTAGAACTTCAAGCTTGGAAAAAAACCATTTAGCCTTTTTGGGATAAAGACAGACAATTTTCGGTACCTCAGATATCCAATATGTGTGTAAGGAAAAATGTATAAAAGAAATAATCGATTCTTAAAGTTTATTTTCAAGTAAGGTTTTATTACCACTTTCGTGGTGCTATTAGAAAATACTCTCTGATTTGTACTGAATTTAGGGTTTAATAAAGAGGGGGAGTGAATTTGCGAACTTATTTTAAAACTGTTATGAATAATACTTTCGAATTTTGTGATAAATATGTTGGTATGATGTAGAATTTGTCTTACAAATAGTTCTATTGGGTTCTACAGTCCTATTGCGTTCGAGCCAACTAATTAAAAAAAAATTAAAATTTATATGTTGATCGAGTGATGGATGTTTAATGTTTTTTCCCATCAAGTCTTTTGAATAATATATTTCATTTTTTTAATAAATACTTTGGTTGCATCAGTGGCTATGTTTATGAATTCAATTTCTTGAATAATATAGTCTTATAAACTATTTTTTCAAATATTTTGTAATTTATATGTGGATGGAGTGATTGATGTCTACCGGAATTTATGATTAGACATTAAGTATATTTAAGCAAAATCATAAAAACAATTTTTTTTCTTCAACCATTAAGAAACAAAAACAACAATCCTTTCCCCGGAAAAGTGGATCAACCCCCCACCCCCCAAAACGATTTTATTTGCACACCTACGCGAACCCAAAACGTCAAGGGAGGGGATCATTTAAAGGGGTTAAACAAAAAAAATAGAACCCCTTCCCCTTTAAAAACCGCCCCCTTTAAATTGCGGCAGCGAATTCATTCCATTGTGAAGACCCCGCCTTAAGAAATGTTATCCCGAGCGCAACGCATACGGAAAAAGCAATTCGCCGAGTGGCTTTACGTTCATAAGAAAGTGGCCGGGCCATCCGAGGAGTATGTATATGAGGTAGAAGGTAGGCTCGTAAAGGAATAAAAGAGCAGCCAGGACTTTACCGCGTTTCCTCAGGTCATGGATCATTAGTTACATTACAAGGCCTCCCTTCTTGACTCGACTGACTTCCGTAGTTTCTTTGCTCCCGGCTTTATTAAATTCACGAGCAATGCATCAAGCCACTGTTCTCTCTGCTGCACTAATAATGCCTCGGCGATTTTTTGGTTTTCTTAGTGCGCTTTCTTCCCTCGACAATGCCCAGGGTTGGGATGACTCAGTTCTAACTGATATCGTCATTCGAATGACAAAACCACGAATGTGCACATTCTAGGATTGGCGAGTTTTGGAGACGATGGGTTTAACAGTATCCAGTTTTCTATCTCTGTATTTTTACACATTCGTGGTTTTGTCATTTGACCGACGAATAAACGTTGTTTGAGTAAAAAAGTTTTGGAAATGAATGCTATAATGGATGTCCAAGAGGTTAAAAAAACTTGATTTTTTATTTAAAACTACTCTGATAAAAACTTCGCGCTGGGTTTCACCAAAAAAAATAGTTCCCGATATCTGCATCGGCTGTGATGTGAAATATTTCACAATAATTTTGGAGTTTCGTTGAACCATTTTTCAGGTTTTGGTTTCCGAAATCTGAAAAATGGTTCAACCTATGAAACCGAAAAACTAGTTGAACGCTTCACCATATAGCTGTTACAGCTACTAGGAACCAGTTTTATTGGTGAAGACCAAGTACGAAATGTTTAACAGTATAGAATAAAGAAGGTGACATGACTGGGCGGATACGTGAGCTTATCAGTTGAGCCTGATTAAATCCGTTAACTTATTCATAACTCAGTTAACCATCTTTACTGAGATATAACACATTGTTATTAGAACAACTAAAGTATGAAAGGTATTATTTGTATTTTCTTTTTTTAAATCCTAAATCGAGTCAAGTAGTCTAACGATAAATTTGAAAACATAAGCAAATAGTTAAAACTTGCCAAATAAACTAGGATTTAAAAAAACACATCAGTTTTAACCTTTTACCTAGACTCAAGCAAAGGGTTGAAAAACCCATCTGTTTTAATCTTTTGCCATGACTTGCCAATCAAAAATTGTGCCAGATCGTTTACATTTTAGTTTAGTTTGGCTGGATTAAATTCTTTAGCTGAATTATTGAATTAAATTTATTTTATTTTTTGGACTAAATCTATTTAAGTGACACAAAACACGATTGCTCATATAAAAAACAGAGATCGTCCTTATTGAGACACACAGTATTTAACTTTATTTAAAGCAATGCATTTATAAACCAACAAAAACATAAAACTCACTTTAAAGCAATCTGCCAGTTACAACTCCCTCCAACTATCTCCTCTCCGGCTTTCTTGGAGGATGAAGAAAGGAGTCTGCTTTCTCATTATCTGATCCGGAACAATATTTCTAAAATTGACTTCTTTCTCTCTTAGCTGTCGCGCGTGAATTGCACATTAAATCATGTTGTTGAACCAGATTCGGTTTCAGCCCGTGTCAATGGGAGAAAGTCTTTTTAGGAGCAGGATTGCCCCGAGAGAACAATTGCTTGATGAATGCGTGATATGTATTTGCGGCGAGCATGTGTCCAGTAGTTTTACTTATTGATGTTTCTTTCTCGTTTTTCTGAAAGAAAATTAATCTTGTACCAATTTTTTTATTTTGTATGTTTTGTTGTTATTTTACTAATGGCGAGTTTCTTCTTGCAGTAGGTAAATTGGCTTTAAATAGCAAATCGTTCTAATAATCGGTTAATAATAGAAAATTGAGCTTTTCTGCTATTTTTAAAAGAGATACACATGATTAATAAATGATATAAAGTTATTTAAGCTTTGTTTAAAAAAAATTGGTTAACTTGATATTTTACATATTTGATGTACAAAATAATAAAACATATAAGTTTTCAAAGGGCTAGTTTATAAGTACATATTTTTAATTAACCTTTCAATGTGAATATTTCCTCAATCACTTTGATTTAAAGTATAATTAAAACATGATATATATTAATTTTTAACCAACCATCAAGGAATTATTGAAATGAAAATTTTATAGTTCCTTCAATTATACTTTTCCTGTCTTGATTTCTAAATAAAATATTACTTATTTATTTCGAACATCGGTGAATATTGTAATATATGAAACATAAAATCTAAACGTAAGCAGTGTTTAGAAACTCAGATATTAAACATTAAATTTATTCAAGCTGTTAACCCAAATACCCTCTAAAATTATATACAGGCAAGCACATACGACTTTGAGCAATAAAGCATTCAAAATGAACTACAATATGTCACTTGAATTTCATAATACTTAGATTATTATGTGTGTAAAGAAGATTTATTGTAACATGTATGAACACTGAATAATAATAGAGAATCAAGGTGTCAAGTATATAATTAACTTGGTAGTATGAAAGCGTATATTTCACCCTTATTTAAACATAACTATGCGCAACAAATGTCACTTTAGGAGAAATTGATGATAAAATTAAGTGTATAATGATTTAGGATTTGAAAGTAAATTGTTTTTACAGTACATGCAAAATGTTATAAGCATATATACTATTTATTATATATGCTATAAAATTAAATTACATATTAGATTAGTAAGAGAAAGTTACTAGAAAAATAAGTTTATGAGCCTGAATGATATTTTTTTAAAGATGCTTTAAAAAAATCATTATAAAGTTTAAAGTAAACTTTAAAAAATATCATTTAAATTTAGTTAACAGAAACTTTTTCAGGCTAGATTAACTTATTATTCTGACATTATTTATTTTTTATAAACTCTCACAATGCTATTATAGACTTTACATTTTACAAAAAATATTTACAAATTACTTTCTGTCAAGTAACTATTACAATTAATGTTTAAATAACATTTCATTATTGTATCTGTGCGTTAACACACTTAATAATATATGATATTAATAAAAGAAATGTAATCAATATATTACCAAACAGAATCATCGGGCAGATTGGGTTTATCAAATAACATCATTATAAACACTCGATAAACTTATAACCACTTATACGATTTTTAATTTTCAAAACATATAACATACAAATTCCTTTTGACAATATAAAAGTAATGTTAATATTACATTATCTAATTATTGTAACTGTGTTGATACGCATAAGATATTAATAAAAGAAATGTAATCAATCTATGGCCAAACAAAAATCATCAGGTCAATTGCGATTATCAAATAACATTATAAACACTCTATTAATTTATAAATACTCATATGATTATTTAATTTTTAACACATAATTTTAATTTTTAAAACATATCTATAAAAAATAATTCTGATATATAAAATAGAATTAATGCTAATATTATAAGTATCTAATTATTGTAACTGTGTGTTGATACGCATAGGACATTAATAAAAGAAATGTCATCAATCTGTGGCCAAACAAGAATGACACGTGAAATTTCTCAGTGGTCCATAACAATCATCGGGCCGAATGCCACCATCTTTTACTGCCCATAAACCAGTCACACCTTCAAGTATCCCCGAGGTCATCCATTTATTTCTCGAGGGCGGCCAAACATTCTTTGACAATAACTAATGCTCGCCCCATATTGAAAGAAGGGAGTTTTTCTGGACGCCCATTCGTCATGTCCGGCGAGTGACCGCTTGGACAGAGGCATCGAGGTCAGAGGAAGATGGAAGGGGCTTGGCGAAGGATGAAGTGAAGCTGTCGCCAAGTTGTTATTATCGACCCGAATGAAAGGCACTCTCAATGAAAGGCTAATTCCATGTAACTGTAGTGCAAGTCACAATTTAAAAGGATATTAAAAGATATTTAAATTTGAAAAGAAATCACATTAAATATAGCACATTACCTTATTTAGTTTTAATAAGTGTAGATCAGCTATTCCACTAATTTCTTTTCATTTAATGTTAAAAGTCGTAGTGATAATCACTTTTTACACGCGTGACACTACAGAAAGGATAATTTTGCATAGAATTAGCCGAGAGATTAAAGTGAAATTGTGAGATATTCTTTTAGAAGGGGGTAATTTAAACTTAAAATTTTAATTTTTTGCTGTTGTAGAGTGCGAAAAAATATAGTCGTATGGAAGTCGCCAAGTCGAAACGATTGGCTTCTAAGCCGCACTCTTAATGAGATTTCAATTCGAACAATATTATTTTATTCTTTAAAAATTAGGAATGAAAACTCAATGGTAAGAAAAAAATGCAGGTGTAGAATGTAGTGTGAGATGTGAATAAAAAAAAGTATTTAAGACTTACATTGCCAGTTATTTCATCGTATGCACCGTAGCTAAGTTTTCTGCAAAAAAGTGCCAAATTATTAGTAAAGGATCTGTTCAGCATTGGTATTTAGCCTATTTTTTGTATGTAGCATAGCTTAGTTAACTTAAATAATAGTCACATAATTAGCCAAGAGTCTGTTTGGCATTGTTTTGGGCCTATTTCTCAAGCGATCCGCGGCATCACTTGGCGAACCTGCTTCCGCATTAGTTTCTGACCAGGCATCATCCTTCCACCGCGGACCGAAGCGTATTGCTTAATTCAGTGAACACACTGTAATATGGCTGCCTCACTTCAATGCAGTGACAAATGGTCAAGAAAGAAATTGTTTCAGCCAGTGAGAGCTCCGAGGAAGGTGAAATAAAGCGTACGGACGTTAACCAGAGCGATCTATATTGTCGCTGTTTGGCAGCAAGGGGTGATAAAGTGGACTATATTGGACTTGTAATGGCCATTCTTGCTTTTTGACCAAGAGAGGAACAGAATGGGTGGTCTGGATTATTCCTCCAGATTTCATTTGCTTAAAAGGATTGGGTATAAAGGATTCTCGGGAGAGAGAGATGTTAATGATGTTAATGTAAAGAAATATTAATCAATACACATATCCATCAATTTGTTTAGTATCCGTTATCTTACGTTACATCAGGCTTAAATAATGGTTTGGGCTTTATGTGTCATATAATAAATTATATTTTTTGTAATGATATTAAACCAAGTCCATTATTGAGTGTTTCTTTGTGTAAGTTGTTTGTAATGTTCTCAAAGTCATTTTAAAAAAATATTTAGAAACATTACTTAACGAAAGAATTCATGATTGGTATTGCTCGTAACAACTGAGTTTTACCAATTAGTGAATGTGTGGCCGATGAAAATAAACATGGTGATAAATGCAGAGAAAAGTTTGAATTTTAGTTGTTATTTAATACAGAATAAAAAATATCTTTATTGAACTTACTAAGACGCAATTTAATGTTGTGAAGCATTGGTTTCACAATTTAGTAGTTATTTTGTTTAACATAGGTCTTGTCTACGTATAAATATTTTGCAAATAATCAGTAAAATCATAAAAAATAATTTCAGCACTTTTATAAGTTGTAATTTGACTGCAAAAAATATTTTTTCTCTCTAGGAGTATGTCCTCCAAAAGGAAAAGTCCTCCTAGCAAACTGTCAGCTGATGGACTTATCAGTGACCAACCCTCATCAGCCGAACCTTTTCGTTCCGACCCATCCGATCTTGACGATGTACTACGATCGGAACTTACAGAAAAGATCATTTCAGACCGAATCAACCATGACCAAAGAGAAACCAACCACATACTAGACCAGAACGACAACAAAATAACCTACAGATCCTCTCCAGAAAGCGAAGACCTCATATCCAAGCTCAACAGCGATGAATTTCATGCAGGGTTCAACAGTACGAGACTCGAATATGATACCATAGACGGACCTTTGGTGGCTAAGACTCCAACAGAAAGGCCATCCTTGGAACAAGAAGACTCTTGTGATAGTTTGATCAGCGACGGTGTCCTGGTGGCAGAACAAACTCAGAAAGACAGTGTAGCCCCATCTTCAAGGAAGCATAGATTGTTGCTGAGTGTCTCTTCGACAAGATCCGAGACAACCAGCGATTCCGAGTACGATTCTGAGACCTGTATGAACGGTGGCGACCCTGCAGAAACTTTTCCCTGCGATTTTCTCCAGGCTTCCTTGAAACCTTCTCCGAATTCGCTCAATGAAGGTGGTGAAAATGGACCACGGGACTCTCCAGATCTGTCTCACAGTAAAAACTTTCACTACCCTTACACGTTGCAGCCAGAAATGATGACCAAATCTTTGCCAGGAGGTCAAAGTAAGAGGACTATGGATGACGTTTTGAGGAGGTTGACGTCAAAAATGACGTCTGGTGCTCCACTTAAAGACAGGCATGCAGCAGTACCAGAATCGCTGAATATTACAGATATGGAGGAAAGAGATTTTTATAACAGAAGCCCTACATCCGGGAGGTAATCCAATTCCTTTACCTTGACCATTATTAAGATTAGTAAATGAAACAAAAGTTGCAAAAATGATTATTGTCAGAAATATTGTACTTAAAATAAGTAATAAGTATCTAAAGTCGTAGGACAAAAATCATAAACAATGATATAAAACATAATAGTTAGAATACATTATTTGATGGGGGTTCTTGTTGCATTTAGTTGCAAAAAAATAATAGTGCAAACCACCAGAGTCTATTTTCAATAAAATAGGATTTTTATATCAATTTTATTTATTACTATTTTAAACCCAGGAGAAGAATTCTTAGATTTAGTTATTAACTTTTATCTCCAAGTAATTTCAAATCAACGAGTTAAAGTTACGACAATAAATCTTAAAAGTGGAATTCTAATTATGACAAATAATGATACTGAAGAATTTTAGCTGTTACTACTTTATTTTTCATATAAAATGATAGACATCACCAAGAAAAATGGACAAGAACTTACCTGAACTGAAATTATCTTTTTTATATTCAAGGGCACCCCCTCAACTCCCACCAAATCACCAAACAAAAGACAAGACTCCTGGTGAACCATCAATGGCAGTAGTGGACAACGACAGTCTTCGTCTAGCTCTTTCTGGTGACAACATCAAGGAAAAGGAACGATGCCTTACCGACATGATCAACCAGTTGCAACACCTCAAGGAGCAACTGGTAACACAGCAAACAACTCAAGTAAGTCCTGTTAGTCATTTTAGTTAAAATGGAAAAGTTGCATGAAACACGAAATTCAGAATATATATTTTTTCTGATAGATTAGAAGCTACAGATTTCGAATGTAAGCTTACATATTCACAGATATGTTTAATTTGAGCAAAAAATACATTTGAAATTTGCCGAAAATGTACGTCGCAAAAGAACAGCACTGACCTCAAATGATATATTTTCGGCCATGTTTCGATCTATGTCCGTTATATTTTAATACACTTTATAAAATAGAAAGGATAAAAACACGTCACACAGTTTCAAAAGCGATACAGTGATACGCGATATAAAATAACACGCGCCAAGAATAAAAAAAGCCAAACATGACGTCATTTGTTATGCCAAGAGGTGGTTTAACGGAAGTGACGTATCACTAACTTTAAAAATGAATTTAAGCATAAATAAATCTTAAAAACCAGAAATACTTGAGTTTTAAAGTTTTTTTAATGTGCTTAATCAAATAAAAATGTTTGTGGAAAACACTGTAATTGTCCATTACAGTTAGCGACGGCGAATAACATATTTTAGCGTCAAAAACTATGGTACCATGAATCGTTTATGGATCTTAATGCTCTAAGTAACATCTTGCTTATAAAGCATTTTTTAAATTTAAATAATCAGTTATAAGATAAAAGTAAAAGTGTTTGCGATAGAAAAATGTTTTCAGTTGGGAAATTTCAATTTCTTTTGAGTTTAGCAGCTGCAGAAGCGATGCATAGCTACTGTTTTCAAACGTTTACTTATAAATTTTCAGAGTAATGTAAGAACCGATTGCTTAATCATTCAAAAGTTTTATTTTCAATGCCTGAGTTAACTATAAAGAAGATCAATTTTCAGATCAGTTTGATCCCAATCTTTTCAAGGAGAATTATCTGGTTTTCAGGCATTAAAATCCAAAATCGTTTATAGATTCACTCATTTATAGCTTAATAAAAGCGAAGATTGAAGCAATAACAAAGTTGAAATGTACTAAATCCCTTAACACCTTTGTTTTGGAATAAAAAAATTCCATTTCAATCTTTAAAATTCATTTTTTGTGTAACATAATTTATAAAATGTTCTGGGTCTTCATTGTCTTATACTGTGTTTATTTAGATAAACTGAATCAGAAAGCTCATTTTCGGGTGGCAAATTTTCTTCTATCGTCGTTAATGGGTTAAAAGTAATTCTAATAAACATTAACCCGAGTAAAATTCTTGATTATTAATTTAATGCCTTCTTCATTAAATGATTATCTTTCAATGAATTATTTAAAAAGCTGTTACAAAATAATCGTTCAAGTTTTCTACATGGCCAGAAGTTCTCCGTATGTTTTTCAATACGTTTTTAACACTAACTATAAACCACAAATAGCAGCGAGAAAGTTATCCCCATAGGAAATGAATTTAATTTAAAACAATTGATGGCTTTAATAAGCATCAATAAAATATATTCATATCTCCACGTTTTTTAGCTATTCATAAAACAAAAAAACTATAAAAAGAGTTTTTAAATTTGTCTCCATACCAATGTCTCATTGAAATAACGTTTATTAAGCATAATAACTATATGTGTACAATACTAGTCAGTATATTTTGTTAAAAAGATTTACTGCGTACTTACTTTAAAGTACAATGAAATGAAGTTATTAGGATTAAGATCACAGGCTTAAATGCAATATTTTTTATTACAAAAAAATTTCCGTTATGTATCTTACAAATCAAATCTGTAACACAAAAACTTTCAAATAAATTAGTGAGTTTCATTTTACTTAACCCAATTACCTACCACATTGTGAACACCATTAACGCCTTCATTTCCGTACAAAAACAAGTAGGTTTGTTACGGAATCTGTCACTTAAACCGCTTCCACACAACAATTGTGCTCAGCAGGAAACAAACTATTTTTATATACACCTCAGAAAGAAATTCGCCAAACAGGACTTTTAGCTAGTTTAATTCACATTTTTAAACGCCAAATGTCAAACTCTGTCAGTTCTTTGTGATTAATATTCCATTCTAACCTTTTGCTTTGATACAAAATGTCTTATAAATTTACCACTCAAAAAACTTAATTTTTTTGCAAGACCTTCAAAATCTGCTTGATCCTCTTGGCGTCATTTTTTAGACAATTAATAAATCAGCTGCTTTGGTATCGATATTGTTTTTAAAACTTAAACGTTCTTGTTTATCTTAGCAAAGTTAGTATTAAGAAAAATTGTAAAATGAAGTTGTTAAGTGAATTCTACAAAGGTTCACGTATGTATACTTCTATAGAGGAGAGGTTATCTTTTTTCTTCGAAAATACATTACAAAAAATTCCTTGGTAAGTGATATTGGTCAGGCTTTTTAATTTAGTCGATATGCTGAAAAGAAAAAAAAAGGACGTAAGTATATATTTTTTTATTATAAACTACGAAACAATGTTAGACTATTGAATTCAGTTAAATTATATTTGGCAAGTAAAGATCTTTTATTTATTTCACAAAATCATGGCTGTTTTTCATTCATATGTGTCTTGTGCTTTCTTCTGCAATTATTAAATTAAATTAAACTAGCATATACAACTTTCACAGTTAAAACAATTTATTAAAATTCCAAAACAAAGAGCCTTTTTACTTTTACCTATTCGCTCAGATAATTTCAAAAGAGCAATAATAATTTCAAAACAATACTGTGAAATTATATTACGATTTCTTGATAATAATCTTGTCACATCAAATGCCTCCATACCCTCTCATTTAGGAACCCCTCCCAAGTTTGTTCGGACCAATTGTCTTCTCTCTATTCTCTGCTACGGATGCTTAAGAGCATGCGCGCGATCCCTCATCCTATTGTTCCCTCTAAAGCATTGTTAAAGGCTGCAACTTCTAAGGAAACACCCCTTTGGGTCATTAGACGGTGGTTGCTTCGAGCCAATCGCAGAGCAGGAAAGTTGCGTTTTTTGAAAACTTGCCAGGTTTTTTTTTGTTACGGAAGAGTTTTTTTTTGGGGGGGGGAGGTAGTATTGATAAATGGTTTTTACAGTTAGCTTTATGTTTCGTAAAGTAAAATTTAGTTTTTTATTACTATTATACTGATGGCGCATGGACAACCGTTACAGAATAGTTTCTTATGTTTGTTAAGCATTCTCCAAATTTCTTAAAATTCAATTTTACTGTTAACTATCTGTTTCCTAAAATAAAATTAATTGCGATTTTTGAAAACTTGCCAGGTTTTTGTTACTGATTTTTTTAAGGTATTATCGATAAATGGTTTTTACAGTTAACTATATGTTTCCTAAAATAAAATTAGTTGAGTTTTTTGAAAACTTGCCAGGGTTTTTTTTCTAATGCGGATGATTTTGTTGTTTGGAGGTGGTATTGATAAATGTTTTTTGAAGTTTTTAAGTCGAGTTAAATAATGGTAAAAAGTTTTTTTCAGAGATTTTGGTTCAGTTTTAATTGATTTGTTTAGATTTGTTAGAAATTTACTTAGTTAGAGACTTGTTTGTTGTGTTTATGTATGGCTTAGCCTTTCCAATGTATTTTAGACAGAGAAATTTTCTCTGTTGGTGGCTCTCGCTTTCTCTGCTTTTTTCGCGCTCTTCGCACGATCTTAACTAAAAAAAAACTACTCAGTTAACAAATCTATAACTATTGGCACATTTATTAAAAAAAATTTGGGGAATTCTCTAATTTAAAAAAATCATCACTTGGAAAAACACATGGAAACGATTCGAGTATTAGCTGTCATTTTAAAGTGATATATAAGGTATAAATTTGCCAACATGTTTCAAAATTCTCCCCCAAGAATGTCAATCAACAATTAAATATTATTACATATTGCAAACTGTGGCGAGTTAACTGTAATTGTAACGAGACCAGTTATTAACTCGATTATAATTTACAATTTAACACTTTTATGCATAGCTTGATTTTATATCTCTATATTCTATTAATTACCATCATAAAGTATAAAAGAACATTCGATAATCTTTAATCCTCTGTTCACTAAGGTTTTCGAGTATGCGGTATATGATCAAATCTTGAGCATAGTGAGGAGATCAATCGATTCCAACCAACATGATTTTATGCCTAAAAGATCCAGTGTTTCAAATCTGCTTTGTCTTCAAAGGGGAGCGAAGCTCCGGCCAAAGCTCAGGTAGGCGTTCGGGATTTTCAAGCGTTAGCAGGAAGGGACGAAGCCTTTAGTATTATAAAAAGAGTACAATCCAGTGTTATTTAACGTAGCGTCGTGCCGATATATACCAAAAAGTTGTTTTTATAGTCATATTTTCAATATACAAGTACAATTATCCTGATGACGAATAGATAACCGTTACAGAATAGTTTCTTTTGTTAAGTAATTCCTTAAACATTCGTTCAAATCTCTTTAAACTCAATTTTACAGTAAACTGTATGTTTTCTTTATTAAATTAAAATATACTGGAAATAGATATACTGTAAAACTTTGGTATAACGTTACTCAAGATTTCTGTAGTTAAGTTACACCAAATTTATGGGGTAACTGGTGGAAGGAAGTGCTTACACCACAAAATAAGACTTTACTCCTTACTTTTGTAAGGTTACTCCATAAGGATTGAGGTCGCTAATCTGCTACTAGTTTTATGAAGTAACGTTGTACAACATATTTTTACAGTGTAATCTTGAAAATCAATTGATTTACTTTTGCTGCAACTCGGTGATGTAAAAATTCCCCTGGCATACCATTTCTACTTCAACAATTTACGATTAACAAATACATTTAAATGAACCAAAAATATAGTTCACTGTCGTAATAAAGTATTCAGAGCACACAAAAAGCATTTAATTGCTACATTATTTCTAACATGCACAACACATTAATCTAGGCTTTTTTTTATTTTTCCCCCAATTTAACAATTTATACAACTCATGTAAAAAAAAGTTCGGAAAATATTAAGTTCATAGTTAAATAATACTTTATCTAGTGAACGTGACAAAAGTAAATAGAGTTCACAAAAACAGACATCCGTTTTTGTTAAAATTCAACATGTTGCCATAAATAACTTACATAAAAAATTAAAATAAAAATCCTTGATAAAGAAAAGGATTTAAGCTACAAAAAACTTTACATGAAACGCTGCAAAAATGCCTTCCATCTTCCCTAAATTAAATAAAGGTGTTTTTAAAATTTGCGTCTCTTAAATAATAAACAATCGTTAACGGTGCGAAAAATATTCATCTAAATTTTTCAAACAATGTATAATTCTTATCTATCATGAAAAAAATTTGAAAATTAAAATTTTCTGTAAAAGAATACTTAATCTAGTTAACGTTGCACAAAAAACATTTGTTGTGTCCGGCAAATAGTTAACGTTAAAAAAACCTTCATCCCCATTTGTTAAAATTCAACAATTTGTCATAACTCAATAAAAAAAAGTTGCCTGATAAAGCAAAGGATTCAAGCCACACAAAAGCAGGATATCCCAGACGCCCCCCCCCCCCCCCCCCCCCAAAAAAAAAATGTCTTCCATTCTCCCCAAATTAAAAAGAAAATGGCGGTTAAAAAACTGCTCATTCAACCTAAATTAAAAAAGGTGTTTTTAAAATGTTCATCTCTTAAATAATATACAATAGTTAGCGGTGCGAAAATTATTCATCTACATTTTTCAAACGTGTATCAATCTTATTTCAAATAGAAAAATTTAAACGATAAAAATTTATGTAAAATAATACTTAATCTAGTTACCGTTGCACAAAAAACATTTGTTGTGTTCTGCAAATAGCTAACTTTATAAAAACCTTCATTCCCATTTGTTAAATTTCACAATTTGTCGTAACTCCCTTTGCTATAACTCAATAAAAAAAAATCACTGATAAAACAAAGGATTCAAGCCACACAAAAGCAGAACATCAGACGCTGTAAAAATGCCTTCCATCCTCCCTAAATAAAAAAGGTGTTTTAAAATATTCCGTTCTTTAATAATATACAATACATAAGTTATACAACGGTGCGAAAAATATTCCTCTAAAATCTTAAACACGTATAATTCTTATCTTTCATGAAAAAATTTGAAACGATAAAATTGTCTGTGTTCTGTAAAAAAAATCTGTAAAAGAATACTTAATCTAGTTAACGTTGCACAAAAAACATTTGTTGTGTATTGGAAATAGTTAACGTTACAAAAACCTTCATCCCCATTTGTTAAAACTCAACAATTTGTCATAACTCAATAAAAAAGTTCCCTGATAAAGCAAATGATTCAAGCTACACAAAAGCAGGACATCAGACGCCCGAAAAAACTGACTTCCATTCTCCCCAAATTAAAAAGAAAATGGCGGTTAAAAAACTGCTCATCCAACCAGCAACAGAATAATCGCTGACCGAGCTGCATCAAAGGTTCCGCTGATCGCCTAGGTTGAAAGGTTGAAGGGTGAGGGGGAATACAAAATAATAAAGTCGGAGGAATAAAATTTAATAAAAAAAGGGGGAAGTCTTTTCAGATAATAAGAAGATTCTCGTTTTCTGAATCGTAATTTTTCCAGGGCAAACCTTTGAAGTCGGTTAAATCGCCAGTTCGAAAAAATTCCGCGCTTATTATTTTTGGACTCATTGTATGCTCAGGCCTTTCTTTGCAGGGGCGGCTTTTCAATGGCTGAAATAATGAGTCGTCGCTTAAATGCGGTCTTCCGCTTTTCTGCGCACTCGACTCGGCTTCGAGTTATTTTCACAAAGAGATATTCTTTTGTGAGGTAAAGAAGTGAATGAGGAAGATTTGAAGGTGGACATGCAGATTTGAACAGAGTTTTCTTTTTTTAGAGGTTTAGTTATTTCCGTAAAATTAAAGAGTTTTTAGATTAAAGTAAAATTTTATTTTTAAGGAAATACAAATAACATTATTTTGTGGGATTTAATATGCGAAAAAAATTTAAGTTTACAAAAATCATATTTTTTTACTCGGCTTTTCATCCCATAAATATTTTCGTTTGTTATTTCCTGTATGTCTCATAATTTTAAAGAAATTAAAAATTTTAAATTCTAGTATATCATGCCCCCTATCTTTTTTTATTATTGTTTTGTTCTATATAAAACTCTATTCACTTAATTTATTTGGTTAAATTTCTTTAAATTTTTACTCTCGACGTTTTGCATAAATAATGTTGTTACTAAACAAAATACACCATCATATTCGACATGAGTATTATTTAGAAATACATTATTCAGATCATTCTTCTTAATAAATGATTTTATATATATTTTTAATATGTTTATAAAATGAATATTATGTACTATGTAATATTATATGCATTTAAATACCGCAATTGTATTTTCCATTTAATTTTTTTTTATATCTTAACTGTAATTATCGACGTGAATTAAAGTGTGACGACGAATTAAAGTGCCAAGTACATTGCTAAAAATTTACTGTTAGGTATCATCGAAAAAAGGTTTCTTAGTACTAGATTCGACGGCTGTGTGCGGTGAAATGTTTCGCCATATTTTAGGTATTCGTTTGAGAAATTTTTTTTGACAAGTTTTGTTAACCAAAATCTAAAAAGTGGTTTAACCCAATTTAGAGAACACGGTGAAACATTTCACCACAGAGCCGTTGCAGCTACGAGCAACAAATTTATTTGTCGAAACCTAGTGTCGAATTTTTACCAATACATTACCACAAAATACACATCTGCAATCGTTCTGTAATCCAAAATTAACGACTGATACCACCAGGGAACAAAACCCCAAGCTCTAGCCCAGAAACATCTGGAAGAATAATTACTAACCAACACATTACCATCCACAATAAAAGTTTCCCGAGGACTTTGTAAACGGAAGCTTGTCCGCATCTGCAGAATATAATGAATGACCAGTGGCGATAGGTTAGCTCCAGCAGCAAGTTAGTATGGTATCTGTAAAATCCTGGCCATACGATGATGATGAGAAAATTATGATGGCGGATTAAGGAGGACTCATCAGCGGACACATCTATAACGTGCTAATCCAGGCAGTCGCGGCGGATTAATGTTAAGAGCCTCTGTCATCATGATCATCCATATGAAGCAGGCATTTAATCCCTGGTGGCTGGTTGTCGGGGCCAGAGGGTCAGTCGCATTGTGCCCCGACTCCCCAGTTTAGATGCCACATTAAAATCGGACAGCTTCGCACCGATGCATTTGCGACTTGTGGCCAGAGATTGGCAGAGGAAGAGGGGCTTAACTCATATTTTAAAATATTCTTACTACATATTTAAAATATTATTACTACACACTTAAAATATTATTACTACACATTTAAAATATTCTTACTACACATGTAAAATATTCTTACTACACATTTAAAATATTCTTACTACATATTTTAAATCTTCTTTCCATTTTAAACTATTCTTACTACACATTTTAAATCTTCTTTAAATTTTAAAATATTCTTCCTCTGATGGACAAGCAAATTGCCTCAACCTTGTTTTCACTGTATGAGATTGAAATTGAACTTTTTAACTAAACATTTAAATTGTTTAATTTTTTTAAAATCATGTTTATGTAGCAGATAATTATAAATGACTCCTTTACACTATAAATTTTAAAATCTATTAAAATTATAAAATTTATAAATTTTAAAATATATATGTGTGTTGCTTAAAAACTTGATAGTCAGATATGACGGATTTATACATCTGTATCCCTCATAAGGTTACTGTTTTTTTAAGTATGAGTTGAACGCTTCCGACTAACAATTTCTAGTCTTTGTAGGTTAAGTGATTTTATCACTGAGAAATAATGCCTCGTGATTTTTAACCATTGTCAAGTGGCGATCTGCTTTTGTAAAATGTAGAATGGCAGCCCTTATTCTTATTTATTATCAGACAAAAACTTGATTAATGAATATTTCAATAAATATATATATAATTGAAAATATGGATATTTTTTTACTAGATTTTACTTATTCCAGACACTAGTATTTTTAAATGTAGCCTATTTTTACATAATGATTAAAGTTCTTTCAAAGAAACAACCTTATCTTCATATATATTTTAATGCTAGGAGGGCTTAGTAAATATTCATAAAACAAAGATGCCGTTAAAGGACGTTCATCAAATTAACTTTTTAATCGCTTTTCAGACTTTTTAATTGTGTGTAAGCAATAAGTAATAAAATATAAATTATAAAAACGGATTCGAAAAACATATGCACTGAGACTCTTTTAGATAAATTCCGTAAAGTCCCTATTGAACCGCTTTTGGAGACAGAATGTATCCCTCAGAACAATACAGATATACTTTTGTGTTTTTGTCGATTTGCGAAACGTCCTAAACTGTCTAAAACTGCAAAATCTTTATATGAGTTGAGCCGCTTTGGTTCCGAGGCACAGAATTTGTAACTCGGAACATTAAAAAGGAAGGGGAAATGGACCAAGGATCGAGAGAAATTTCATTAAGGCGCGATCGCTCATTTAAATTGCAGTTTATAAGTCGCGAAGGGAAGTGCAGTTAGTTGTTGGGGGCTTCACAAATATAAGTTTAGTTTGAGATGGATTATGTATAATTACAAAGATAAGGGAGATCAACGATGCATGTTGGAATGGTCAATATTCTCGGTTATCAATGAATTTCATTCAAATGGTGTCTCATGATAAGTTTAATGGAGAGAAATTGACTTCTGGACTTCGTAAGATCTTTGATTTGAGTAAATATTTACCTTTATTTGACAAGCGGTGCCGCTTTAGCGTAGTGTATAAAATCAGTTTTATAATTTATCCAATCATTGATAGGTTTCAGGAGATACAGTTAGCTGACATTTAAGATGCACAAATATTGATTGGAAGTTGTAGTTTGAAGAAATTTCTATTATTTGGTAAGCAGCCTTGTCAGCTTAGATAACACGTGTATAAAGTTTAAGATCAAATTATTTCAAATCATAAATGTTATGTGACTATGACGATGACTCTTACAATGAAAAAAGATATTAATAAACCTATTTTTTTGTTTAAAAATATGAAGGTATCTTTTAAAACACATTAAATAAAGCAAACGAAATGTAAAAATGGATATAGATACCAGTAAATATTAAAAAATAACATCTACTATTTAAATTATTTTTAATTATGCGTAAATATAAATTCATATGTGTTTTTTAATAAAATATAGTTGATAGAATTAAAAACTGTAATTTTCTGAAAGTTATTTATTGTATTCTTTTGCTTAAAGGCGTTATACAAAATGCTGACAAATAATCAAAAACTTTTTTGGTTAACTTCACTATTTTTAACAAAATGGATCACGGAACTCCAAACCTTTTTTAAATACATAATAACCAATTTCATACCTTATAATTAATCCAAGTTTAAATATATGACTTTCATAAGATATATAAAAATAAAATTATGGTTTTGTTTTTTTTACAAACTTTAGGTAATTAAAAAAAGGGCAACTTTTAATAAAACATCTATTTTTATATAATTTAAAACTTAATATTTCAAAACAGCGTACCAAGTAAAATGACCAATAACTTTTGTAGTTAACTTCTCCCCCATCCATCCACGGCTCTCCAATCCTTTCAAAGAGCAGAACTCTCCTTTCCCCTCCACCCATTATTCCATCCCGAATAATAAACATTCCTACCTCACATTTCCGCACTATTATTATTATTAGTTTGCACATTCCCCCGAACCGAAAAGACTCGGAAATGAAAATCCCCCATCTACATTTCCAAACTTTTGCAACCCTTGCTATCTTTAATTACCGATCGCAGGCCGAAGAAGAACAGAGTTACAGCGTTCATTGCAGCCAGAAAATACCTGCAATCACTCACCTGCTGCGGCTAATAAAGGCCCCCGCCTCTTTAATGGGGGGGAGGGCTTGTGTTCTCGTGGTGATAATGGCGGCCTACCTATCACCATTATCATCGCCGTGCTCAAAAGCCCCCGGCCCGAGCATTATGTCCCGATAATGCGGGACGTCTAGGCCGGACGAAGGGGACATTTGTCTAGCGGAACGCGACTGGGTTTGTCATTTTGGCTAGTTTTCAACGTTTTGGCGAATTTAAATTTTAAAAAAATGTTTGGACAATGTACATTAAGGATCAGAAAACAATTTTATTATTGTTTTTTAATCTTTATGGAAAGATTTTTTATACGTAAAAATATGAACTTTATCAGTTATGTTGACGTAGTCTTGTATGTAACTATATCATGGCTTCCTTTTTAGTAAATATGGACGTGAGAATTTTTAGCCAGTATCAATTTATTTTAAATAGGTTTGGTTTCTATGATATTAATGAAGAACTAAATTATTAATGAAGTACATAATACAAAGAAATTGAATAATTCTGAAATATCAGAAATTCAATTGTATCGAAACTTTCATTGTTACAAAAAACTTGTTACAATGAAAGTTCTATGTTTGAAAAGATATATCCTCCAATTTTAATCCTTGGTTTGAGAGTTCTTTGCGATTTTAACTACGTTAAAAAGTTCTCATTGTATTTTAAATTTTGGAAAAGAAATTTCCAAAGATATCGTTCTCATTAAAATGACCCTGGATAAAGATGGTCATAAAAATATTGATTTATCTCAACTAAAGTTAAAAAAATATTTTTCGACAACACAGTATATCTTTTATCTTTAGTTTTGACTAACTTTTTTTACTAAGATTTCTTCAGGGCCATTGTTCGCTGTATCGAGATTTTGAACTCATGTGCAAAACTCCTACCATTCCGCCAAATTGGGGACGTTCAAAATTTTCCCCTTCAGGCAACCCTTGAGCAGCATCCCGCTATTCCTTTTGAACGTCACGCTCAGATGGCGTGATCCTTCCGCGCCCAATGGGGCTCGACTAATTGAAAAAAGCAAATGCGGGGGGGGATAAAGCGCCAGGTATGGGCAAGAGAGGAAAGGGGTTGTCGTATTGTCGTGCACACTATGTGTCATTCAAAATAATTGGAAAACTTGGGCCATTCTGAGGCGAGGCAATTAGCATGGATCTTCATTTGCATCCGGGGAGCGCCAAGAAGAGGAAGAAAGTTATACAATGGCAGCCTAGCACATCTAATCCTGCTTAAAGGGAATTTATTACGGGGGTTATACAACGAATGGTGACGGGAAGCAATAATCGGAGAATCATTCTTAATCTCCAAACTGAAATCCCGATTTTTAAGTTTGGCCATTAAAAAGAGAAGAAATAGCGATTATTATTATTTTTTTTGAAATGATGGCGTATTATGAAAAGGGTGTTTTGTGTTAAAGGACCTCTGTCAGCAGGTTTAATGAGATGATTTTCATCACTTCCTGGCCATTAGACTTGTGAATGGGTATTGTAGTAGATACTTTGTATTATCGGGTTACAAAACAAAGGGTTACGGCATGCATGAGTGGAAAAATATTGTTACCCTTCTATCCAAAATCCGGATTTTTAAGCTTATCTATTGAAAATACTCAAAGATTAAGCTTATCTATTGAAAATATTTAAATATTTTATGCTTTTTTTTCTTGTATTTTTATTTAGAGTAACATACAAGAGCTTATAAAAATTGCATACTTCAAATTTCCCTAAATTTAAGCACATTTACATCATTTGAAAAGCTAAAAATTAAGTAGAAAAACACAAGCAAGTGTTTGGTCAGAAAGTAGTTATCTTCGCTTTATATCGTTTAAAAAGGTAACCGAAAAAACATTTCAAATGCCCTACATAATTGCCTCAATATAGAACGAACAAGTGGTTTCGGGTTTTACAGAAAATATTTTGTTGGAAAATACAAAGTTAATGTATAATGAATGTAAAATATTAGTTATTAGCTTAATTTATAGTAAAACATAAAGGCATTTAATCATTAAAAGACACTGATAATTTAACTTTAGAAGTTTAGGATATATTTTAAAGAAATATATTAACAAAAGTGTTATAAGTATCAGTATTATAATGAATTCAAAATAAAAAAAAAGTTTACAAGAAGTTCAGTAGTTACGAAACAAGTAGCTATTAAATAAATAGCTGTTTAAAATCATCTCAACCAATGCATATAGGTAAACAGAAAATTAATCAAATCTGGTAGGGTTTATTTTTTTATTCAAAATCAACTACGGACCATTTTTAAGGCTCCCTATTTCTAAAGAAATTCAAATTTGAACACGCGTAATGAAAATGTAACAAATCCATGAAAGGCAAGTGCAAATATCTCCATGTCAAATTCACATTCTACTAGTTGAAGAAATCACTTCGGATAGCAAATATTCTACGTTTGAGACGGCATTGAACTGCAAACACCGTATAAGTCAGTTTTTAACTGGATAGTTCTTTTAAAAGGAATAATAAAAAAGTTAAATTTTAGGACTTAAAATATAAAAGTGTGATTCTATTGACGCTTATAATTCACCAAAGGATTTAAGTGTGTATTTAAGTTTGTTATATGTGCTTTCAATAATACAGTGCATTGTCGGCTAAAAAGAACTAAGAGATTTTATTATAGAATGTTGCAGTTGCTGTACTAAGTAGAAATATATATTTTTAATTTTCTAAATAAGCTTCATTTAACAAAAGTAGCTTAAAGACATATCTGGTTTAATTACCATTATTCATTTCAAAAGTGTAGGTGTCTCAAGGTAGGTGGGTTTAACAGTTCGAAACGATATAATTTTTGAAAATTACTTTTTATGTAATAAATGTCTTTTTCTGTGCACTTCCACGAGTTAAAAAAAATAAAGACACATTTTTCAACTCTGCTCTTACTTTTTCAAAAGTTTTTAATTAAAATTTATAAAAAAGTTTATTTAAAAGGTAATTATTTATTTCATTGTGCTATGTTCCCATATTTTCACACAACCTTTAAATAGAGTCAAAAATACGTTTAAATAACAGTAAAGGCTGTTAAGATCATTTTATCATCGCAAAATAAGCTTTTTAGTTAGAAATTCGCACATTTAATGCAAGACATTCATAAATTGTGTCAAATAAAATCTGGCATGATTTCTGTAAAGTCAAAAAAATTTAAGAGATTTAACTGAATACTACAAATCTTTCAATGTCAATGTAAAGGTATGAAACAATGTAAGTTAGGGGAATTTTTAAAATTTCTTCGCATGAATGGATCAAAAAATCTTTTTACACGATAAAAATATTGATACGGTTAAGAAAAACTTTTTAAATCTGCTTATATTTCTTAAAATCGAGAAAACGTATATTTACAAAATTGATTATTTTTATACAACATATATTTTAAACAGGCATATATTAACTTAATTAGTGCTTAGAAATTACATTTAATTAACATCAAATCTATTTAGAATCATTTTGATATTGATAAATTTAATTTTCAAACGCATTAGGTATATTTTCAATGAAAGATACACTCATTTAATACAATATATACAGTAATTTCGTGGAACAAAACCGTGTGTAGAGAAGATATGTAATTTTTTTTTATTTCTGTTTACCTTTCGATGTCAAAGGGAAAGCGTGAAACAATATAATTTCGAAAAAGTACTTTTTCAATAATTTCCTCGCAAGACTAGGTAGAGAAATTCTTTTAAGAAAAAATGTAAATAAAGCTAAGAAAAAAACTCGTTTTTTAACGCTGCTTTCATTCTTTCAAATGCTAGGAAATTTAATTAAAAAAATCCTGTGCACCAAAGAGGGAGAATTCATTTCTATTGGAATGATTATTCGTATACAGTAACTCTATCAAGAATGGGGATTTTTTTATGACTTTATTTTGCTTACTTTGGGATTTTTTCCCCTTCTTTTCTTTGACTCATGGTGGCTTTATTTAATTAGCTTTTTGTCTGACTCCGAGTGGAGTGAGTAAAAAAATATAACATATCTATGCTCACTGTCGAAATCAAATAAATAATTAACGATATGTGGTCCACTGGAAATCAAAATACTAATTTGACTGAAATTTAACTGATATTTGACTTGATTATATATGGTGGTTTATAATTAACTCTCTGAAGACATGAGCACATCGTGTATCCACTTTGCTTGCAGAGGTATAATTCACTGCACAACTTTATTTTACATTTCTTCTTAAAACTTACTTTTGCTGAATTATTAATTATATAAAAAAAGGCTTAGCAAGAGGGTCAAATAGATTTTAAAGGTCTTGCAAAAACTTTTTTCAGTGGTAAACTTATGAGACAATTTGCATTGCTACAAATGTTAGAATGGATTATATATTACAAAAAACTGATTGAGCTTCTTGGTAACGCACAAAGAACGCGCATTTTAATCGCTCAAAACCACCAATAAAACTAATCTGACATGTCACTCCGCAAATATTAAACATTATTTTTTTTTAAAATTTCCAAAAAAACATACTTTTGAATCTAGAATTTAATTTTCAATTTGAAGGCGTTTGTACATTAATTAGACCAACAATCAAAACTATAGGTTAAAGGAAGTTTTTTTTACAGGGAAATTAATTAATACAAATTGATGTAATTAATTAAAATTATTTAATTTTGATACTTTAAATAGGGCTACAATGAAAATGATCGTCATTTTTGCATTTTGGCTGTAGATAATTGCTGACGAGAATTGTATGCAAATGGAATCAATATTTGATGAAGAGCGATGCAAGAATGGATTAAGACCGAAATTTTATCGATAGGTAGCGTTCAATCGTTTAGTTCAGGTACAAATGTTCCATGCGGATCCACATGCGTTGTCCCATAATCAGATTTTTGAGTTTATTGCATTGCTCCATTGTATCAATACATATAACTACTTATTTTATTTACTAATTATCCATATGGATTCACGATCCACATGATCGATCCCTTTAAGGTCCGATTTTAGGCTCGATTCTATTGTTCCATTATCACAATATACATTTTATTTTTTCTTATTTCTCTATTATTTTATTACATATCTCCATTATCAGTATGTATATACATGTAATGTCAGATTTTTAGCTGCATTCTATTGCTCCATTACACCATTGCTTCTATCATAAACCCCAAATAAAATCGCATTGCATCACGAGAGTTTACTTCTCACATTTTTCTCGCAAGTAGTTTTTCTTGAAAGATTTTTAAAAGCGTAACTCTAACTCTTTTAAGCAAAATTATGCATTTCAAGATCACTTTTTGACTATGATTGGCTACCAAATTTTTCTGCTAATTTTTGACGAAAATGTTATTTGCCATTTGGTCAAACCAATTTGACGAAACGTTTGTCACTGATACAACTTCTGAACTGTTCTCAATAACCTTAAGAGAAAGGAATGATAAAAGAACTAACATGAAATTTTTTCACAAAGAGTGTTGAGATTTTTTTTCATAAAAAAGAAGAATCAAATAAATTATAGAAAAAATTAATTGAATTGTTTTTAAAAGAAAAGTTAAAGCAAATTTTAATTAATTTTATTTATTGTATAAAAGTGTTTTGTGACTTACCGTTAATAAGAGTAGTTTGTTACAATATTCGTTTTTTATTGGATTTATTAAAACATGAGAATGAAGTTTTTACATTTAATAAATAGAAGAAATTTATGCTTACTCATATCTTCTCTACAATGTACACACATTTTTTTAAAAATTCCATTGTAATAATAAAAAATGTAATTATTTGTATAATATTAGAACATATTTAACTCTAAATAACACTTCTGTAAAAATATATACTGTCGTTAAAGTTATTAAACTTCTAGTAATTATATTTGTATATTTTTTTTTCAAGTTAGTTTAGTTGGAATTATCGTTGCGCACTAGAGCTACATGAGGGCTATTGGTGACGGGCGTAATAATTAAAGTTTTTTCAAGAATTTTCTATGACATGTATAGGTTATAGGTATACGTAAAAATCTCATCAATTACACTTTTTTCTGATAATTTGTATGCATATATTTATTGTTTTGAAAGTTATAGGAAAATCAATAGATTAAAAGGTCTTTTAAATCAAGAGAAAATTCATGGGAAATTTGTCATTAAACCATAAAAAAATCTCCTTGTATTATACTTTTAAATATCTTTAAGATCAATCTTCCAAAAACAGATTTATCAAAAAACAGTCCGATTTGTCAAGGGGTTTTATGAGATTTACTAAAATACTTACTAGCATCGACTACAACCTGTATCAAATGTTGCTACATGTATCAAATGCTTTGTAATTTTTTTTATATCAGTTCGGGTGTCAATGATAAATAGTGTTTAGGGGGGGATACCCACAATAGGGAGGCCATAGCCGCTTATGAATATAACATGTGTCTAGTCCCGGTATTGACGATACAGATAAGTCACCTTTTGGGTGATTACTCATAGGTGCTATGTGGGATCTTATCAGCAGAATGTGAAGGTAATTTTGCTTCCCAGGGAGAATAGAAATCTCAAGAAACGTATTACATGTATCTCACAATGGCTAATTATAGGTAACTGTATTGCAAATCCTAGTTAAAAAAAGCTTTTTTATATTTGAAAAATAAATCAAATCAAATAAAGCAATTTACATTATTCAGTTGCAATAAGTGTAGATAAGCTATTCCGCTTATTTTTTTTTATTTAAAGTTAAAAGTTGTAGTGATAAACACTTTTTACTCACGGGAATTACACTACAGAAAGAGTAATTTTGGATAGAATTATCCCAATATGAGTTTATACACTGTTAAAAATTTGGCGCTTGATTTCACCAAAAATATAGTTCCTAGTAGCGGCAAAAGCTGCGTGGTGAAATGTTTCACCATATTTTTGGTAATCGATTAAATCATTTTTCAAGTTTTTGTTTACGAAACCTCAAAAATGGTTCAGCCGAATACCGAAAATATAGTGAAACTTTTCACCACACAGTTGTCGCAGCTACTAGGAGCCATTAGTATGCGAAAAAAAGAACAAAATTTGTATCAGTGTAGAAAAATGTTTTAGGTTAGGATAGTTTTAATTATCGTCGCACAAGAACTACACGAGGGCTGTTAGAAAAATGTTTTATTTTAAACCTTTACACACGGATGTCGGCCCTGAAAGGCCATTTAAAAAATATATAATTGCAATTTTTAACTAGGAAACTTAGGCTAACATTAAACATGAACTGGGAAAATGTTTAATAATTTGGGTTTTTAGTTTAACATTGAACTGAAAAGCTTCCCAGAACTGATTGTGCATAATTTTTTAATAGAATAAACTGAATGACTTAGTTTTTGTTTCAATTTACAGTTTGCCATTTTGTATTTAAGATGGTTAGAGCTTACGATATTTCATAACTAAAATTTGTCTGAACTTGTTAACTGAAAGTTAGATCTTTAATGTGTATTCGAAAAATAGCCTCGGTGAGAAATGAAATCGTGTAATAAAGTAAGAGGTAGAACGCCCGTGCCTCCTTAATATATGTTTTATCTATAGAGATCGAAAACAAAAACCTAATATCAAAGGGTTAATAATAAGAAAAAAACAAAACATTATTATTTTTCCTTATACCGTTATTAAATTCTTGTGTTTGCAAATAATCTTAAAGTCAATCTTTTTAAAAATAATTTTTCAAAATAAATAGCTTTAAAAAACTCATTCGACGATTATATATATTTTTTATCTGATTGTGAAGATAAGAAAACTAAAATCCACAGATTACAGAATATATATCATGCATTTTTCATGCATTTGAATTATTTACTACATTTTATTGCATTTTATATGTATTAAAAACATAGACGTTAAAAAAGTGTCCAATGTATATTCATATAATTTAATATTTTACTTTCCTATTTTAGAATCTATATAAAAAAATCTTTGTCCAGTCAACTTACAAAATCTGTCTTCTACAGTTGAAACAAACTATACTTATCGACAACTCCTATTGAAATACGCATCAGAATAAACCATAGTCAATTATTTGCAAAACACAAACAAGACCCGGAATTCGTTTTTCCAAGAAACGATATCTAATTTTTTTATTCATCGCAATACGTCTTTCTATTTACGAGTTTGTTATTCTGTCTTTAATATTAAGCAGTTGCATTAGTCTCTAAAATGCCTGTTTTCAAGCCTGAGCGTGATATATTATTCTTCGGTCCGGTTTGTCTCGTGGAGTCGTCAATATTGAAAGATAAAATATCTTTGTCGTCACTTTGTTTGACCATCCATCTTACTTGACATTTCTTTTTGCTTAACGCGTAACGCGTAGGGAGTTATCTTAAGGTATATAGTTCATAAATGACATATGTTTGTGTTACCAGTTCGTAATATTGTTATCTAAACTTTTTATGCGTAAATTATATTGTTTTTGAACTCACATTTCTTAAAAAGGGCTTTCCACATACTGAGTTTACTATATTTCATAGAATTGTAGAAAAGTTCTTATACTGTTATAACATAATTTTTGTCATACATTTCTTACTAACAACAACGCGTATAAACATGGAAATTCTTTATTTTATATTATGTTTAATACACTCAGTAGAAAATTAAAATTTATTTATATATACCTTGTTTCATACACATTATTAGCATATAAGTCTTTCTAAATTTTTACGAAATGTATAAAGCTTTACACGCTCAGAAATGTCTGGAAAATGACGTCATTTTTGACGGAATGATGTGCAAAATGCTCTGAGTAAGCATTTCGTCAAATTGTGCGACGTTTGTATCTGAGAGTAAGGCTTATCACGAAAAATCACGTAACCTTGCGATAAAAGGATTGTCAAAAATGATGATTTTTTTTGACGATTGAAGATTCCTCAAAAGTTAGTCTTTGTTTTTTAGATTGTATAATGTTTGAAGATATTTTTTTAATATCACTAGTAAAACGACCACATAAAGAGCATAACTAACCTACATCCGAATCACAGCTAACCAAAACTTAGCATAAATAACCCACGGATATCATAACTAAACCACCACTATCATAACTAACCAAATTATCATAAATAACCTATCGATATCATAACTAACCCATCGATATCATAACTAAAACACTGATATCATAACTAAGCAACCTATCAAAAACAGTCCACCGGTATCATAAACCGGTGGATTATTACCGGTGGTGTTATAACTAACACACATCATAACTTACTAACAAAGCATATTTTTAAATTTAAAAAAATCAAACTCATTCAATTGATTTCTACATCAGGGGTTAAAAATAGAAACACGACAATTGAATCTTAATTTTATCACCCAGGAACCCACCCACCCAAATTAACCCATTCAATCCTTTGAAGCCCCTTTGTACGCAAATCACGATTCATACCCGCGACTCTACCCAACTCTATCCTATCCCACATATACATACACTTCAACTTTATAAACCTCCGGCAATCCCATAATAGCTTTGTATGCAATATTTATATGAGCGGCAATAAATTTGAGGTTTTCCGAGATTAGGAAAAGATTATTGCATATTACAGTGGATTATAGAGGAGATAGAGGGGATTGAAACATTGCATGTAGATCAAAAGACCACTGCGTGTTTTAAAATGTGGTTTTTGAGGGGTATTGTTATGAAGATGTAAGGGTATACGAGGGAGGGGGGATCAGCGGAAGAGTTAATAGAGGGTGGAGGTTTTTTTATGTATGTAGCGACGTCGTCTAATGTAAAATATAGGAATTACTATACAATTGGGAATTTTTTTGAAAATAAGAAAGATTTGTATAATGTAAAATATAGGAATGACAATACAATTGGGAATTTGTTGACAATAAGAAACAGTTGTTAAATGTATTTTGAGGAATGTAATATTTACAGTAATGTCAGTGGATATGGACAATAAATAAACAAATGCAATTAGAAAGATGGACTTAAAAGTTGACAAATATTAACCACATTTCTATTTATAATTGCATTCTAAAAATAGGACGCTGCAACAGATAATAATGAATGTAGCAATTGCATATTTGAAAGGTACTAACACAGATTTAAAAAAAAAAACGTGACACATTTTCAATATGAAATTCGTTGCAATGAAAAGAAATCTAATCATTTATAGCCGTCTTCATAATTTAGATCAGGTATTATCCGTAAACAAAGAAACTATTACGAACAAAAAAGTCCGAACCAAAAAATTCTGTAAATCATTTAATATTCGGGTTATATAGTATAATAAAATTATTTTATATAACCAATGTTTAATTCCAGTCAAGTTGATGGACAATTGACAAATTATCGTTTCTGTTCTGTGTACGGTTGTTCCCATACTGATAAAACTCTATAATGTTAATAATAACTTTTATTATTACAGGAACAAAAATGATTTTAAAAAAAAATATCTAAAAATACTGTTGTCCAAGTTGAAAAATACCGTACACACCAACAAAATAATTTATAAGAAATTAATAGTTAATTCTTTTATTATTTATTTATTATTTATTATTTATTATTTTATTTATTATTTATTATTATTATTTATTATTATTATTATTTATTATTTTATTATTATTTATTATTATTATTATTATTTATTATTTATTATTTATTATTTATTATTTATTATTTATTAATTTATTATTTATTATTTTATTATTTATTATTTATTATTTATTATTTATTATTTATTATTTATTATTTATTATTTATTATTACAACTGCATAACAATACCTATAACAATACTTAGCTTGGCGCCAAAGGCAAGTTCTACAGTTTCGACTGCCCCTTATGGTTACTTTCCTATCGGTATAAAGACACTCGCAGTAAACAGACTTTTACAGATACAAAAATTCGAATTTAGAATACTTTTCATATGTATATCCTTCAAGATCCTAGCAAAACCCAACACATATATTTTTCATATAAACATATTTTTCAAAATATAGACAATAAAAAGAAAGTTTTCGCAAGTCATTTTGAAAAAATTATGTTAAATATTTGTTGAGAGGCACGTCAGTTTAGTGAAATTTGAATTCTTAAGTCGTAATATACTATATATATGTATGTATTATATATATATAATATATCATTATATATATTTATATATCGATATATATGATAATATATATATATATATTATATATCTATATATATATTATAATTATATATATATATATAGTATATATTATATATATATATATATATATTATATATATATATTAATATATATTATATAGATAATTAATATATAATATATATATATATAAATAATAATACTATAATATAATATATATATATATATAATATATATATATAATAATATTATTATATATATATATATTATATATATATATATATTATTATTAATATTATTATATATATATATATATATATATCAATAATCAATCAATCATCGATCTTATACATCGTATAATGAAAGTATACCAGAACGTTTTCCTTTTTCTTAAATCTCATAAAAGTTATGTTTCTGCCTAGATATTTAAAGAACAATATCTATATGACAACCGTCCGAACCTCCACTAGCTGTAAATCATTCTATTGAGGCAACAATGTCCAAAATCAAATCATTAGAAACCAAACAAAGTCCCTATACAATGGGCAAAAACTCCGTTTATTCTGTCCCTAATCACAAGTCTTTGTCGTCACACCAGCAAAGGGACAATTCCGCGCTACTGTTACACCGACAAGGAAAATCTACAAAAAAAAATCTTCTGGTTAGTTTGCTAGAGATGTTACGGGAAATTCATGGGGTTTGAGGAAAACGTGTTTGAAAAGGTTAATTGCAAGGAATCAAGTTTAAATTGTAAAATGAAATCCCTTTAACATCATGCTTTATCGTTAAAGTGTACCACAGCTTTATTTTAATCACTGTGTGTGGTTTTTTTTAACAACAACGAAGATGAATTCCTTTTTTAAAAAATGACCAACATACGAAAACATACCAAAAATGACTCCTGCAATAGATTATTAACGAATTAATATGGAATCAAATCATTAAAGATATTTAAAAAAATTCGTAATCAAATTTTTTTTTAAAATTAAAACAGATTAATTTACAATTAAAATCTACTAATTTTCAATTAATTTAAATTAATTTACATATTAAATAGTTAATGACCACTTTTCGATTGATATAAAAATTACAATTGATTCTAAAAACTAGAATATATTCAATTCGATTTGGCTTTTCACAAGCATATTTGGTTATTTTTGTACCAACCAAGAAATTGTGTGGACCTTTGTTTCACTCATTTTACCCCTTTTGCTAAACAAAAATGTCTGATTTTGAGTGTATTACATGAACGAAAAACTCAAATTGGCAACAGTATCAGAAAAGTACACCAAACTATAAAAAAAATACACAAAAGCCCCACTTACACCCTTGTCAGACCAACACAAAAAATTATCTGCTATTTTCTTTTTCTTTATTTTTTGGACACTTTTTCTCTTGCTGCCGTCCATGTGATTATATTCTTTCAGTAGTTATCAGGGGGGAGTAAAAGAAGTGAAATGAAGAGAAGAACCGTCTGAACAAAACGCAGGGACCTCTGTCCTACTTCTGATCTAATGAAAAAATCTTTATTGTTGTCAGAGTATTAGTTCCCGGCTTTCATGGACGACTGAACCTATTACTTTTTCTGAGTCTAATTCCAGTTATAGAAGATCATCTTCGGTTTTTCAGCTGTACTAGTATACTGTGCCGAAGTATAAAGGATTAGTAATCTAACTTTTATGGGATACTTCCAAAATTGTATATATTTTTATTTCTGTAAATTATTTATTTTACTGATTAACAATATAAGCAATGAAAAATATTCTAAAACTTCATGTTTCTTATCAAAATAAAGTTCAGTATAGATGTAAAAGATAAATATTTTGACAATTTTTTATTTATAACAATATAGGTGAATTTTATTCATTTTTAAAAATTAAGAAAAGTAAATAAGATAAATAAAACTACTTTTTAAATAGATACATATGTATTGTAACATACCCTCTCAAAACCAAATTCTCAACACTGATTCGTAACCCATCTAAAAACATAGCTAAATTAAATATAAAAAATATATTTAAATTAAGTTTTTGGCTTCCCTTTTGGAGAGTCAAGTTAGTAAATAAAAAGCTTTAATGTGATTTTTAATCAGAACTTCAAAAAGTTTGAACGCTACAGTTTTTAAACCACCCTGCATTTTTGATAACTACTCAATTCCTACTGCCACGAGACCGAAAAATAAAAACATTACAAACGTTTTAAAATTGCAACATTTCTAAAATACATGGTCACGTACGTACATATAAAAACCAGTGCGTATAAAAACTTGAAATAGGATTAACCGCAGTTGTCATAGACCCACATTGTTGAGAAAACCCCGGAATATGTGGCCCATGGGACACCATTCCCAGTCGGGTTCACTTAGGATGCGGAACTACTTCATCTCTAGCGTCCCTCTCACCCTCTGTGAGTCAGTTGTCTCTATAGAGTCAAGAAGTAGATCTAGATGCTGCTTGGCAAAAACCGCTACAAAAACCGGTTTGCCAAGTGAAGCCATCGATCACCTTAAAGTAAGCCAAAAAAAACGCTCTCGATGAACTATTTGGCGCTATTCTAAAGTGAAGTTTGTATCCCTTTACTACCTCTTCAGATGACACTGATTTAAGTTTATGAGATTATATGTTAAGAGTTTTATCGAAAAGGTTGTCATAAACAGCATCATATCAGAAATTTCTTAAGAACTACGTCATTTTTATACAAATAAACGACTGATAGAATTCACCTGCTTCGATATCAATATTTTTGAAGAGATTGAACATTCTTTTTTTTACCCGCACAATTGTGTAGCTCAAGTCTTAAAGGGGTATAATATTTGTTTGCAAGTGGAGTTATTGTTTCATCTACTTGGCCGACTTTAGGATTCTTTAATAGAGCTTTTAAATGTGTTTTGCTTATATTATATTCACTATCATGGAATTTTAACAATATTTACTTCTCATTTTAAAGTTAAAAAAGAATAATTAAAAAAATACATATTTTTCTTACCTGTGAAGCAAATGACTACTATCTCGTGTAAATTCAGATCTCACACTACAGCCTACAACTGAGCAAACAGTCATTTTCGGTTTTTAATCAACGCATATCAACGAATGAAATTATGCGTTTTGCATTGAACTAACGTTGGGTGATCGGTTTGTTTGGGCTTACTAGGGTTACTTGGCGACTTTCTGACGGCTTCACTATTCCTCGCGCCAATCATCTCCATCTTAACTCTATGGTTGTCTCTAAATACATCGCACAAGCATCAAATAACCTTGATAGATTGGTGGAAACTAGAATACGTGACCCCCTCTGTCACAGACGGAAACGCAGATGTAGGTTTGACCTAAAATATTTAGAGATGCGTTTGAAATATGGGCTGTGATTTACGCTATGATTCTTTTTTTGCCCCTCGCTTTGCGGCATAAAGCAATTTTGTAAGAGAGGCGACAGGAAAAATGGTGTTTTTAGCGGAAATAATTCATGAATCTACAATGCTAAGTGAGGGAAGTGGTGTTTTGGGTTTGTTTTCCGATGCGTTTTTTGGAGAGAAATTGGAAATATTTTTTTGATGATGAAAAATGAAATTTGATAAGGAATGACAAATTACAGTTTTTCTTGGAAATAATTTCTCAATCTACAATGCCAAGTGATGGATTTGTTTCTGTTTTCCAATGCGTTTTGAAGAGAGATGATGTCAAATTGAAGTATCACTGTTGTATATTTTATGTGTACGCTTCCTTGAGAGATTGTTTAATAAATTGATTTTATGTAGTGCCTATTGACATTTTTGATTAGTATACAATAGCAAAAAATTTTTTTTAATTGTTTCCAATGGAAAACACTGTATATTACCTTTAAAAATTATAAACAATTGAATTCACCTTTACATTCAATTTAGTGCACTGTAAAAACATTCTGTAAAATTACAGCACATTTTACGGTTACTTTTCACATAAGTAATAATGCTTATATTACAGCAAATTGATGATTTCTCGACGTACACAGCCACGTTAACAACTTACTCCAATAGCGTTTAAACATAGAGGATGAGTTCAAAGTTTGAAAATCAAACGTTTTTGCCGGTACCACAATAAATTCACATCATATGTAAATTCCCAGCATAGGATGATGGCAGCACTTTTACTATCACACTGTAATGGTAAATTGGAAGGGGTTTTACAGTGTATTCTGACCTAGCAATTATTACTGTATATTATACTTTAAAATAAATATATAAATATATTTATTAAAATTCATTTTAGGAGCCAAAACCTCAACCAGAGCCATCTCAACATTCTAGCAAGTCTATTCGTAGGCAGCAAGAACATAATGCAAGACAACAAGAAGAGCAACTGAGACAGCAGCAAAAAATACAAGAGCAACAGGTTCGAGAATTCACAGTGAGTATATATTCAATAAAATTTGCTAAAATGTTTAAAATTTTCAATAAAAATAACTTGAAAATAAATAAAAAACAAATTAAAAAGTATAATTAAAATAAATAAAAGATTAATTAAAAAATAAATTAATTAACAAAACTCAACAAATAAGTTTTTAAAAAATAAATATTTGTTTAATCACTACTACTACTACTACTACTACTACTACATATATATTCCGGCTTGTGTGCTTGATCAGAGACCCGCTTATGAAACCTTCGTCAAGTAAGACAGACACAGAAAGAATATTTACTGTCACAGAGAAAGGAATATACACCCAGGGCGAAGGCTGGAATAGAACCCGCACCCGTTACAGCGCGCAGACTGCTAGCGTAAAGGTCCAAACCACTCGGCCATCCGGGCCCCTTGATTAATCAACAAATTCAAATTATTTTACTTACATTTATAGTTATATTAATGTATAGGCAATTGATATTTTTTGTAATGTTTAAATGACAATAAAAAAACAGATACATTTTCTACATGGAATAACATTATTATATTATCAAATTGATGTAAATTCAGAGTGTTTTTCTACAACTTTTCAATCTAATTTATGAGGAAAATTTGATGGTTTAGTTTATTTTCAAAAAGTTAAAATTTTACGTAGTCATTTTGTTTTTAATAATTATATAAAGATTATTAATTATATATATTATATAAGATTTAATAATTTGTCTAAAACACAATAAATCACAATAAAACCTGAAATATTAATAACAAAACAAAAAGCATTAAATCATCATATAAAATGTTTCCTTTGATCTAAAACTTCTGAACCGTCAAAATACTAAACGATTCAGCACACACCGATCCCAATCCCAGCATAAAAATACCAAACATTGTCCCATTAACTGTCATAAAAGCAATTAAACACAGACAATTAACTCATAAAGAAAGAGCGCCCTTTGATCACACAATTAAAACAACGATCAAAGACACGACGCAAACAATTAGTTCACCGCTTAAAGAAACGCCTCTTAATTCTCGCTAGCAATTGCATTGTTGTAAGACACAGTTTAGTGAATTCTTTCGTCGGATTTGCTTTTAATTGCTCCCCCTTGTTATAAAATAGATTCTTCTCAGAAAGCGATGTTCAGTCTCTTTGCGTTAAGATGAGAGTAATTAACGCAGAGGGAGTTAGAGTCGTGTCGTTTCTTTTGAGCTTTCGGGTTTGCGGAAAAGAATATTTCTAGTTTGTGGAGTTTTGTGGTTTTTAAGAATGTGAAAATGACTTGATTGTCTGCGCTTAAAGACTTTGTAATTTGGTTTGAGTAGAGATTTAAAATGAAACTTTGAAGTTTCATTTTGAGAGTTTTTGTCAAGCGTTAAATCTCAGTAAGTTGGAAATGCTTACAACAAGAAATAAGGCTAATATCTTGTGCCTTTGATGTGAACATTTTTTAAAAAAAACTTGTTTGGTACAATCCTTAAGGAAAATGGTACATTTAATAAAAACGAATATATAAAACCCTTATTCTTTGAAATATGTTACAATGCACAGTTCAAAATTAATAAACTAATGAAAAATACTATATATTTCCTAAAAAAATATTATTTACAGAATTAATAAAATGTATATTATTTAAATAATTTATCTAATTATTGAGGTAATGAAGAATAAATCAAAATAGCGCACAATTTAATTCCTTCATAAAAAATACTATAACACAAAAGCCTAGCAAAGTTAAACAAATATTTAATTTCAGAGACAAGAACAATGAAAAATAATTAAATTCAAATATTAATCCCAAATGAGAGAAAAAAAATCTGTTTATCAATATTTTATGGCATCTCTACTACAAAAGAATACCAAAACAAAAAATCCTAAATTAAATCAGCACAAGAATAGCCCTCATTTCCACCCAAAACAATAAAACCAGCCCTCCCAAACCAAAGCTAAGCAAACAATCGCCACCACACTCCCCTCCTATTTACCACTGAATAAGCCCTGGTTACCTTTGTTCTTCTGCAAGGGTTGCTAAACGCCCCATTCTCTCCTCTTTCAGAGTCGATTGAATGGCGATTATGGGGCCGGAAAGGCCGGGCCCCCAAGGGGCCTCATGTTCTTGCCGGTGTTTGAGGGGGCCCCGGCCCCCATGATGACCGCTACCTCGGGGATCCTGCCCCCCCATTTTCCCAACCACTTGAGCTCATCGAGAGGTAGCAGCCCGGGCAGACAGTTGTCTCCGCATCTTACGCATCACTCGCAGCAAAACAATAACGGGAATGGGGGATCGCCGACGGTAAGTGGGTTAAAGTATAAGGTCCAGAATTGAAGAGCTTAGTGGAAGAACATGCTAAGTGACAAAAAGGTAAAATCGAGAAAATGAGCTTTAAAGTTTTTCGTTTGCACTTAGATACGTTAAAAACGGCACTTACAAAATATTAAAATAAACTTAACTTAAAGTTTATGAAAATTGGGAATCTTGTTATATTTAAAGGAGGGAGTAACCTGTTAATAGGCACAAAAAACCTCAATTTTTTCAAAAATGTCACTTAGCACGTTCTTGCACTAAGCACTTTAATTTGGTTCATGACTTTGTTCTGTTTCGCATGGGCATTGCGCAAGTTCAAGTATAAGCCGCCATAAAATAATGTCCATGCCTTTTGACTATATTAGCTTCCGCACTACGTTTATACCGTAAAAAGTGGAAGGTATTATAATCGTTCAGTCCGTCCGTCTGTCACCCACTTTCATAGCCCAAACTACCAATGCTACAGGAAAGTGTGATACGTCAAAGATTCAGCGCATCGAAATTAGAAGACATTGAAAATCTCAGAAAAAAATTCCAATTCGAAGTACTTTAATTATTTAAAAAACTGCAAAATTTAATACTCATTTAAAAAGTATAGGAAGCAAAATTTAAGCATTTTAAAGCAAAATTTAATACTCATTTGAAAAGCATAGGAAGCCATTTTTTAAGGAATTAAATCACCATTGCCATTCGCAACAATCACTCGAGAAACTTTAATTCTTTTAAATAATAAATTTTAAAAATATATTTTTGCGATATCAATCAGTTTGAAATGACGTCAAATATATTTCACTACGAGATTCTTTGTTTGTATGTTGATATGAAATGTTTTGGTTCAATGGGAATATTTCTTATGATGTCAGGATCTAAATACTGCCATTTCATTGGTTGTTTAGTTTTCTTTGACAATGTGTTGAAACAAGCTCATTGGTTTTTTATAACGTCACGCGCTCCGAACTGCCATGTCATTGGTTGTTTGGTTTTCTTTGAATTGATTTGATTGAATTTAATTTTCTTTTTCCTTTTTGTTCTTTTTGTTGAAACAAGCCCATTTAAAAGAGATGAATATTACACATTTATTCTTTGAAATTTAAATAAATTTTTGCACGATAATAATTAATGAATAATTATTGAAGAAATAATTATTGAATTTTCAAAATAAAATAAATGAAACTAGCCAAATTTAGCGTGTAAATGTTTATAATAGAATTAATATTGGTTTGGCGACTTTTTCCCTGTTGAACACAAATGTTGTGTGGAAGCAGGCTGAGTGACAGATTCTGTTACAAACCTACTTGTTTTGAAACTGCTTTTAAGGGGGGGGGGGGGATTATTATTTTCGTGAAAATATTGAAATTTAGTGTAAACATCAATATTTCGTTAATGTTTTCTGTTTCACTTGGGGGGTCAGACATAAATGTTTCAGTTTCTTGAAAAAAGGTAAATTTGTGGTTCAGCATAAGTAATTTTTACTAATTACTTAAAAGTACGGACCTTAAAAATGTTGGTTGGAAAACAATACAAAATTGCCAAGCCTTCATACAGAAAGGCATTTGGTTTAGCAGGGGTTGTAAACTGTTCTTATTCCGTTTCTTTGTTCAGCAACAAAGTCAACATTGCTTATAGGCCCCTTTTCTTCCAGCATACAGATACAGATTGTACCCAGATTTTAATCAAATACTAAGATCGTTCGGAAGTTCCAGAAATAAAATACAACCGAGCGTCTCGTTCAAATTTTATCAATCTCCACTAAATCAGCCCAACTAAAAGCCTACTCCGCGGTGTTCCATTTTTAAACTTCCCTTTTTCCTCTGACGCGGAATCCCTACTTTTCCTCTACTCTACTTTCGACAATGGAACCCCGTGCTCCACGCCTTCCAGCGATTTCAGCACTTATCAGAATTGAAGATTTCCCGAATCAACTTGTTATGCTTTCTGGGCGGCAAGAGTGGTAGAATCTCTTTATTTAACAGCAGGGACAGCCCAAGGCGTCCCGCTTAGTCCCTCAACATTGTCTTCAACCCGAAGGGGGTCAATATTGGACCCCCTTTTGGTTTGAAGTTATTAATGTGGTGAAGTGCCTCGCTTTGTAAAGGACCACATGTAATTAGAAGGAGAAGTTTGCGGTGGAACTAGTTTGCTTTGATTCCTCTTGGTGTTCTTCACTAAACGATCAGTCAGGCTGACAATGCTGTAACTGATGCTGAATTGATTTGGTGCAAATTGGGTATAACGACATGACTTCCTTTAAGGATATCATTCCTTTGCTTTAATGAATCTTCTGACTGCTTGAAATGTCATGCTTTAAATCTAAAGTTCAGTTTTGCGATATGCATGCCTTTTGAATTGTTAAAAATAGTTAATTTAAATTTAAAGCTACTATTGTGTTTTTTCAATATTTAGACTTATTTATAAATACAAGTAAATATGTTTTTTTTAATCTTGTCAGTCGGTAGGGCACTTTTACATAACGCTAATACCATTAATTTGAACTTCTCGTAAACACATTGATGTGCACTATGCCGAATGACTATGCAAATCAAAAGCCTTTGCATAAAACATGTTGTTTACAATACCATTTTTGAAGCGTCATATTTGTTCCAAGTAAAAGTTCTCTAGATAAATAACTAATACGTTCATCTAATTTTTTCCATTATTACATATATTTCACCACCATGCTTTGAAAGTCACGAAAATTCCATGGAGCGCATTCCAACTCTTGAAATGGGCTCACCGGAAATTGTATAAATAAACTCCCTTTCAATGCAAATATGAGTTACGATTTCGTCAATCTAGCTGAGAGTAAAGTAAACTGGCCGCCTAGGAAAGAGTTTCCGAGGTTTGAACAAAGAGTTCTGTGGGTTTCGATCATTTATTAAGGGATTAATTTGCGCAGTAAAACTTGACCCCGACCAAAGCAAACAGAAGCAAAGGCTTTTATTGAGTATGCTGGAAACTTTCATTCAAAGAGGGCTCAGGTTGCCGTGGAAATCGTTATATTGAGCGCTGGAAGTTCTGTCTGAGACTTGAACCAGATCCAACTGGGGACTTGTAGTATTTTGTTTGTAGCTTTCGAGAGATTCTTCGGATTCGTAATGAATGACAAACGAAGGATGGTATTCCTTTGAGGGGCGGAGGCACGCTTTTATATTAATTGTTAATCAAATTAACGGTTAACCATGCTTTTAAGTAGCTTCCAGTGGACTGAGCGAATAAAATACTTGTTGAGGCTGATTATTGATGCGGCTTTCGGATTCGTTTGCCCAATTATTGGGGAGGGGGATTTTAGATTAATTGAATTGTTAATCAAATTAATGTCTACTATCGTTTGAGGGTGGAATAATTCGCATGCACCAACTATTCTTATGATCATTTAAATAGCTTTGATAGATACTTGGAGTGTGGATTTGTATGTTTCATGATCCATTTATAATGGATATAAATTTTGAAAATGAGTTTAGTTTGAAATGTTTTTGAGTTTTATAATCTAGATTGAGATAAGGGACATTGGTTCTTAAACTTACAAATGTCAAGAAAGCTCAATGAGAACTAATTAGTAACTGCAATTGCTTAATATCTTTTTAATATTACAATAACGTAAATTTTTGTTTCAATGCCATTCGTTTGCCCAATTATTGGGGAGGGGGATTTTAGATTAATTGAATTGTTAATCAAATTAATGTCTACTATCGTTTGAGGGTGGAATAATTCGCATGCACCAACTATTCTTATGATCATTTAAATAGCTTTGATAGATACTTGGAGTGTGGATTTGTATGTTTCATGATCCATTTATAATGGATATAAATTTTGAAAATGAGTTTAGTTTGAAATGTTTTTGAGTTTTATAATCTTAGATTGGGATAACTTGGTTCTTAAACTTACAAATGTCAAGATAAGCTCAAATGAGAAACTAATTAGTAAACTGCATTGCTTAATATCTTGTTTAATATTTACAAATAACGTAAATTTTTGTAAAATATTAAGGGGAGTCAGATGGTTCTATATCGTACATGTTAATTTACTCAACTTTAATAACATTTTCCTCAGGTACTATATGAGATATCATTATGAATTTTTTATAGTTTGTTCTTTACATCTAGTTCTTTGATTTTAACTGAGGATATTTCACAGTAAAAAAAACTTTTACAGTCATTTGTTTAAAATATGTATTAAAAACCCGATTTAAAGTTATATAACTTTTTTTTAGCAGAGATATTTAAAATTAATCAGTTTAAGTTAAAGAGTCATTAATAGGGAATATATAATAAAACAAATCATGTTGATATCTTTTATAGTTCCTGAGAAAAATGTTCCTAACTGTTGAAAAACCTTATATTTCAGGAAACGCCAAAGAAAATTAAAGTATAGGTTAGAACTGATATACAGAGTTTCTGAAAAATGCTTATAAAAAGAAAACTACTAAACAGAAATCGTTGTTCTTAAATTAAAGCTCTAGATATGAAGATTAAAAACAAAAGAAAAACAGAAAATCGACAGTTTTGACCCAAACAGCCATCCGACCCCCCTTAAGGAAAACTTAATTTGTACACTTTTAATTAAATTTATTGAATTGCAGATAAAATTTCTTAAAAGACTAGCAAACATACAAGTTTAATAAAAAAAAAGTTTATTTTATATCATTAAAACGTGCCCGGTCCTTAAAGGGTAAAGAATAATGAATCATCATTTCTAAAACCAATAGACACATGGCCATAATCTACTAATAACTTTTTATACGCTGTTGGTTTTGGTTTGGTTTGAATGAGTTAACGTCACACTAGAGACATGAAGGCTATTTATCTAAGCTATAAAACTGGATGTGTATCTAATTAATATCTGCTTCAATTATTACTACTTAATATAGAATTATATTTTAATAACTTGGTCACCTTATACTAAGTTAATGCACCAAAACTATGTAAACATTTTCCCTCCTACATAACAATATTTATATTAACAACTTTCATCATATGACAAGTTGTTTACAAATGACAACTTTCATCAAAATGACACAAAGGTATGATAACCGAATGAAACTAATGTACAATATTTCTTTTCAAAAGTTGTTTGAGATATCATTCGATCTACAAGTGTACAATATTAATATACATTATTGCATCTTTGTACAATTTAAGAACTACTAATCAACAATATTTACATCACATTACTTTCATCACATGGCAAGTTGTTTACACTTGGCAACCTTCACCAAATGACACGTTGTTTACAAGTGGGAAACCTTCATAAAATGACACACAAGTATAAAAACCGAATAAAACTAATATGCAATATTTCCTACCAAAAGTTGTTTGAGATGTCAAACGATCTACAAATTCACAATGTCAATGTTCAACATTCATATTTATACAATTTAAGATCGACAAACAATACTTACACTACATTACTTTCATCTCATGACAAGTTGTTTACACTCGGAAACTTTCATCAAATGACACGTTGTTTACATTTGACAACCTTCATCAAATAACACATTATACCGCGACCAATAAAATTACGATACAATATTTCCTATCAAAAATTGTTTGAACGTCATTCTATCTACAAATTTACAATGTTAATATACAATATTCGTATTTATACAATTTAAGATCGACAAACAAACAATACCTACACTACATTGCTTTCATCTCATGACAAGTTGTTTAACTTGGAAACTTTCATCAAATGACACGTTGTTTACATTTGACAATCTTCATCAGATAACACATAATACCGTGACCAAATAAAATTACTGTACAATATTTCCTATCAAAATTTGTTTGAGACGTTATTCTATCTACAAATTTACAATGTTAATATACAATATTCATATTTATACAATTTACGAACGACAAACAAACAATACTTACACTACATTACTTTCATCTCATGACAAGTTGTTTACACTCGGAAACTTTCATCAAATGACACGTTGTTTACATTTGACAACCTTCACCAAATAACACATAATACCGCTATCAAATAAAGTTACTTTACAATATTTCCTATCAAAAGTTATTTGAGGTGTAATTCGATCATGCCTACTAGGTACACACACAATACTTCATATTGTATTTACCTACTTGAGTATTGAGGTCGTAGGACAATGAAACAAAGACATCAAAGGGGTAAAGAGCCCCTCAGTTGAAGTACGTTGTTATATACTCCTCCTACACAATACTCATACCACACTATAATTGAAGTACCTCACTTTGTTACTTAATACTTGGTGTCGACTCATTATATGAAAACACAGCATCAGCTTTTGTCAATGCGTACCCAGTGTAAGCACATTCAGATATTAACTGCTGAATATGGGTTAAAGTTAGTAAATAAATTTGATGCTTGCTTTGCAAAGTTATGTATTTATTTATACATAGTAAATGATTTTTGTTATTGTTGGTTAAGGTTTTGTAAGAGAAAACAATATAAAGTAAACTAAAGTTCTATAATTTACTAAAAATTTCAATATTTTCTAACTTCGTACAAATTTTATAATTGTACTTTTACAAACTAGTGACCAGTGGACTAATGTAATAAAATGAAAAATACACTTTTCATTAGATGCATATATTCACAAACTTGTTAATCAATTGTGAAATAGTTTAAAGTAATTTGTTATTAATTGACTTATTCTTTTCTTATTCGACTCATTATTCACTCAACTTTCAAGCTCATTTTAATGTTTCGATTTTTGACAGCGAATATGTTTACAAAGAGTTTGCTTTTATTTTTAACATTTATGTTACAGAATGTACAATTTGTTATCTATAAATAAATGCTAGATGCATTTCATATTACTCTTGTAAGGTGTTAGTTAAACACATTTAATATTGTATGGTTCAACTGATTTTAACGGATATTAAAGTGAAAAGTGGAAAATCTATAAAACATTTAGCATTAAATAATAGTTTTTAAGCATGTTCACACAGATAAATGTTTACTAGACAAGAAAAGATCCAATAGAAAATATCATAAAGTCATATTCTTCCCGTTTAGAATATAGAGTTAAACTTCCTTATTATATTTTTGTAAAAAATACAAAATATTAAATAATGTTCATTTTTAAAGCTGTGTTGCACTATATATCTCTTCTAGTTATCCAAACGACACCTGTTCCTAAAATTATATCAAAACTACGCGCGACTTGAAAAAACGCATCATATGATAATATTTTCTTTCTCAAGAATATCCCGTCTCTTCTACAAAAAAAAAGTGTTGTTTCGAAACGAGAACACGAAAAGAAAAGGTCTAAAGCGATTTCTAGGACGTGACTTCTCGCACTTCCTACATAAAATTGTCCACGGAAGAGCACAGCCCCGCATACAGAACAGCGATGCCTGAAGCCAGCCAAAAAGACACGGCCAAATTTCGTTTGCTCCAAGACTGCTTCCATAGATTTCAAGCAATTACTCGAAGCGTTTCTAAGACGCCGGAAAAATCCTCCGGGACCTTAAAGTCGTTAAGATATTTTTCTTCCAGAAACCCTTTTCTTGGAGCATTGTTTTTATTCGCGCTTTGTCTTGATTGAATTAGGCTCGCTGCTCCAGACACAATGGTCGCGAAGGCATGCAAATCAGGCGAAAGTGGAGTCGCTTCCACTTTCGATTACCTTTATACCCATCCGCTCTCTGGAGGGACAGACAAAAGCACGAATGGATGAGTGTGTCATAACAAGGCAAAGTCAATTTACCGAAGCTCCCTTCCGACCGCGAAACAAAAATCAAAGCTCACAATGATCGCGGCCTAGATTTGTTTTTCCTTTTATCCCCTATTGTTGGCCTGCACTTCATCTGCATGAATTTTTCATGTCTTAATGTAGCCCGATTGAATAATGAACATTTACAATGCACTCTCCCCTCCTGGAGAACTCCTTTGAAAGCGCCCCCCTCCCTCTTAATATTTCATGGCAAAAGCCTTCTTCTTGTGCTGTCTTTTGTTCGGCGTGCTACTGCCACATCTACCGAATCCAACTCAGGATCGCGTTGACAATATCAGTTTCCAATCAGATGCCTTGTTTAGGGTTATTGTCAGGGCCCGTCAAGTAATATTATTCCCGTAATGGAATTTTCTATGCATTAAATCCAGACCAAAAAAAATGATTGTCCTATTGTTTCTATGAAATTAATCTTGTTTTAGATTCATTATTTGAGATGGTAATATTGCTTAAAAGAGTGTTTTATTACATTTTGTTTTCAGTATTTTTTTGTGTTATAAGTAAGTGTCAAAAAATAGTTTGATGCTCTGAAAATACTTATTCTTATCTACATACTTATTCTTGACAAGTTGTGGAAATTAGTTATGCATTAGAATAAACCAGTTACATTTCGGAGCCCTGAATCAAAGGCAGATTTTCTTGAAAGATTGCTATTCATTGGAACCACTTTAATTATAGGATTAACTTCAGTCTAATCCAAAAATGTAAATTTATTTACGATTTTTAAAAAAGTTAAAAGAAAGAATAATAATTGTATTTGTTGAAGAGCTAGAATTCCACTAAGGGCCTAGGCGTCCGAGTTAACAAATTTGTTACCACTTTTCCACTCTATAACGTATAAAATAATCCATAGTATCATATTTCCTGGTTTTGTGTGCTTCTATTAATATATATTATGACAAAACTAGAAAAAATCGACCTTCTTGACTTGGTTATACATGGTATGAGAATAAATGATATTTCAGAAAAATGTATTCAATCACTGTCAATAGTGTTTCAAAATATTCATTCCTAAAGAAGAATTCGAATCTAAGTTTAAAAGAAAATCTAAACTAAATATAAAAAAACGATAATAGTTTTAATTTAAAATGATATATTAACAGAGTAACAAGCAGTTGTTCGAAATTTATAATTTAACTCTACGCCAAAAGAGCTCTTAATACAAAAAAACGTACACAATACAAAGGTTAAGGGATTCTTCGTTAGTTAGGATTGGCGTCCAAGCCTGGTGTCGGGATCATGAAAGATTGAAGACGCTCGTAGAAGCGACGCCGTCTCCAATGTTGATTCAATTGGAAAAGCAACAGTCGCTGGAATGGCAATTACTTCTTTCGAGGAGACTCTGATTTACATGGGGCGCCCAAAAAGGGTTTGTGCTCGGTGAAAACTGAAAAAAAATATTCCATTAAACCACTTTGCGGACCCATTCAATCCCCCCCCCCCCCAATCTCGGTGCCCGTACAAATAAAAAGAAATCGTAAAAGTTCGAAGCGCGTTGTTTCAGCGAGGATTGTGACAGTTTTATTAAACAACGGCCTCTTGTTGAGCGTGTATCAATGTTGTAGGAGTGTGGAGTGGCAACAACAAAAAGTTGAACTGAATTGAATAAAAGTTTGCAGGAGATGTGTGTTGTAGCTGTCTACCTAGGTTATTTTTGTTCGATCTTTTTAATAATATAAAGTATATTTTCATATAGAAATTTATATTTTCGCACTTAAAAAAATTTGGTAATAAAATTGGAATTTTTCATTTCTTCTTGAAGTTTATTCTCTGAAAATATGACTGTTCTTAAAAAAGGTAACACTACCAAATATCATCCACAATACAATTATTTGTGTGGAAAAATTTGAATTATTTATTTTGTGTATTGAATATGAGATATGACATTTCTGAGGGCAATGTCGTAACAAATTAAGGTATCCGCCCGTAACTAAAGTCATATTTCTTAAGAACGTTAGTTATAAAGCATTGATATAGAATTTATGCACTTCTTTAAATAAACTACACAGAAAAGGTTTAAAAAAATCTAGTATTCAAAAATCTTTTTTATTGTTTTTTTTAATCTATTTTTTTGAGGAATTGTGACCAATCATGCTATTTTTCAAAGTAATTAAATAAGTAAAAGTATTTAATAAGAAAAAGGATTCATTAAGTAAAAGTAATTAAAACGTTAAAGTAATAATAAGTAATAGTTAAATTTTTCAGCAGAAAGCGTACTACCTATCTACCTTCATTAGTGAATAGTATTTTATTGCAATTTGAATAATGGCCGTGTAATATTTTCTAGTCATGTTAAATTTGTTTGAAATTAAAATGTTCACAAACTTTATTTCTTTAAATAACCACTTTTACTCTTGCTAGACAGCCCTCTTTATAAAATTAATGCGTTTTAAATAATTTTTTGTCCTGAAAACTCTGCTCAGGTTTCACCACCTGGTATGGTTTCTTTTCAATTTTTATTTTTTACCTGATTTGCTCAATTAAAAAAGCTGATTTCAATTTCTGAGAAATTCTATATTTAGAAGAAATTTTTGGAATGAAATATGTTCTTTAATTAATTATTTTAAAAGTTCGATCACATTTCTGATGCATTTCCGAATCACTTATAAAAAAACTAGAAAAAAAATCCAGAGAAATAAATTGAGTTTCGTTTCTTTTTTCAAACTTCCACGAATTCCTCTAGATCTAATTTTATCTGAGGTTTCCGGATACGTCTTTATGCAAGGAAAAAAATCAGCGAAACCCTAGAAACGAACTCTGCCTCTAAAACAAAGCGGCCCAAACGCCTCCAAAATGGTCCCCGTAATTGTTCCCCGCCACACATTTCGAAAACGCTTTTTCAGTGATTGTTTCATTCAAACCCGCCTAAAAGAAATCCAAGGACGGAATGCGGTAGAAAAAGCAAAGATTTATAAAAACATGCATCCATACAAGTAAACAGACCCAAATGGGAGGGGGAGGAACTAAGAACTCTTTCCCCCCTAAACATCTTTTACCTACAATCTTTTCTGCAGGAAGTTTTTTTCTCCTTCCCTTTTTGGTCATCTCACAGAAAATGGAATTTTCCATGCATTAAAGCCAGCGTGCGAGAAAGCATAATAAGCGATTTCTTTGCGTTCAGTCTCATAATTTTATTCGGCAAAACAGTCGGGCTGCATACAGATATTTCTAGAAGAATGTAGGCAGAAATGCGCAGGGGAAGAAAAAAGAAGAAAAAAGGGTTTATTACTTACTCGATCTTACCTTTTTCCCTCTTCTTTTATTATTGATGGTTTTTGTGCTCTCATTTATTATGCTCAATATTGTTTAGTTATTTTAAAGTTTTTCCAGCAATGGAGAACTTCGCTTTTTTTTTTTTTTTGTGATTCCTTCTGTTTTACTTTTTTAGTTTTGATCCAGAGTGAGCGAAATTTGCCTAATGTGTTCGTTGTTTGTGCGCATAAATTGGGTTCAATCCTCCGGTTCGAGATGAAAAGTAAATACCGGAAATAACCTAACTATTCCAAAATTCCTTGCCTTTTTCGAAAACCCAGAAAATGAGGAAAAAGTATCCACCAAATCATAATTTGCGTATTCATTTCCTCTTGATATACAAATTATTTGCATTCCTATATTCAGGTCTGTTGCATTTGCATTTTTTTACGTCATGACATCATGATCTATTGGTTAAGTAATAATGTAACAGACATTTAACATTTTCAGCAAAATAAATTTTCAAACAATATATTTATTAAATTAATGGGTAATAATAATGGAAAATTTCAAATATTTTTTGTTCACGGTTTTTATTACTACTAATTACTAATAAGTTAGTTTGTTTAAAGAATATTTTGATATGCTAATACAAACGTATACAATTTTTAAGTGTTTGCTACTGACATGACTTTTACAACTTTTTCAAAAAATTTAGCGATTGGTTGACGGAAGAATTTGACCTATTATCAATGTAAAATTTAAAAAAATAAATTCCTTAAATAGGCATAACTTCGACAAGGGTTGCAGTTTTCTCTTGCAATTCATGGTTCGAATTTGGTCAATTTTAATGAAAATCCTGTTTAAATTGATGGAATCCTATGAATATATTCAAGTAATTCCATATTCTGCTGCATTAGTTTGAGGAAGCTTATGCCCTTTCCTGAAGTGGCCCGGGAAGTTTCTTGCTTATTTAATGATGGCCACACTCAACGAACTTCGCAAATGACAATCTTGATTTAACCAGAAGCTTTTTCGATGTCAGGCACATGCTTACTTTGGTTGATTGGTGGTTCGATAAAATATTTCTGTCATTTTAAGTGGGTAAAGCTACGTGTACAGGTAATTTATTTAAAGTCTACTTGAAAAGTTTGGGATGCCTTCATAAATATATGTATCATCAATATGGAAAATTTATTAGCTGGATGCTGAATGCACACACAACTTGTTGTTCGATCTCTGCAAAAGGAATCTCTTAAAATTTTATTTGTAAGATTATAGTCAAGTATGATAGTATATATAAGGAGCCTAGAAGCCAATAGATACTGAGAAGTGATTACATGTTGATTGTCAGAAAAACAAGGTTAGTACGGTATCTAGGAAGTATCTGACGTTGGAGGATATACTATTCACTATAGCCGCACCATGGTAGGATTCACTTGTTGACACCACAACAATATTTGACTCTACAGCAACTAATTAATGCACTTAACTTCAATACTAAAAAATAACTGCACTTGTTCCTCTTTGGCTTCCAGGGTCCCTCATATAATGCTTACGCACTTTGTTGTGCTCTTACCACTCTATTTTATCTCAAAATTGTTTTACTGTAACTTTCAATCACTTTTGCAGCATTTTAACGATTTGCTGAGATTTAATCATTTGATAGAATTAATGCCCATGATCGAATAACTTTAACTGTTTATACGCAATTTATCTACGACTATTTCCTTAGCACATACAAAAAATATGCATCAATCCTCAATCCTAGAAAACGAAATTTATTTGCGCAAAACAATCAAAGATTCGCCCACGATAACAAAAAATGATTTATTTCTCATTTCCAAACCTCCTTGAACAACAACAAAACCACGACGCATTGTAACCAACATTATGCACCCAACAATCGCAATATAAATATCTCCAAACCCAACTGACCCAGCAATCCGAATACAATATACCCCACATCATATTTTCCTTACAATGTCCCCTTGCAAGGGCTTTGACCTTGGTGATATTGTCGAGCCCCATTACCATCAGAATAGAACAAGACCCCCCCCCCCAACCCCCCAAATGGAACACCGAACGTCCCCCCACATAACTGATCTTCTGACGCATGGCTGGCATGACGCCAGTATAAAAAAAAAATGTCATGTGACATTGGAGCACTTCCGTATTTATGCATCTGATTCGTGTTATTGTCGTACCGCACTACACTTCAGTGAAGTGGCCACGATAGGTAGACGTTACGCATCACGTTTGGGATTAAGAGTGCAGTATACTTTGCTACATACGGTTCGCTTTTGATGATGTTTGAGGTGGGAAATTTTTTTTTATAGAAAAACTTTTATTACATCGTGAAAAGCTGTACATTAAAAAATAAAATGCATGCAATTAGTATCTAATAAATTGAAGAAATATCTCAAGAGTTTTGAAAAAAAGCAATTTTAAATGTATTCCGTAATTTTTTAACCATTGATGGAAGTCATCACCATTGTTGCTCAAATTTTAGTATAAGTCCATCCCTTTTTTTACAGGGGGAAATTTTAAAAGAAGTAACTGTCTCAATATATAACCACAAACTAAAGAATAAGATAAATTAAGGGTCTTGTACGGTAACAGATCTCTATATAATTCCAATGGGAAAACTTTGGCCCCAGTTTTTAAATAAAGTATACGACATGTACTCATGAAAACTTACCAAAAAATACACAAGAAAGTTGTTTTGCCATTAAAATAATTAATAAGTATAATTTATAGATATTAATTAGTTATAATTATTAAAAAATGTGTTTAGATATTTACATGCCGTTAGTGCTGCCATCTGTAGTTTGTGAATAATTACTAAAATTTTGTTTTAATTATAACTAATTAATATCTTTAAAAATGGCTTTTTTAATGACTAAATAACTTTTTTCTGTATTTTTTGGTACGTTTTCGTGAGTACATGTCGTATACTTAATTTAAAACCAGGGTCCAAAGTTTCCCCATTGGAATTGTATAGAGATCTGTTACTATACAAGACCCTTAAACACACAAATTAATGCGACATTGGAGCACTTCCGTTTTTATGCATCTGATTCGTGTTATTGTCGTACCGCACTACACTTCAGTGAAGTGGGCAGTATAGGTAGCCGTTACGCGTCACGTTTGGGATTAAGAGTGTGCATTATACTTTGCTACATACGGTCCGCTTTTGATATGTTTGGGGTGGGAAGATAACTTTTTCTTAATAAAAAATAGTGCGACAAAGTTTTATCACATGGTAAAAAAGTTTATATATTAAAAAAAAAATGCATGCATTTAGTATTGTGATGAGTCTTAGTTAAATTAAGTTCTTTCAACTTTCTTTATTCCGAATGATGAAATAAAATTTTTGCAGACCAGTTACGTCCCGAACCTCAATATTTTATTATCGGTTATATAGTTTGTTCTGTGGTAAGATAAATTTTAATTTCTTAAAAACCTTCTAATCATCATGTCTCTACAACACCAGGTCACCATGGTATCATATAAATAGAAGTAATACTTTAAGAGTTTTGAAAAAGAAATCTATTTTAAATGTATTCAAACTTTGATGGAAGTCAATCACAATTGTTATTCAAATTATAATAAAAAGTATATCATTGTTTACTAGGGAAAATTTTAAGAGAAGTAACCGTCTTGATAACCACATACCAAACAATAAGATAAACTAAACAATAAACAGTATAAGTTTTAATGCATTTATGAGATAAACAACTCTACAAAAGCTTATCACGTTAAGCGGAAGCTCATAACACATCTACACAAATCTATAAATGATAAAAGTTGACTTTATTTACTTGTGAATACAAGGCCTTCTGATGTATTGTTTATGTAACCGATTACAACTATTCATTACAGTTGGTTTTTTTTACCTATATTAGCTTTGTTGAATGAAGTAAAAAAGGATTTTGATTATGAACTTTGTCATCAATGTATTGGATAAATTTCTTCTCAAAATGTTCAATGGGCCAATTTGTCAAAAATACTATCGAGTATAATTAGATACGCATTTATTTTTTCATTAAAAATAGCCAGATTAATTGTAATGAAAAGCTTTAAAAATCAAAAAACTATATAAAATAGTAAATCTTCTTTTCCAATAAAATAAACTCTTATTAAAAGAATTTATTCTTTAAATAAATATCAACTAAATTTTCCCACATGTAATTATCAATACTACAAAGTAATCTTTCTCATTATGATTCGTATTCAAATAGCATAAGTAATTCCCATACACTTCACAATGAAATCGCTAAAGAGATTCAAGTACGAAAATTAAGCTGTACTGTATAAATGCATAATAATTGTCAGCTACAACTCCCTAGTGTATATTAAAACAAACGGAATTGCTCATGCTAAATTAAAAAGGGTTAACAAATAATAATCATTTCTGCTATTAAACTTTGATTATAATAAGCAATAATGATTATGTATTTAGTGGTAGTAAGCAATTAGGCGTTTTCAGTAATCAGCATTAGGAAAAATTGAATCAGCACTTCTTAAGTACCCTCTTTTTGTAAAGTATTTTTACAGATAAAAACAACATAATTTTTCCACAATCTCTAGAGAAATGAATTGTGTATAAGAGATAATGCCTATGGAGTCTGGGTTACATTTGAAACAATTCTGTATCCACTATTGTATCCCTCACTAAAAGCTTAGTAAGTGCGTAAAATCCCCCTTGTTTTGTCTTTATTGGTTCGAATTTTATTTCTTTTATGATTTCCGACAATGTGATATTTTATTCATGCCACTTACATCGCATGCTGGGTGTGATATAGATGTAACTGGTTAATTTTTTATTTTATTGCAACACTAAGAGTAGTGAGATCTACTTGTAGCTTATGAATATACCTAAAAGTATAAGTCGGGAATATATCACTTGGATGATTTTGGGTATATGGATTTAAAAGTATAAATAAAAATCGAGGCTTATAGAATTTTTTTTAAGCCTTTTTTCTGCTTTATTGACCAAACAAACATAACCAAATTTCTATTTATCTATAATATTCAAAAGGGACTATAAATTATAAACTTATAAGAAATTAAGGGAGTCCGGGACTCAAAAATTCAAAAAATATTAAAATATATATTATCGTCTTAAAAATAAATACAATCATTTCCGAATAATTTGACATATAATTTATATTTTGATTTGCAATACAACTTGTGGTATTTAATTTCGTGCGTCATGACATCTGTTTTGTCCGATATCCATACTTATCAGTCATAAAAGAAACATTTATCTTAATCTGTAAAAAAATAAAAACATTTAACTTGCTAATAAGTTAAATGAGTCACAGAAACTTAAAAATGGTACCTTATGCTCTTCAGAGATTTTTATAGACATTTATATACTTCATAGACTTTAAATACTTTCCAAACTTTAAAATTGTTTTTCTCCTTGATCGATTTTTCAATGATTCTTTACTTTAAATCAAAAAAAAAATCTATTTTTCATAAAATGTTGAAATTGACCTGCATATTTTTTAAACGTATTATTTTAATTGTCTTTGAGAATTGTTGTTATTGTTTTAAGTTTTTTCATAGAATTTTTTTTAGCTTAGCATACTACAAGTTTAAAGTAAATTCCAAACAAAATATTTCTTTGATTTTTTTTCTTCTTCTCAATTTAGTACAGAAACGAAAAAAAAAAGTTCCTAAAATGAATTTAAAGGAAAGGTATGCTGTCAAAAAATAAAATGACAGGCATTTCTCAAATTTAAAAAGCATGAATATTTAACGGGATTATAATCCTTATTTTTCCTAGAATTTATCTTATTAAAACCATTGTTTTCAAATTTTTACGGGGTTTTTCTAGTAATTCACCTGTTAGTTTATAATTGCAAATTTTTTCAATTAGTTTATAATTGTAAATTTTTTTTAATTAGTTTATAATTGTAAATTTTTTTTAATTAGTTTATAATTGTAAATTTTTTTAATTAGTTTATAATTGTAAATTTTTTTAATTAGTTTATAATTGTAAATTTTTTGAATTAGTTTATAATTGTAAATTGTTAGTTTATAATTAAATTGTTTGGCGGGATTTTTTGCACTGTAGTTGAAAAGTATTTAACTATGTTTAAAACTATGCCAAACCACAGTAGTGAGATGCTAACTTAATGCCGCCAAGCCGCCAACTAAGGTGAAAGCAATTTTTTTAATCCACCATTTTTGAAACCTCTTCTAATGTTTTCTTTTGTCTTTACATCGTTTTTCTTTTATCCCAATCTCGAAACTTAATAAGAATTTAATTAATTTCCTTTTATTTATTCTTTTCCCCAGCGATATATCGCTGGACTTTTTTTTTTTATTTCTTTCAATTGTACTTTGACGGATTTTTTCTTTCCTTTCTTATCCCTTATCTTTTGTATTCGCTTCTGATTTTTTGTATTATCTTTTTTTATCAACGCATAACTTGTGCTTTGAGTTAAGCTGGAATTGAGAAGGTGATAATACGTTCAAGTTTTAAAGAAAGAACTCACGTGAAAAAAAGGGGATGGCGTAGATTTTATTCTTTGAAACTCTGAATCAAATGTAAAGGAAGACAAAAATTCGAAAAATTCATTAGAGCTATTCAGATTCACCCACTCTTTTCTTTTCCTTTAAATTAAAATGTTTTATACCGAGACGTTTATTTTCTTTGTCAATTTTCGTGTTACTTTAGCTACAAGAATTTTTTCCTTTTGTTCGGTGGTGGTTGAAAAATCTGTTTTGTCCAGCTTCCTTCAGTTTCGGTGTCTATTAAAAAGTTTTAAAGCAATTAGTGAAATGATGAATCTGACAAAGATGTATCTGACACTCAAATGATTTTGATGAAAACTAATTTTATACTGATAATGGTGTTGTTGATTATTTTATAATTTTTTTAATGCTGTCAGTACACTCAGAAAAAACTTGTGTTGTCTTTCAATACAAATTTTTTCCTCAGTTATTAAAAGTTGTGTTGAAAATTTATAACAATTATATTTCGAACAAAATGTATTCAATTGTAATTTATTCGAAATTATTTGGTGTTACATTTTGGAAACATGTGGTTAAACGAAACTCATAAAGAGGTATTTTTGTACAACCATATTACTTAAAATTATTATTTTTTTAAATCGCATTTAATTATGTTTTCCATTTCTAATTGTTTAAATCGCATTAAATTATATTTCTCCATGCAAATCAGCATTTGCATGGAGAAATTGATGCTTAATTTTTTTAATGAACCACAAGTTAGATGTTTTTTAACCAATTTTTGGGGCCCCGTGGCCAAGGACGATAATCGACCAGTTTCTCCCAGAGAAGGTTTCCGGTTAGTATCACAGTAGGGTGGGGTGATTTCATATGCTGAAAAATAAATATTCTTTTTTCCATATCTAATAGCATGTAAAAGTTATATTATGATATACTGAATAAAAAGTGTAAAAACTTCAGAACTCTAGTTTAATGTCTTGAGGGTCCACAATCGGGTTTAATGTTTGAAATACACGAAAAAAATCCCCATGTTAATCTCCCATAGGAAAAGTGAGACTTATATTGGGAACCTAATATGGCTTCATTTATACGAAAAAAAAATATGGTTACAAATAACAAAAAGCAATGGACTTATAAACCTTGAGAATAAAATAGTTTTTGTGTGTTTTTTATAAAAAAAAATATAGTATTTTACATAAAATTTGAAAAAGGGCGGATGCATCTCCGACTGGGAAAAGTACGAATGATATTGTAATTGATGACAGATGCTGTAATAGGAGGTTCTGTCACAGTTGAAGAGCTTCGTGGAAGAACATGCTAAGTGACAAAAAGGTGAAAACGAGAAAATGAGCTTTAAAGTTTATCGTTTTCACTCAGATCTGTTGAAAATGTTACTTGTAAAGCGTAAAAAATATACTAAACTTAAAGTTTATGAAAAGGGGGGGGGGACGAAAGGGGGGTATCGTTAAAGAAGTTAGTAATATGTTCATTTACACAAAAATCTCAATATTTTCAAAAAAGTCACTTAGCACGTTCTTCCACTAAGCTCTTCAGTTGTGTTGGACCAGTCGATGATGTCGATGCCCAGTTCCTTGACATTGAAGTTAAACTTGGAAGCTCAACTCTTCTTACAATTTTCCTAGTTAGCCTCATTGCTTGCTTTATCCTTCTTAAATCAATTCCATCACATGTGGGCATGTGGCCTTCGTCAGTTATCATGCAGAGGATAATGTTTCGGGATGACCAAAGTATCCATTACGTCGGATTACCGGATGGATAATATTTTTGAGTTCTCGATTCAAGTATTGACATTTATTTATGGTGTCAAAAAGATGACAAACTCCATATTTTTAAGATGGCTTGTTCCTGATTTGGAACCCTTCGGAGCATACACTTTGCAAACAAACGTTGCCAATATCTGCACGCTTTTTGAAGGTGCAGGTGTTCCAACATACAACCTTAATATTCTGTTACCAGTTGTAATCCACCTAGAATGACAAATGTTCCCAGGCGTCCTTTACAACAGGTCAGTGGAACACTTTCCTGCAGAAATTCCCTTGCAAATATCCATCAAATACTTTTGCTCTGTACTAAGGGCTTTTAGTAACGTTTTACAAGCGACTTGGCAACACTACTTCAATTTTTTAAAAACTGCACATTGGAAGCTCTTCACAACCAACCAGCCTTTCCGATCGGACCAGAATATGCCCTGGGTCCATTTGTTACTCCATTTAAATGTTCAAACAAATGCCTTAAAAACAATTCATTGCCATGCAGTTGGCAAATAAAGTAATAATAAGAATGCATTTTACAATTTAAACTATAATGGAGCAAACTTACCCACTACCCAAACTACGGCCCTGACTTTTCATAATAACTGTTATACTGCTGCTTATATAGGTTAAACATAATGTAAAGCATCCATTCCTATGTATAAGAGCACTTTTCTATAATTTAAAATTCCAAACAGGTTCACTTTAAAAAGCTATAAATTTTTTTGTGATTTTTCATCAAAATCGCGTATTTTTAACATTTTTTTCTCGAGAATTTAAAAATTTTGAATAGCATTTGTAAAATATTGTTTATGATAACGATATATAACTGAACGATATTTTTTTTCAAAGTATGAAACGTAATCAGTAAATTCTGGCGGTAAAATTAAAATGAGTTGGTTTTTGGCATTTTTTTCAAACTTCAACCGCTTTGAGGCAGCACATAATATTAATTAGGAATTTTTTCATTATTTTTCCAGTAATCAGCTTGACAAAACGCAACTTTTGAGTCCTATTAGAAGTTTGTACTCAAAAATTTATTTTTTCGTCCCACCCTACTGTATAGCCAGCACATTCGTATTTATAAATTCATTGTGGACCCTGATAATTTAACTTTAACTTTAAAAAAATTATATATCATGTTTTAGTAAGATGTGAAACAACTTTTTTTCACTATTAGAAATGTTAAATAAAAAATATTTTTTTTCACTCCACCCTAGTATCACAGCCATACTATAAACGTATTTGTACAAGCAAAAAAATTCTTAAAAATCAAAGGGATCCCTCAGTGCAATGAGTCAGACGTGCTCATTTAATATGTGGAGTCCGGTGTGTGCCCGAACATGTGCTTACCTCTTCATTGGACCAGGGTTCTAAATACGAGGCGTATTCGGCTGTGTTTAACCTCTCATAAAGAGACAGTCAGAAACGATTAACTTACCTATCTAACCACTTTTTAATAGACGATTCGAAAAGGGTGGAGGGTGGCTTGTTTATCATAATGCTTGACGTAACTGGGGCGTCACTGTAGGCGTGGCCGTTCTAGTTCAGGCGAATTAGTTGCCGGTTGGTTTGTTTGTGGGGTTTAAAGTAAGGTAAGTTTGAATTATCGTCGCACTAGAGTTACACGAGGGCTATTGGCGACGGGCAGTTTAGAACCACAGTCAAGTGACAAGCCGACACCTGAGTAGGCACTCAACGCAACCGTTAAGGGTGACATCGTACGCAGCATTGGGACTTTGGAACATATTTAACGTGCACTTCCTCTACACAGGGTATTATTCGTCGGACATTTTTTGGCTGCACGGGCCGTTTATAGGTCGGCAGCTATTTTGGCGATGCCCAGACCCGAACATGGGACCTAGGGATCTCCGCATGCAAGGCGAACGCCTTAACCGACTTAGCTCCCCAGCCCTCTGTGGGGTTTAAGATAACGGTTGTAGTAACTGTGGCGTCACTGTAGGCGTGGCCGTTCCAATCACCATTTGCAATTTCAAATTTGAAACAAAAAAATAACGTCATTAAATTAAGATAATAAAAATGAATTTTATTATATTTTAGGTGTCTCCTCTGCACCACTGGACCGGTCTCCCGCACCTCATCTCGATGCCTGCTAGCCCCATGTCCCGATACGGGTCGAGCCCCTCAAGTGGCAACAAGACCCCGTCTTCTTGCAGGCCGGCAGACTCAGACGCGCCTCTCAATCTCAGCAAGCCAAAGACATCCGGCAGCAGGTAAAGCCTATGACCCTTTTCCCCATGCCGGTCATATTCGCAGTAGTTACGGTGCCAAATGATCGCAGTGACAATGTTAAATCAATTGCTTTTTTTTTCACTTGCGACGGAAGCGAAAAACCGTTTTTGCGGTTTTCAAGTAGTGGATGTGTAAAGTGAATTAAGTGCCGGAAAATTTGCTACCGTGCATTTCTACTGCAACAGTGTTTGACATTGTTATTACTTGATTGGAAAACCACAGGGGCAGATTTTTGTTTCAATGAACATTTTATTAGCTCTTTCGAAAGATAACAAGATTAACCCGTTTCATAAACTTTAAGTTAAGTATATTTTTTACCCTTCGTAAGTGCCGTTTTTAACGTATCTACACTACAGTCCCTGAACAAATTATTAGACGCCCTGTATTATTTTTAGTAATGATGAAAACATACCAAAGAATGCAATATCATTAAAAAAGATGTCGATATATGTATTAAGTATAGCAGATAGTATTTTCTATTCAATAGCTTAAGTTTAGGAACACAAATGTCCTTCTAAAGGTATTTTGTTCATCATTGATTGATACATGAAATATTAAAGTGCGTCTAATAATTTGTCCAGGGACTGTAGGTGCAAACGAAAAACTTTAAGCTCATTTTCTAGTTTTCACATTTTTGTCCTTTAGCAAGTTCTTCCACTTAGCTCTTCAATTGTAATTACAACCCAATAACCCAATAATATTTTAAAACTTATCAAAGAAAATCAAAAAAAATCTTGACAAAATATACTACAAAAAAATTATATTTTGACAATTTTTAAACTATATCTCCCCTTAAAAACTTTTTTTTCGTAACTTTTCAGTTCCAGCCCAAGCCCCCAATCCATGGATCACATGTCAACCAGCTCACCTATTCACACTTCGTCACATAGTATTGCTTCATTGGCATCAACCGCTGCAGCCACAAGCATGCTTCATGGGCCACCATCTTATCCTGTAAGTTACTGCCATTTACCACCTGAGACGTTAGCAAAATCCCTCATTAATATTTTTATATAAATATATTTACAAACAAATATATTTTTTAAAGTATGTGTTTTATTTAAAGTAAATTTAAAAAAAAAACCGGTATGGTGGTTTCGATCCTCGCTTGTCTTGCGAGTGGCCCCGGGTTCGAATCCCGGATAAGGCATGGATATTTGTGTTATCTTAAGTACATGAGAACGTGTTCGTTAAATCTGTGGGGTCTGAAAGTTCTGTGGGTGGTCACAGCGTAGTACTATGGGTGCAGATTGTCTGGAGAAAAATACTCCTCCAGCGACGTTGAGGAAAAAAAAAAAATCCTAAATTGAGGAAGTGGCGCCAACTCGGAACAGAAGTCAGACTTCCAACCCTCAGGGGTGCTCAAAGCCTTGTGCCATTGGAAGCTACTGCACTCTTTCTGCCTTCCAGGCTATGCCCTGGAGGCACACGTCGACAACAACAAAAAATAATAACGTTTAATATTTGCTGAAGGGCACATCAATTTGAATGGACATTATGGACTTTTTTTAATGGGTTTTAATTTCAAAACCTGAAAAATGGTTCAACCGAATACCAGAAATATGTTGAAACATTTCACCACACAGCGGTTGCATCTATTAGTAACGATCATTATCCCTCTGAGGGATACAAACGGATAAACCCATCACCTGACTATAAGGTTTTCCAGCAACACACATATTTATAAAAGTAATAATTTTATTAAATTTTGAAATTTAATGTAGAGAAGGGCCATTTCTAACCATCTACAACCGAAATAAAAAAAATTAAATTTAGGAAATTAAAATTTCAGTTAAAATTTTAATTTAAATCTAATGCAGTGAAAACAAGTTTACACTTCGGCTAATTTGCTTATCCCACAGAGGGTTATTGGCGATACCAAGCACAAAATTTCTTGATATCACGCAAGAACTACTCTAATCTTTGACTTTTCCTTTCAGATGGCTCCATCTTTTCTAGCAACTCCATATGGAGTTTTGCCACCGAGGTTGAGAGGATCAGGACATTTAGGGGGACTAGTTGCACATCCATCTGCATTATCTGTAGGTAAGTACAGATAGACAAATAAGGAGAGTTTTTGAAGGACACTTTATATTTACCTATTATACAAAAAAATAGTAAATTAATGAACAGAGTAAATGAATCAATTTTTTCAGAAACCCCATAAGTCCAAAAACCATAGTTATCGCGAAATTGAAAAAAACTGTTTCAACGGCAACCTTACATCGAAATTACTGAACAGAGAAAATTTAACAACAATCTTTTAGCGGGATACTTTGTTACAACTTAAAAGAGTATAAAAAGGCATTATTTAATATTTAAAATTAATTTTAAAGTTACTGGACTTGTTGGGTTTCTGAAAAAAACTATTTGTGTTTCATGTACAAAAAAATATTAACTCATTATTTTGTAGCTAAAATTTTGTTTATTCAACTCAAAACAATTATAGCCAAAAGAAAGTACAAAAAATTATTAAGAACAATCGTATACAATATATTATAGAGACTTATAGAGTTTCTAAAAAAAATATCTGTGGTGTCTCGGCTCTCTTGTAGCAATTCGACAAGGTCTGTGACTTATAGGGTTTCTCCCCGTACGCTGTTTTCGGTTGCTTCACAAGGCTGTACAATAAACGGGATTAACATGATTTCTTTACAGAATGTGTGTTTACATAGTATGTACTGATTAACAACAAAAACTCAATTTTGATGAAATTGCGACTTATGGGGTTTCAGAAAAAAATTGGTTCAAATATGAGTAGGCACTTAATGTATTACATATTTACTACGGATTTTCAGAATACTTTTAAAATGATTAATTTCCGTTATTTTTTTTCCGAATTTTATGTCTCTTCACTGTGACGAAATCAATAATTTATGCAGATGATTGGTTTAAATAATATGTTGGATCAACCAGGTCGTGTGGGGTTGACGACGTTGAAGATACATTCTTCAACCTCCATTTCCATAGCAGATTACATCCAACTGGAGTTCTGCGTTGAAGATTCGCCGAGGCTAAGTACCTGCCCAAAACCCGTACAAACAACTATCACGAGGTTGCAGGCATTGGCTATTGATCGCTAGATTGTCAGTTCTAAAATCGCCAAATGTAATCGCAATCAATTCTGTTCAGTTGGTCCGTGCCATAGAAGTCTATGCCAATAATAAATATAAATTTTTGATAATAATAGTTTAGTTGTTGCATTATGGAGTGTATGCATTTTGAAGAAAATAAATATACAAAATACAATAAATATACAAAATTCCTCAACAAATTTCGAATCACAAACAACCTGTTACATCGCTCATGCGTAATATTGGGTTATTGGCTTATTTTCCCAATATCTACATTTGGCGCAATGTTTAAAGCAACCTTTTTTCTGGTTTCGGCTGCGAGTTTTGGACTGGTATTTAGTCACTCCGTTGAAGATTTGGTTGAGTTGGAAGAATGTTCGCTCGTATTTCATCAGTGTGCTTTCCCCTTAGGTTCCCTGATGAACGTGAAAGACAGTCTTCCCATGCAGATGCCCGGCAATGACAAACAGTTCCCCTTACACATGTACCTGCCGCAAACATCCTCCCACCCCCCAGCTCAAAGCAGAAAAGACAGCAGCGACTCGGCTCTCAGCGACACGGACAAGAAAGGTGAAACCATCGTCAGCTATCAGTTTAGTTTGAATTATCGTCGCACTAGAGCTACACGAGGGCTATTGGCGACGGGCGTCGTCATAGGGTACTTGACTGTATCGCTCAAATACCTTCCAATATTAAATTAATTATAGTTTGAACCCAAAAATAACAAACGTATATATTTTTTTTGCAAAATAAATATTTAAATAATTAGTAAACATTAGTTTAAAATGGCTTATTTTTCATCGGTACGTCAAGTGATCAGAAACACGTCGATGTGGCTGACGTCACTAGTATATATAAACAAACCGGTGTGATGTTTTGTTGCTTGCAATTAAACTGGATTTAATCTAATATACTATTAAAATAATAATTATTTAGATAATGGAAGGAGGTTTTACAGAAGCGGATAGTTCAAATTTGTTTAAAGTAGATTCCAAAATGGTGTTTCAAGGTTTGTTTATAGTTACTAGTGACGTCATAGATACCACGTGACAGCCACAAAGCGTTTTCGGGCTAAATTTTCGTCCTAATTTTAAAATTCCTCCCGTTTTATTGGGTATTTGAAAAAAAGAAAAAATACGGGTCCAATATTTTTGGCATAAGAAAATTTTAAGCCAGTAAATTTTTTTTAGTCAAATACCCTATTTAGAACCGCAGTCATACAAGCCGACACCTGAATAGGCACCCGAAGCAACCGTCACGGGGTATTATTAGTGGGGAATTTTTGGCTGCACGGGCCGTTTATAGGTGGGCAGTTATTTTGGCGATGCCCGGACCTGAACCTGGGACCTTCCGCATGCAAGGCGAACGCCTTAACCGACTGGGCTCCCCAGCAACTCGTCAGCCATAAGTGTACTAACGTGAAAAGCTTAATTTTAACTGTACTAACGTTGACAGAGTCTGGGTAACCTCTCTTTACTAAAAGGCAAGGGACGACACTGCAAAAAATCCCGTTAAATTTGTGGTTTCAAACTGGCAAGAAAAAAAAGCGTAAATTTGACGGAAGTTTCTGTTTTGAATATGGTTTTGTTCGTTAAGAATTCGGATTATCTTGGATGGATATGGAGTGCAAAATTCTTATTGGGCTATTTTTTGAACAGTAAAACAAACACGTTTGGCATTAATGTAACCATACAGTACCCATTTCAATTTCTAATTTTGAACTCCACATTTTAATAAATCTATTAGTACTGACATGATGATGACATTCTATTATGTTGTGCAGATATGTACATTAATTTAGTTAACTCGCCTTCATAGTGAAGACAGACAGTAATATAGTGTAATAAAAATATTTACGATTCATTAGCATTATACGGTAACTTTAATGCTTTTTCTTTATAGGTAAACTTTTGGGTGCCAAGATTATTCGCCAAGCAAAAAAAGAAGGAGACGGTAAACCACATATTAAAAGACCGATGAATGCCTTCATGGTATGGGCAAAAGACGAACGCCGGAAAATTCTGAAAGCTTGTCCGGACATGCACAACTCAAACATCTCTAAAATTTTAGGTTTGTTTTCGAAATTATTTTGTTTTAAGTAGTGAAATGCATGCATGCAGTGTGGGCGAATTGCGTTATTTGGAAGAAATGTTTTAATAACTGATTTTTGCATCGATGTTTTTAGCTTATTTTTAGTAAGTAAGTCTTTATCTTCTTCTTCAGTGGCGCGACAGCCTAGGATGGGCCCTGGCCATCCTTAAAAGTCCTTCCCAGGCCGACTTGTTCTTGGCCAACGAACTCCAGTTCTTCACTTTCAAAACTTTAAGGTCCCCCTCCAGGCAGTCGACCCACCTGAGTTTGGGTCTGCCTCTAACTCGAGTAGCTATGGGCTTAGCAAGGAAGATCTTTTTTGTAGTCCTGCTGTCTTCCATTCGAATTACATGTCCTGCCCATTTTATTCGTTGGAGTTAGTCTTTATAAGCGTTATAAATTGTTGTGAACATGGTGACAGCGATGGAAATTTCTTGTTAATGTTTGTTAATTAAATTAATTGGATGATTCTGTTTAATATAACTAACGTTTATTATGAAAACTAAATAACTTGGACGCATTCTAGAAATCCAAATATGATTTTTTTAAACGTCATATTGTGACGCTATCATTCTGCCTTTTCCACATCATCACTCCGGAAATCATGTCTTTCTACTATCATTCATCCCTAAAACCAAGTATTTTCACTAATAACCTGCCAAAACATATTTTCGACATTATCCTGTCCTAAACTAATTTCGACATTATCCTGTCCAAACATGTATATTTGATGTTATCCAGTAAAAGAATAAGACGTCTATTCGACAGTATTCTACACACAACATTAAAGTACACCCGACATTATCCTGTCCGAGCATGTCTTTATGATATAATGTTCGAAAATGACGTTTTTCAAAATTATCATCTGCTAAAATAAAGTACTTTCCACATTGTCCTTATCCATAAACATGCCTTTAGATATTCTCCGGTAAAATATATGATGTCTTTTAGATGGTTGGTTGGTTGGTAGACATATATTTTCAGGCTTGTGTGCTTGGTCCCAAAGTCCCGCTTATAAACCATCGTCAAGAAGGAAGGACACGACATACACACACATACAAGACAGATGCTGCCATCTATCGCCACCTCCACAATTTAGACATGTCCCTGAAGGGGAGGGAAATAGTCTCTAGGGACCTGTACCCGTGGGAAACTGCGCAATGACCACCCACAGGACTTTCGGACCCAACAGATTTAAAGAGCACGTACTCCGCATATACTCGACAAACACAAACATCCATGCCTTACCGGGATTCGAACCCGAACCCAGAGGCACCAAAGGCTAGCTCCCTAACCGTTGCGCCGCCGCTCGGCATGTCTTTTAGATTATATTCTGTCCTATAATAAGGTACCTTTGACATTATTCCATCCAAACATGTCTTTTTAATGTAATCCAATCCGAATAAATGACATCTCTTCGACATTTTTATGTTCGAACCTTTCTTTTATCCGGTTCGAGGGACCATTTTTTTCATATTATTCTATTTTATCAGTTTTTATAAATTTAATATTGGTTTGGTTTGTGCGTTTTTGTTTGCCTTCTCCTATACTCCGTGATAAGCTTTAACACAAACTAGCACGCTTCGAAATTTTGAACTGTTCAAATGATGAGATAACTTAATCTTGAGATTTGAATTACTGAATTTTGTAGGAGCTCGATGGAAAGCTATGACAAACTCTGAGAAACAGCCCTACTATGAAGAGCAGTCCCGTTTGAGCCGCCTGCATATGGAAAAACACCCCGACTATAGGTATCGACCTCGGCCAAAAAGAACTTGCATTGTTGATGGAAAGAAGCTCCGAATCTCTGAATATAAGCAGTTGATGAGAGCGAGGAGACAAGAAATGAGAAACATGTGGTCAGTATTGAATTTAACATTTTTCGGTGGATTAAAAGGAATTAATTTTTAAGATCCGTTTCAATAGTTTGTCGTGTATTTTTTCTAATTTCAAATTCTCCTTCATTCTTAAAAAAATAAGTAAAAAAAGGTAAGAAAGAAAGTAGTTGTTTATTTACATACTGGATGGCGCCACCACCAAATTTAGGTTTTAAACTTTTGGTCGGTTTCTTTTTTTTTGGTTTTGGTTGAAAAAAGGGCAACAAGAGCTACGCGAGGGCTATTTCCGACTGGCTGCGAAATTTTAACTCCCCCTCCCTTCAAGGGAAGAGGCTGACACTTGAGTTGGCACCCAACGCAACCTTGATTTTTCGAAAGAATTTAAACTTTTATTTAAATTATTTTTTATTCAACTTTGTTTAAACAATATTTTGATTGAAGTCAGCAACATAATTTTTCATTTACTTTATTGAAATAATTATTCAGGATTATTTTTTTTTAATTCAATCAATTTAACTTTTTTTAAATAATTTATAATTTCACCTTATTTCATTAAATTTGTCTTTGAGCAGTTGTTTTTAATTGCTTAAATTAATATGATTTTATCATTCCAATAATTTTTGTTGCATAATTTGTCATTGAATATTTCTAAACTATTTTATCAATTAAATAAATTTATTGAATATTGTCATTCAACAAATTTTCAATAGATAACATTTTACTTTAAAAAATTATTTAAATTAACTTTATTTAAATAATTTGAATTTTAAATTTATTAAAAAAAAATCATGGATCAATTTAAACAATATTTTTATTAATTTAATTTATTCATGTTAGTAATTGAAATTTATTTACATGAAATTTGTTTTCAAGGTACCGTGAAGGCGGTCTGGGTTTACTTGACTCCCCAACGCTAGTCAACCCTACAAGTATGGCTCCATTGTTATCCACCAGCAGTGGCCATCCAGTAACCACTTCAAGTCTTCTTAATTCTTTAACTGCAAAGATGACGGCAACGACAACAAACGGACTAACAGATCTCTCGCCCATGGATCCCTCTACTTCGGTTTACCAGCCTCTGTCGTCCCTATCAGAAGTTGCTCCAGAAAATCATTCTTCTCCCATGTCTGAATCTTCTTCTGCCATGGAAACTTCCACCTAAATTAGAAAACAATCAATATCGGCGAAGATATTTGCAGCGTCAGTCGAAATTTTGCGCAAAAACAGTAAACACCTGCGAGCACATCTGCAGTGTCAGTCGAATTTCTGATCAAGAGATTTGAAAACAATCAACATCTGCAATGTTAGTTCAACTTTTGCGAAAGAGATCCTAATTAAATGAGCATGTTCAAAGCCATCTGCTTTCTTAGTCAAATTTTTGCGCAAGAGACGCAAAAAAAAGTCAAAATCTGCCAAGACATTTGCAATATTAGCCAAATTTCGGAGCAAGTTTTGAAAACAATCAATTAAGACATCTGCAGAAAATCACCTGAATCATTTTTCTGTAAAGTGATAGTGCTGAAGCGACTATTACATCTGGTACAAAATTCGCAGTTTGTTTTTGTAAATAGGGAAAGTGCAACCAAGTTTTCGTGGTCTAAACACTCGTTCGTTCTGGAAAATGTAACAGCCAGAAGTTGCTCTATTACGTCAGCAATAAGTTCATGGACATAAGACACCTGCCTCGGACTAGCCTCACTCATTCGATTATAACATCTGAAACAACAATAAAGCAATTGATAGTCGTAATTAGAGTGATTATACCATCTGATATAACATTCTGGTAAAAGATATTCGCAAAGAGAGAGAGAGTGGCTATCACATCTGGAACAGTTTTAGAAAACGAGTCAAATAGTGAAGAATATTAGGATATGTGGTCCGGGACTAGAGAGCAGGAAAATTTGAGGACGTGAATCGTAAACAGTAAAATAGTTAGGAAACGCAATCATTCATGAAAAATATCGTTGAATTTACTATTATACACAAGACTTCGGTAAAACATGGATTCTGTGAAGTAACTGACTCAGAAATAAATACCATATAGTGATATTTATATGGAGAACATCAAAATTATAAAGTTGAAGATTTTAGTCATTACAGATGTTCTGCAGGCTTAAACGCATTCCATTACTAACATTTTCTGGCCAATGATTCTATGGAATTCGACATAGAAAATGTTTCCCACTAACTAAAAGTGTAACATTTTCTTTTCAAGAGAAAGTGGAACATATTTTTTATTATATGTTCAGTGTTATCATTATCGGTGGTATTAGAAGTGTAATAGTGATAAGGATAAGTTATTGTTTATAGAAATTATCAAACAAAAGATGTTTTTCTGTGATTTTTACAAGGTTAAGTTATTTATCAGATTTTAGATAAATACATAAGAGTTTTGTCATTGCATCTACTTTAGATTTCATGTGTTTCGTTGGTTTTTGTAGAATTTATGTGATTGTAAAAAATTTCGAAACTTTTTCCTCTGAACCTCCAATACCTCATAATTTCTAACTCCAGACTCACTTGTACTTATTCAGTAATTAAGCACACTTATTCAATATTGTAAGATCGGTATGTATAGACATAGATGTTAGACACTGGTTAACATTTAATTGTGCTAGGCGTCTATTTTTTATAATCTAACGTTAATTTTCAACATATCGTGAATTTGGATGCGCTACCGGTGATTTTATTTTAGCGATTTATAAAATTAAGTTTCAAAATATTTTGGGTTTGAGCTTATTTTATTTTGGTCGAATTGTTTTGTTTTAAGAACTCTTTTGATTTCTTGGTTCTTAATTCCTTTTTAGAGCTTATTTATTCTTGTTTTTTTTTGTTTTTAGATTTTATTTTTAAATTAAATTTTATTAAATATTTCAGGAAATACGACAGTACGCATAATATATATCTTTTAAATGGTTTGCTTGACCGTTTATTTATGTGATTTTATTTAGCAGTTATTATTAAAGGTTTAACAATCAATTTAATTTTAGTCATTTGTTTTCATATTAAAGCAATTATACATTCTTCAATACACAAAAAAATTATAAAATTTAGACAAACGTAAATAAGTTAAAAACCTAAACACGTGCATTATTCAAAGTGTTTGCTATAGGTAAACTGAATTTTTTATGAATTTCATTTGGAAATCATTTGTAACTACCAATTAAGATTAAAGTTTAAGGGGAAAATGATATAACATATTTTGAATACTAATGGACAATTTGAACGGGGCGGTAAATGGTTTATTTGTGGGATAGAGGACGATATTTGACGTAGCTGTGACGTCCCTGTTGGCGTGGCAGTTCCAGTTATCCATTGTTTAGTTTTATAATATGTTGTTTGATCTATATTTGTTTATTTTGTAAGAAATTATACTATCGTATGTCGTATTTTCTTTCAAATATATCAATGTTCATAGATAGTTCTGTACAGTGGCGGACAACTCGCTCACATATAAATGACAGCGAGAGTCTTACAGTGAAACCCAGTTTAATGTATTTGTTTAGAATGAATCGTAACCAATAGGCAATAGCTTAAAAAGTTTTTGAACTTCATTGTAAAGCACTCATTTTGAATAAGTATCAAAAATTGTAATAAACTGATTTAAAAACCTATGGTTGTTCATTTCTTTTGAATTTTATAAAATACACATTGTTCAAATTTGAAATTATGTTGTATTTTTTTGATAACTTTATAAATAATAAAAAAAGTAGTAGTAGTAATAAAGTAGTAGTAATAATAAAAAGTTAGTAGAAAATCCTTAAAAAGAAAGAAACGGGTAAGTAAATTTTAACGTTCACAAAGATAAATGATATTATCGAACTTCGTATTTCATTTTTGTTAGTGACGCCATCTGTTGACATTCTCAGAGTGTAATCGTTATAAATTGAGAACTAAAAAAAATATTTAAACTGATATTTATCTAATATTTCGATTTTGCATAGATTTTCGCATTTTATTAATGAAATAGAAAAAGGATTTATAGTAATAGAAAAGGAAGTATACGAGTTACATTTTTTTATCAAGCCCGGCTATTATTTTATTAAAAAATCCTCGAAATTGTTTTCTACTATATTTGCCGAGTGCCATTTAGAGTCGCCAATTCAATGGGGGCAAAAGGGGCCTTCACCCCCGCGACTTTCAACCAATATCCAATTTTTTTCGTTTTTTCAAAGGGTGAATGGGACCGAATTACAACGAGTCTCCAAACCAAAGTGCTACTGTGTTAATCCAATGACAAACAAAAATCTAAGCAACATTAATCCAGCTGTATTAAATATTTTTACAAACTTTTTTTATATATATGACAAATGTAGCTGACTAGCATGCCCGTGTAAGCCCACTTTTTGAAATTCGTACGAATATATATTTTTTTAATTTACAAAAAAAATATTCTAATCAATTTTAAAAAAAGGCATTATATAGACCTGTAAGTCAGCTACATTTATCATATAAAAAATCCGTTTGTTAAAATTAAAAACAGCCAGAAAAATGTGGCTTAGAATATCATTTTTTATTCTTTTTTTAATTCGAAAGAATTAAAAAAATGAACAGTAGGTATTGACATGCGGTCGATGTCCGTCTGTTTGTCTGTCCGTCTGTCTGTCTGTCCGTACCCCCTTCCAAAATCGAATCTATAAATCGGATCTTAAAAATTCTTTTTATGTTAGAAAGCTATGACCTCAGAGACCCAACTTCCATACTTTTTGTTTGTCTGCCTGTACGTCCGGACGGACATAAATCTACTATCTGTCGGCGAATTTCCCATTGAATTAGCATTGAAATCCAATTTTGAGTCATCTAAATCACTGTTGCCAAATCAACAATGGCATGAGAAACTTTATTTAAAAATATTTGAGGCAAAATAATTTTTTCATGAATCAGTTTGGAATGACGTCATAAAATGTAGCCCAATGAGATTCTTTGATTGTTCATTAATTGTTTACCAAGAAAGCGGAAAGGCATATTTTTTGCATACAATTATGCTTAGTTTTAATTTACATTTCTTATTTTTTTAATGCAGTTTGGAGTAGTTTCATGTTTTTTGTTATTAATAAATAAACAAGATAAGACGATAAATAAGATTAAGTTAATTTGAGAAAAAATATTAAGGAAAATAGTTGATTTTGGCTTTTGGAGTAAACTTCAAGCCAAAATCAACTATTTTCCTTATATTTTTCTCAAATTAACTGTTATATAGCTGGAAGCTGTGTTTAGCGATTTTTTTTCGAATGTGTTTAAATCTAGTGTAGAAACGGTATTAATGATATTTACTGTTAGGAACCTAGTTGTTTCCTGATTAGAATTTCAGTAAGTATTTAAGTAACAGGAAAGTAGGCTATTTTATTATTTAAGAACTTCTTGTTTCCCATTGGATTGACAAAGGAGCACTTTTGTTTGGAGAACCGTAGTCATTCAATCTCATTCGCCGTTAATACATATATATTGCAATCCTGAATTGTAGCCAATATCACTGAATGTATACTTCTCGAATATAAATAAAATATTATTAAATTTGAGACAAATTCCTTATTAAGAGTAATTTTACGGGGCCATATTTATAGAGAATAACAGACGTATTAAAAAATTCTGATGAAATATGACTGCTACTGTTATTGAGAATGATTCTTTTTACATAATTATTTAAGACCACACAAATACATTATTTTTTAATTTTATATATACTGTTCCAATTATTTAACTTTGCTTGTGAATAAAAAATTTAAAACTAATTAAAAGTAAAATGCATACAATGAGAACTTATAGTACGTGTAACGCTTGCGATATAATAAATTATCAATTCATAGAGAAATATTAATTTCAGTTTAATTCATCGACATTTTATTTCTCATTTGACAATTCAACAATAAATAATAATAAATTAAATAAATGGAACACAAGAATTTTATTGTTTTGTTAAATTTATTTTCAAAAGTATATTTTATAATGAATATTAAAATGCATCATATGTATAAGAATATTAATGATTATAATGTAGTGATTGTAATTGTTATGTATTAATGTAATAGTTATGTAAGATAAGGCAAACACCTTTCTTAAAAATTGTGCAATTTGAATTTGAATTCAACAGATGACGCCACTGTCGACAAAGAATTCAACATTCCAAGTTTGGCTTGTTTCAGGTGACGTATTCCTCTCTGCTTCAACTTCTGATCTCCTTTAATCGGTACTCTGTTCTTACTTGACATTGATTCACCTATCAAATTCACCGTACGTAACGGGATCACAAGCACTTCGATTTGGCTGACATCCTTAGTGTATATATAAACAAACCGGTGTGATGTTTAATGTTTGTAATTAAACTGGATTTAAGTCCCTTCTGTCCTTTCAAGAATTTCGATAAATGTAAAAGGAATTTCATACATAAGGGGGATGAAATCAAATCATACAAGGGGCAAATTTCCAAGTAGGCTACAACCTGGAGCGTCAAAGTCTGAAGGTGCGTCAGTTTGGCAATTTATTCAAAAGTTAAACATTTGTTTATAACGTTTAGTTTAGTTTAGTTTGAAATATCGTCGCATTAGAGCTACACGAGGCTATTGGCGACGGGCGTCGTATTTAGAACCACAGTCAAGTGACGAGCCGACACCTGAGTAGGCACCAACGCAACCGTTAAGGGCGACATCGTACGCAGCGTTAGGACTTTGAAGGATATTTAACGTGCACTCCCTCTACACGGGTATTATTCGTCGGACATTTTGGCTGCACGGGCCGTTTATAGGCGCAGTTATTTTGGCGATGCCCGGACCCGAACCTGGGACCTTTTCGCATGCTAGGCGAATGCCTAACCGACTGGGCTCCCCGGCCCCTTTGTTTATAATGTAAATATTAAAATAGTAGTTTTTTAATCACAATAAACTTTATAAAAAAGATGAAAAGCTAAAATATATATTTTTGTTGCATAAAACACATGTACTAAACAAATATGAACGATTGAACAACATAGAGGGGACGGAAAAAGAATTTTAGCCAAAGGCGGCATATTTGCAAATACGACCTTGTATTACACCAAACCGTAATTACTTTACATAATTACTCAACAACTAATTAATAATTACTCATCCGTAAAGAGACTTTGAAGTAGGGTTAAAGAATTAAAAAGTCGAAATTTGCAATACAGATGGCAGCACCTAAAGATGACAGTTACAGCAGCTGAATTTCAGTCTTACTTACTGGGGTATCAGTTTTTATTGCAAAGTTACTATATAATATTATTCCTGCCTGTTTTGTAAAATCACAAATTAGGTAATATACATGATATATATTACTAACATTCTCCATAATGACAATGCTGTTTCTTTTAAAATAGATTAAATCATTAAATACAGCTATCTGGAAATGAATATTCATGTTAGTTTTATGACAGAAGTATCTTTAACTTGAAAGGGGGGAAGAGATAAAACGTTGTAAAAAGTTGACCCTACAATTCTTGACACCTTGACAATTCTCTCTTTGACAATTCTCAATCATAAACCTAAGGTTACACATGGAATATTGTATTCAACTAAACAATGCCGATGTTTTTCCCTTTGATTGTACAATATTTTTTTTATTATTCTTAAAACAATAGAAGGCTACCTCACTGTTTCATAAATGCCTTTTGAAGAAGGCCAAGTAGAAATTAATTATTAAACGTCATGTCATATCCGGATGGAACATTTCTATACACACACTTTTACTTTAATAAAATGTCGAAAGAAAGAGCTTGGTGGGGAATTGTTTATAGATATCACCCTTTTCTTCATCTAGTGTTGCGTGTGAATGACATACAGTCCCTGGACAAATTATTAGACGCACTGTATTTTTTTTAGTAATATTATGTTTCTTAAGAGTTTTTATGCAATAATGGTATATTTAAACTACAATATATTGATTTATTAAAAGAATTGTTGTAGACTACATATTTGTATTTATTTTAACATATGGCAACACTGTGTTGATAAAGTGATACATGAACGTAAACAAGTACAAACCTGTATCAGTCGCGGAAAAGATTATTTATGTGTGTAATCATCATCCTCAAATGCAGGAGATAGTACAGTCTTGCATTGATAGCATGCCGCGCATAATTAAAGCTTTGATAGCGGCTAAAGTTGGTTCAACTAAATATTGACTTTTACTAACATTAATTTCACTTTTATAATTTTTCATCATTCATCAATCAATCATTTTTTTTTAGTTTTCTTTAAAACTTAATAAACTTATGCTTTTCTAAATTAATGCTGTTTTATTTATGTCAAATAAATTGGTAATTGATTGGATAATATAAAAATAAAAAACAAATCAATTTAAAATAATTAAACGGTACAATATCACCCGGTAATTAATATTTTACATGAAATCTTGCAGTGCGTCTAATAATTTGTTCAGGGACTGTAAGTATTTTACCTGATCGACTGCGGGTCTCTAAACCAAAGAGCCTCAATGTTAATCAAATGGGAAAAAATATTTTCTATAAACCACATTTCTCCAGCCGTATTGAATTTTTTTATAAACTCTTTTTTTTTTAAATGATAAATGTATAGATAACTTCCATGTCTCTATGATCCCACCTTTTGAAATTGATTCGAATATTTTTTGTAAAATTGTTTATTGAAAATTAAAAAAAAAATATTCGAACCAATGCCAAAAAGGTGGATTGTGGGCCTGTAAGTTAGCTACATTTATCACATAAAAACAGTTTGTAAAAATATTTAAGACAGTCGGAGATGTGGCTTCGAGAATATTTTATTCTCCATTGGATTAACACTGAGGCACTTTGGTTTGGAGACCTGCGGTCCAGTGGGCTCCCTCCCCAATGGTGATCCAATTCCACTTTAAAGGGACACTGTATCAAAAATGTGAGTTTTTATCTGTAGGATTTTAATCAAACTGTTTTTGGATTCGACTTACTACAGCTAAACAAATATTTAAAATATTAAAAAACCAATTTAGGTTTTTTTTTTAGCATTTTGCTAATCATTACTTCTCCAACAATTTAAAGAATTTTCCATTAGTTATTTCAAAAATATATATCTTTAACAAAAGTCCTCAAAACTGTAGCCGGATATTAAGATAACATAAAAGCTTTTTGTAAAAGTTAATGTGTAAAATAGTAAAAAAAAGGATTTAGGGACTGCGCTGACTTTTAAAATGTTTAGATTTAATATATATAAGGCCAAACACCATAAACATAATTCTTTTGACATCTTTTGTGGAGTACTTATAAATTAATCACCAGATATGATATTATCCCTTTAAATTTGTCTTATTTTGGCTATTATAACGCTTTTCATACTTGGTGAAGTAGGGCTAACAAAGCCAGGAAATACTTTCATAAGCAAATTGGTTGAAGTTTAACATTGTTTTCACCGCATGAGATTTAAATTATTTTTTTACTGAAAATTTAATTTCTTAAATTTCAAAAAAATGTTTCTGCAGTAGATGGTTATAAATGGCTTCTCCGTGCTTCAAATTTTAAAATTCAGTGAAATTATTAAATTTATAATTTTTAAAAATATATGTGTATTGCTGGAAAACCTGACAGTCAGGTTACTTGTTTATGCATTTGTATCCGTCAAAGGGTTAAAAGTTGGGATTTTAAAATTAATTCGTTAGGTATACGAAATCGAACATCCATCTTAGAATTGATATATTTAGTACCACTGTATCACATAATTTCGATAAATATGTTTCGGATATTATATGCTTTTATAGTTTCTAATAAATTCAAGTTAAGGGGGAATGGGCGCGCTGGACCGGGGTCTCCAAAGCAAAGTGCATCAGTGTTAATAGTATGTAGAAAAAAAAATATTTGCTCTGCCACATTTCTCCGGCTGTATCGAATATTTTTGCAAGCGGATTTATTTGTGTGATAAATGTAGCTGACTTACAGGTCCCGACCTTCCCACGTTTTGAAATTGGTTCGAATATTTTTTTTCAATAAATAATTTTACACAAAACATTCGAAGCAATTTCAAAAAGTGGGAAGACAGAGACCTGTAAGTTATCTACATTTATTATTAAAAAAACCGTTTGTAAAAATAATCAATAAAGCCGGAGAAATGTGGCAGAGAAAATAGTTTTTTTCCCCATTGGATTAACATTGAGGCACTTGAGTTTGGAGACCCGCGATCCACACGCTTATTCCCCCTTATATAAAAAGACTGGTCACGTTAGAGTGTTTTATTTATGAAAATACCATAAATATATTACTATTTATAAAATAAAAACTATTTTTTAAATTTAAAAAACACAATTAAAATATTTGATACTACATTGAAAGTCTATTAAAAATTGAGAGCACGACTCATTTTCTTGACTGGTCTGTTTACACAGGGAAAGTTTCAAATACACTGTCTGTTGTTATCAGTGTCATTTTTTCTTTACAAAAGTATTTTCAAAAACGGTGCATCATTTATGCATGCATAGAATTCTTTTTTAAAAGTGGCATAAAATATTCCTTTCGACATTTACGTCAAAAATATTTCAGATACACTCAGATAAACTTGTGTTCAAACCAGCCCCAAGTGGAATACAATATTTTGTAAAAATGGCAACTTTGTGTTAATTCAATATAAGAATTGTGTTGGATGACGTACAATCACAAATTTGTTGTTCCAACACAACTGATGTTCGCGAGGTAAGACACGATTATTATATCCATGCGAGATTGACAAAAATCCGTAAACTATATTTTTTTTCTAAAATACTTATAACAAAAATAGAATATTCATTTTAAGCTAAAATATAAAGTTTTCAGGGCCTGCTGATTAGTGAATCTTTTACTTTTTCTTTTAAGGGAAACCAAGAACTTTATAAGCTTTAGAAACAGTTTGCGACTTGGAGAATTTCTGACAAAAAAAATAGTTACGATTTAAAACTATTTAAATATTTTTTTAATAAGTTACATTAAATATTTAAATATGTTTAAAATAAATAACATTAATTATTTTTTAAATAAATTATTGTACTAACTGTTTTTTAAATCAATTGTTTAAATGGGATGAATATATTAAAAAAAATTTAAGTTAATTCATATACTTAATTTTTTTTTGGTTATTCCTAAAACATAATGGCTAACGGAAGTAGAATTTGAGTGACGCTGCAAGAAATAATCACTGTAAACGTACATAAATGTGTGTAGTGTGTACCTATAACATACATGAAATATTTATAAATTTTGATCTACCGGGAAAATATTTCTATTTTAACGAATAAAGACAGTTTTCCCAATTCTAAAAAACCTTTACCAAGAAAATATATTCTCAGTTCTTCAAATAGCAACAAAATAAACATGGAAGATTATTTGAACGTTGGCGTTCAATTCGATTTAAATAACTGTAAATTTTTGTCTAATGCTTTTTTCCCGATAAAATCAAAAATATGTTTCTCTAAAGCACTCGAAATTGGATTTAAAATGGGAAAAACTTATCGGACTTTATACTTTATACGAAACATTGCATTCATAACTCATTTTTCAGTATTCTTTACGTTTCAAAGCATTGTCAAAAACGTGCGTTTTATGCTTTTGTTTGATCCTTTTAATGGAAAGCTTTCATCTTTTATTTTGTAAAAGAACGCTTTTCGACAGGGGTTTACTGAAATCTTTGAAGCGATGATTTGTATCATTTTAAAGATGTTGCAAAAAAATATCGAATCTTCGATTTGCAATCGCTAAATGTGAAAAATTATTCAAGTCAGAACTGACTCAACTAATAAGGCCAGAGAAGCTCTTTGTGACGTCACTATCTGGCCAGTTCGGGTTGTCTGTTCCGAAAGATATGAACGAAACTTGTCCGGAATTTGAAAAGTATAGACCGTGCACGAATAGGTACCGTACTTTTTTATCGGAAAATCCGCACCGTGTCGGAGAGCGTGACGTCACGAAAAGCTTGTGCGCCTTTAAAGTTAAGTAGGCCATGGTCAAATCACAGAAAGTTTCCCGTATATCATTCTTCTTTCACTAAAATATTGAAATAAAGACGCGTAGAGGGAAATCCTCTAATAAGCTTGACCTTTTTTTTTTAAATTTAACGATTCATTTGAAAGGCATCTCTAAATGCAAATGCTAATTAAATGGATAGCTAAATGCAAAATGAAAATTAAATGGATCGCTAAATGCAAAATGAAAATTAAATGGATCGCTAAATGCAAATTAAGTAGATCCCTAAATGCAAAATGCTAATTAAATGGGTAGCTCAATATAAATAATGTGATCACGACTATTATAGAATTTCCCACTGCCCTTCTTTCTCTTAATATTTTAGTAAAGGAAGCGTATACGGACATTTTTCTGTAGACTCAACTCATTTTTACATTTGAAGAGCTTAGTGGAAGAACGTGCTAAGTGACATTTTTGAAAAAATTGAGATTTTTGTGTCAATGATCATATTAGTGCATCCTTTAAAAATAACAATTTTCCCATTTTGCATAAATTTAAAGTTGAGTATTTCTTACCGTTTGCAAGTACCGATTTTAACGGATTTAAGTGCAAACGAAAAACCTAAAAGCTCATTTTCACCGTCACTTAGCATGTTCTTCTACTAAGCTCTTCATTTAGCGGTTTGCGATTACAATATGAAATCCGTTCGAAGTAAGACTTTACACATTTTGATTTTCAATTACCCGACATAAAATAGAAGTTAATGAAAGTATTGCGATGGGATCGAAAATCCGAAATGGAGATTGTGTTTTTTACACGTTTTGGAGGATTCTAAAATGTGGTTTTTGAACATTGGTCCGTCTGTCTGAAACCACTCTTCAGCCCGAACTAAAAGGCTTCAAATCTGGTGCACGAGTTCCTGACGTCATAATCAAGTTTTCGAGAAAATTGTACATGCACGAAGGGTAGCTTAGATAGAACTTTTTTGGTTTTAAAGTCATTGTAATTACCTTATAGGGTATATAATTAAGACCTTAAGCGGCCTCAGTATCCCACAGTCTACCAAATGGATCCTCAAGGTGGAGATGAGTTACCTCGGCTTATATACTACTATTTTCGTTGTAATCTGGAATAGTGGTAGGAACGTGGCTATAAATCAGCGCCACCTAGTTGTTGATGGCATATTGAGGTTGCGTGTGTGGTGAACCGCCACACTACTCCTCTCCTAGAAACAACGAGGTAAGGACACCGTGCGCGGGTTGCTTCGCTGTGCGTTGAGCTGCGATTGAGTTGCGTGCAAGCCGTTGAGTTGAGTTGTGTGCAGCGTTGAGTGCATTAGTAGCGAGTAGCAACAGTGGTTGAGCGCATCGTAGCAGGAGCATCGTTGGAGTGGGTGACGATCACGTTCGGGTCACCACTGTAGCTGCCTCAGTAACCCACAGTCTACCAAAAGGATCCTCAAGGTGGAGATGAGTTACCTCGGCTTATATACTACTATTTTCGTTGTAATCTGGAATAGTGGTAGGAACGTGGCTGTAAATCAGCGCCACCTAGTTGTTGATGGCATATTGAGGTTGCGTGTGTGGTGAACCGCCACACTACTCCTCTCCTAGAAACAACGAGGTAAGGACACCGTGCGCGGGTTGCTTCGCTGTGCGTTGAGCTGCGGTTGAGTTGCGTGCAAGCCGTTGAGTTGAGTTGTGTGCAGCGTTGAGTGCATTAGCAGCGAGTAGCAACAGTGGTTGAGCGCATGTAGCAGGAGCATCGTTGGAGTGGGTGACGTTCACGTCCGGGTCACAACTGTAGCGGCTCAGTAACCGCCACAGGTATATAATTAAGACCTTTAAATATGTATTGATTTATTGAGACGGCAATTGAAAGTCGTGTAGTGTTAACACTCATAGTTTAAACATCCTTTTATCATTATTTGTAATAATGGAATTGCAAGTTGAAATGGTTTCAAAATGGGAAATCATAACTTTCTAAAAAAATTGTGTTAAAAGGTTATTTTTTATCACTAAGCCATTAACAAAAACACAAAATGTTCATTTTGCTTTGTTCAGAAACCACTCATAACATTAAAAAAAATCCGACAACTATATTCTTTATATAAACATATTTCAAATATATAAAAAATTATTATGTTAATAATTCAATATATTTCAAAATATATTTAAAAGTATGTTCTAAAAGTAATTTAAAAAAAAATTAATATTCACCATTTGCTGAGGGGCCCGTCAATTTAAAGAAATTTAAGTTTTTGAGCGGTTAAAAGTCATTTTTCATGTGCTATGAATAGACAAGCTGTCAGTTTTTGTAATTAATTGTCCATTCTAACAATAAAGCTGATTTTATAGTCACCAAAAGCTATTAAATTAATCCTTATTAACGTAAGTGCTCGCATAATTATTTAAAATTTAGTGTTATTTAAGTTTAAGTTTTATGTTCATGAAAATATTGACCATAATTACTTTATAAGTCAAACAAGTTTTTTTATAAAAAGATTTCCATTTATAATTGTATTAATAATTGATTGCAGATAACTTTATTAAAATAAAGTTTAAAACAAAAAAAAACCGTTTCTTCATTTTATGAATCTTTTATTCCATTTAAATATAACTCTCCGAATCTAAAATCTTTAAGTGAAATGTATGAAATAAAGACAAATTCAATTTTTACTCAGAAAAGATTCACTTTTCGTTAGCATAGGATTAAAATTCTTTTATGAGAATAAATGCACGCAGAAATGACGACGAAAGAAGTATAAAAATGTAGGTAAAAAAGAACGTAAATTATGCAGTAAAAAGGACTCAGATTGCAGAGTATATGAAAAATGTTCAAGGGCTAAGTCTTCCCCCCCCCACCGTCTATTATAATGATTTATTGCTTCTAGGAAGTGAAATAGTTTTTAGGCATCTATTGTTATTTTTTAGTTCTATTTTGGGAATAGTAGCAAAAACTTCATTGTGCGCTTCAGCTTCGATTATTTGTTAAGGATTATCTTCATAATGAGTAAAAAAATAGTTTTTTTTAAATGCATGCTTAAGTCGTTGAAAGCAATATTATAAAAATAATTAAAAGTAGAAAAATATTTGAAAATAGAGTTTTTCTAGTCTTTCGATCAGCGAGATTCAGAATATTTTAAAGATTTTTTTTTCAAAACGAGTTACAATTCACTTATAACACTATTCACTTATACAATTCACTTATTTCACTTATAATATTTAATTTAGAAGGAAAGTTCTTTTTTAAAAGGTTTGTCATACGTTATTCACAAATCATAAATGATAATAACTGTTAATAAACAACTTAATTAATAAATATCATTCTTAGTTCAGTTTTGTTTAGTTTTGTTTGAATTATCGTCGCACTAGAGCTACACGAGGGCTATTGGCGACGGGCGTTATATTTTAGAACCACAGTCAAGTGACGAGCCGACACCTGAGTAGGCACCCAACGCAACCGTTAAGGGCGACATCGTACGCAGCGTTGGGACTTTGAAGCATATTTAACGTGCACTCCCTCTACACTGGGTATTATTCGTCAGACATTTTTGGCTGCACGGGCCGTTTATAGGTCTTATTTATATATACCTTATCTTTATATATATTGTTTATAGATCTTATCGTTTATAGGCTACACGAGGGCTATTGGCGACGGGCGTCATAATTTAGAACTACTGCCAAGTGACGTACCGACACCTGAGTAGGCACCCATTATGGGCGACATCATACGCAGCGTTAGGAGTTTGGAGCATATTTTAACGTGCACTAAGGGGTAGTATTCGTAAGAAACTTTTTGGCTATACGGGCCGTTTATAGGTCGGCGTTATTTTGGCGATGCTCGGATCCGAACCTGGGACCTTTCGCATGGTAGGCGAATGCCTAACCGACTGGACTCCTCAGCCCCCCCCCCATATCATTCTTAAACAACACTACACTTAAATTAACCCCTTGACGACCCATTTGTGAAAACCATAAACGCCTTCCTTACTAAATAAAAACTAATTTTTTTAAATTCATTTTTCATGTAACTTAATGTATTCTGCATAAACTGTTCTTCAGTGTTACAGTCTTTATTTATCTTGTACTTTGTTTATTAAGATAAACTTAAACAGAAAGCTTAGTTTAGAATGGCAAATTTTCTTGCCAACCGTCGTTAAAGAGTTCATTTAAACCCATTTACGACAACATTGTGAACACTTTTATTTAAGAATAAAAACGTTAACGTTGACTTTTCAATTCGATTTTCGTGTAACTTAATATATTCTACATAAATTGTTCAGGGGACTATAGTATTTATACCTTATATTTTATTTATTTAGAAAAAACATTTTATTTTTTAGAAAAACAGAAAGCTCATTTTAGCGAATCAAATTTTCTTGCAAATGAATGGGTATTAGATACGAATTTCGCTTACGTCCCCAAATTAAAAAGTATTTCACATAAAAATAGTAAAATATAAGTATAAGTAGTTAATACAGAAGTACAAATATCTAAAATCTATAAACCTATCAAAATATGACACATTTAAAAACGCAAACATTATATAAAAAACCAAGCAATTTAAAGTTTTTCTTAAGAGCATCTAGTGGCCAAATTCCAAAGTATAAGGTAAGCCGTTTACTTTGTAAGGATTATTGAATGTTGTTAGTTCCGTGTAACTGTGTCAACACAATCTGCTGCAATCCCCAAAAGCAAATATTTTGCTTCGGTTAAGCTACTAGAAGAGCGATTTACTGCATAGTCGGACGTTGATAATATTCCTATTCAGTTTCTTTGATTAAATTCGGGGTAGCCCTGGTTGTTTTTAGTTTTCGGTTCTTTAGGTAGGTAGGTTGGTACATGTATTTTCCGGTTTGTGTGCTATATCAGAGACCCGCTTATAAACCTTCGTCAAGTGAGACACATACATACACAGATCTTGTTCACCTGGCGCATTTGGTTGCAAAAATAAGTCTGATTCCCGAAAGTACCGGATTAAAGAGTGTGTGGTCGGTCGGCTTTAAAATACGTAGGGTAGGGTAGGGTAGGTACAATGTACATATATATTCCGGCTTGTGTGCTTGATCAGAGACCCGCTTATAAGCCTTCGTCAAGTAAGACAGACAAAGAAAGAATTTTCACTGTCACAGAGAAAGGAAGTACACCCAGGGCGAAGGCGGGAATCGAACCCGCACCCGTTACAGTGCGCAGACTGCTAGCGTAATGGTCTGCTATCCAAACTTTAAAATACGTGCTACAGCGTACTTGCGCTCTTTGTTTGTCTCTTTTCTACCTTCAATGGAGAAGCCCGCCAATATTGCAGCCCCATTGGGAAAAAAAAAACTTCAATGAAGCTATGGGTAGCGAACTCTTGGGATATTGATGGCTCGGGATGTTTCCAGACAGTTTTATTTATTTTAGATTTAAATTCAATTTTTAAATGTTTAAAAGTGCTAGCATAAAGAGTTTAAAGCCAACTTATTTAATAAAATTGTTTCAGAATGGATTTCATTTTTACCATGTGTTTCATATTTTCATTTAACTACAACAAATATTATTTAATAGGGTACAGCTGGGGGAAAAAAAAACGATCCACCCTTCGTTTTTCGGCTGCTAATGATCAGGGAATTTTGTGAAAGGTGTCATTTTTCAGGAAATAGCGTAAGAAATTCAGAACTGGCAACCAAAATTGTATAAGGGGTCGTCTACATATTAAAACGAGTACCAACTTTGAAAATTCCAATGGCAACACCCCATTTTTTTATATAAAAATGTTTATCATCTTCAAAATACCCCAGATCCAAAACAAAATTTATTAATTTGCATTATTTGTTGAGATATAAGCATTCGAAGTTGAAGGCCCATAATGTTAAAAAAGTTTCACAAACTTTTATTCATACCTCCACAAATAAAATGAATTAAACCAACATTTTTTTTTTTCATTATATACTTCTTAATCTTCCAAAAACAAATCACACAAGTTTTTTCATCAATTTTTAATTATTATTATTTTTTTTATTTAAATTTAAATAAGAAAAAATAAAACATGAATAGCAACCCCAAATTTTTGTTACATAAATCGATAAAGTAGATCAAGTAGAACCAAAATCCCGAATTTTTTAATTCAACAACAATTATTTGCCGAGTTATTGTAAAAATACTGAAAAAAACGAATTTTAGGGACCGTGTAAAAAATTACTTAGCAAATTGGATCCTAATTTGCATTATCGTTTGGTGGTTGAAAAGCGTTTTTGGTAAATGTTTATTCAAATTATTGATGTCTGTCAAATGTCTAAAAATCTTTTCTTGTTTCAAGTGCATACAATGTATTTTGTTTGTATAATTAACATTAAATTATATCGATTATACTATGTTTTTGAATGTATGTTATTTCCAATATTATTTATAATTATTTTATTATAAAATTTCCAATAGTATCTTATTTCCTCGATTTTTTTTAATTATTAGAGATTACTTATTTATTTAGTTATTTACGTAGTCAGTTATTTAGTCAGTTAGTCAGTCCGTTAGTTAGTCAGTCCGTTAGTTAGTCAGTCAGTTAGTCAGTCAGTTAGTCAGTCAGTCGGTTAGTTAGTTAGTCAGTCGGTTAGTTAGTTAGTCAGTCGGTTAGTTAGTCGGTTAGTTAATTAATCAGTCCGTTAGTTAGTCAGTCCGTAAGTTAGTCAGTCCGTAAGTTAGTCAGTCCGTAAGTTAGTCAGTCTGTAAGTCAGTCAGTCTGTAAGTCAGTCAGTCAGTCAGTCAGTCAGTTAGTCCGTTAGTTAGCCAGTCAGTCAATTAGTTAGTCAGTGAGTCAGTCAGTTCAGTGAGTCAGTCAGTTAGTCCGTTAGTTAGTCCGTTAGTTAGCCAGTCAGTCAATTAGTTAGTCAGTGAGTCAGTCAGTTCACTGACTAACTAATTGACAGTCAGTTAGACTAAGTTAGTCAGTTAGACTAAGTTAGTCAGTCTGGACTAACTAAAGGAGTGACTAACTAACGGAGTGATTAATTGACTGACTGACTAACTAACTGACTAACTGACTGACTGACTTACTAACTAACGGACTGACTAACTGACTAACTAACTGACTGACTAACGGACTAACTAACTGACTGATTAACTAACTGACTAATTAACTGACTGATTAACTAACTGACTGACTAACTAACTGACTGACTGACTAACTAACTGACTGACTGACTAACTGACTGACTAACTGACTGACTGACTAACTAACTGACTGACTAACTAACTGACTAACTAACTGATTAAATAACTGACTGAATAACTAAATAAATAAATAATCTCTAATATTTAAAAAAAATCGAGAAATGGACAAAAATCTATTTTCGGGATTTAGACCCATTCGGGATTTTGACTCATTCGGGATTTCGGCTTGTCGGAATTTTGGCTTGTCGGGATTTCGGCTGTCGGGATATGTCCCAGACCCAGTGTGCCGAATTTTAAACCAACCTTTTGTAGCAATATGAATGAAACAAAAATTTGCATAAAATGTAAAACATAAATGTAATAATCATGTTTGTCTATCTGATTGTAACTAATCGCATTTGAAAATCTGTTCGTTATAAATAATCGTATATGTGACTTAATTTAAAATTAAAACTTTTTCTCGTCTACCCTTTATTTTATTTCTGAATTTTAAAATCCAAAATTTAAAAAAAAGGTAAAAACATAAAAAAAATCACAATATTAGTGAAGAAGGTTTAATTCTAGCATCCTTTGGCGAGATTATGGTAACCATTTTGCTAGCTTGTCGTTTCGAAAAAACACCCTAAATATTACCTTTATCAATTTGGAGATTTCCCCCCAAACGAATTGAAAATTAATGCTTTAATATCTCAGCAAATAATTTAAAATGAATAATTCTTTTTTATACCTGGGGTATTTTGAAGTTGCTGAACATTTTTATGTAAAAAAAATTGGGTGTTGCTATTGGAATTTTCAAAGTTGGTACTCATTTTAATATGTAGACGACCCCTTATACAATTTTGGTTGCCAGTTCTTAATTCCTTACTCTATTTCCTGAAAAATGACACCTTGCACAAAATTCCTTGACCAATAGCAGCCGAAATATGAAGGGTGGATCGTTTTTTTTTTTCCCCAGCTGTACTTGACAGTTACGCTAAAATACCTTCCAATATTATTTAAATTATAGTTTGAACCCAAATATAACAAACGTATATATTTTTTGCAAAATAAATCTTTAAATAATTAATAAAAATCATTTTCAAATGGCTAATGGCTTTTTTTTTCATCGGTACGTCACGTGATCACAAACATGTCGATTTGGCTGACGTCACTAATATGTATAAACAAATCGGTGCGATGTTTTTTTGTTTGTAATTAAATTGGTTTTAATCTAACTCACTATTAAAATAAGAATTATATAGATAATGGGTGGAGGTTTTACAGAAGCGGATAGTTCAAATTTGCTTAAAGTAGATTCCAAAATGGTGTTTCAAAGTTTGTTTATAGTCACTAGTGACATCATAGATACCACGTGACAGCCACAAAGCGTTTTCGGGAGTGATTTTTCGTCTTAATTTTAAAATTCATTTTTCCCTCTTTTTATGGGGTATTTGAAAAAAAGAAAAAATACGGGTCTAATATTTTTGGTATAAGAATATTTTAAGCCAATAAAATTTTTTTTAGTCAAGTACCCTATTCTTAAAAGACATCCAAGACAGAAGGTCAATCAGCCCTTCTGGACTTTGTGGGGGTTTTTTGGTCGCTTGGACGCATCGCTTTCCAAGTGGGATTACTTTCGACCATCATTTCAACAAGTAGGTCTCTAACAGAAACCATCACTTAAAACCGCTTCAAGATTCCCATCCCCATGGCTTGTAAAAAATTGTCAAACACCGCACATAATTATATATTAAACTTTTAAATAACACAATTAAACTATTTTTCTTGGAAAATTCTATAACTATTCCTTTTAGTTTACTAAATTTATTTGTATTATAAAGAATAAAAATGTAGTATTATTCCTAATTAAATAGAAGCAAAACATTTGATTTTACATACGACATTGAAACCATTTATCACCATTAAAACACAATTCAACGAATTGATAAAACAAAAAACAAGGAAGAAAACATAGCCAAAAGGAATAATTACCCCATTGATACGTCATTTTTCTTTCAAAAATGCTTAAAGGTAAAAAAAAAATTACGTCTGCTTTTTAAAATAAAACGCTTTGTGCATCTCTTTTTAAACAAATATTGCGAACTATTAAAGAATCTCATTGTAATATTATATTGACGACCGTCCATTCCAAACTCATCATATCCCAAATAAATTTCCTTAAGGTATCCGTACACATTGAAAATGTCATTTATGGAAAAATTGAAAGTTTTTTTTTTACTTGTTCATATTATTAGCCAGGTTGTCTTAGTTTCTAAAACTGTCATCATTTTAACTATGTGATGTGTATGTAGTGATTAATTTAGTAAATGTAAGTAGCAATAAAATCAACCAGATGTTTTAACTTTAAATGCGTTTTTATCGCACTTCAGTTTTTTTCAATAAACAGCTTCAGTTGTAAAAAGATAACTAAGAAGGTTATTGAGGAATTTTAAAAATTCTTTTTTCTACTAATTTGAGAAAATGTTGTCTAGGGAATATACCCAAGAAATTTCGAAGAAATATATTTTTTTAATTTATTTGGGAATATTAATAATCTCGACACGCCATAAAAAATGTCTTTTTTCGACTGCCAATAAAATGTTTTTTTAAACAAATCTTTTCGTTTTAGGTATATTCCTTAGACCTAAGTTTACAGTTTAACTTGGTGGTATTATTTTCTTAATCAGTCGAACAGTTTTTTTTTTAGCCTGACAAAAAACTTCAAAATATATGTATAAAGCTACCCTATTTAAAAAAAAATTGTGTATGTATGCAAAATTTTACCTGCTAATTAAAGTTATTTCCTTCGCATATACATAAAAATACTTCCAAAGTTGCTTGCTAGTACATATTTTTAAAAGAGTGCTCCGAAGGTGTACGGATACCTTAAAACCCTCTGAGAGTTACAGACGTATAAACCAGTCCCCTGACTGTCAGGTTTTCCAGCAACACACATAATTTCAAAAAATTGTAAATTAATTTTATGAAATTGTAAAATTTAAAGCATGGTTAATCCAATTATAACCATTTACTACAAAAATATAATTAAAAAAAAATAATTAGAAATTAAATTTTCAGTTAAAAATTTTAATTTAAACCATGCAGTGAAAAAAGTTTACACTTCAGCCAATTTGCTTATCCCTCAGAGGGATAAAGTTCTGATTAATATAAATAAAGTATTTTGTGCGATGTTAAGCTGTAATGGTGATTTGATTCCTTAAAAAAAGACCACATGCTTTTTAAAAGGGTATTAAACTTTGCAGGATTTTTACTAATTGAAGTACTTCGAATTCGAATTTTTTATACTGATTCTTTCAATTACTTTTAGTTTCGATGCGCTGAGTTTTTTGACATCTTCGGTAACACGAAGGCTGTAGATATTTAAAAAGATCTAACCTGAAACGATGGAATGGTAAATGAATTTTTTTTTATTTAGTCAGTTAAAAAATACTCAAAAAAATACAGCCATAATGAAGAAATTAAAAACGCGTTTTACGTATCTAAAACTATTTCAATACTCAAATTCGCATAATTTAAAATTTAAGTAGCAATTATACATTATATTTCTGTAACAAGAAGGCATGCTCAAAACTATTTAACAGTGCAATTTTAAATTTTAAAAAATCATTAATAAACATTTTAATAGTCCTTAATCTCCTTATTTATTGCAAACAAAATAATAAATCCTTTCAATTGCTACTTTATATTATAAATAAGTTTTTATTACAAGGGTTAATTACATTGGCTTTATTTTGAGAAATTGTCATTCTTTATTTTGAAAATAAGTTACAATATGATGAATGGGCCTTCTAAAGCTTTACCCACACGCACTGCTTTTTTATTATTTCGCAATCAAATTTCTCCTTGTAGCAATTTGTCACTTTTTTCCAACTTTCAGAAATAATTTACGGGATAATAAGTTGATAAAGTGAAATTTTGTCTGTAAACAGTATTAACTTGACATATGATATTCTAGCTTGATAAATTATACAGTTGTGCAGTAAACTACATCTCTATTCCGAAAATGGAATCATTATATTGTTTGGGGGGTGTTCCCGGTAAAATATATTTATCATATTTGATGGATTTTTAAAATAAAGTTTTGGTTGAACAACAATTTGCTACACTAAAATTTAAAAAATGCCAATGTTGTTCTGATCTGGTCACATCAATAATACGAACCGGTTTTTATATAATAGCGACGTGGGAAAATTAATTCCATATTAAAAGGAGTTTTTTTGGTGTATTATTAATAAGAAAATTGCTTTTAAAAATATAATTACGTAAACACCGACAGAAATAGCTTAAACAAATAATCAAACCATGGCATAGTCTTCCTATCACTTCTTGACATATATGACGTGTGTTTTAGACGAGTCCAAACTATCATTCGTAAAACGAAAAGGGGTAAGGAAGGTTTTGGTTTTATCCAGAGTTACTATGTTTGGCGATTCATTGCTTTTGCAGGCGCATATTTCTTTAAGGTTTAGAAACAGTGTCTCAACTGAAGGGCAGTTTGAACTTGCATTGGGTTCACTATTATTGCATAGAGATATATAACTTAACTTATAGCGTTCCCCGAAGTGATGCTGAATATTTCAAATAATACATACTACAGATGCAAATCTATTGACGATCAAGTCAAGATAGAAGAGAAATGCACATGAAATTGGTGAAGGCCATCAGCAATTAACTATAATCCTACTTTCACCAAAAACCTATGTACACATTATTTCCAACCAAACTAACAGAACAACCTTCTATGTTCGCTAAACACCATGGGATCGGCAGCCCTTCCTCCTTTAGGTTCGCTACCTGTTTTTAAAGGGAACTTTTCCACAATCAAAATATTAGAGATGCTAAGAAGTGACAGCCGGACTATACACAGTAGTTTTTAATTTTTTTTTAACGTGAGAACATTTAGAAAATCTTGTAAAAAGGACCGTACTTTTAAAAATGTTGAATCTGGGCGCTTTATTCTAAGCTCCGTTACGTGCAGGATTAGGTGATGAACTCGTAACTTTACCATGATTTAACATTACGAAGCTTAAACGGCATTGTTAAAGCTCTTCTAGGAGGCTAAAACGGACGTCCAGAAACTCTCAAACCAAGAAAAACTGTTTAAACGTTTGTTACTAATCGAGGCTCCAGAATGAATTTATTTTCATTCACCATTTCTGTTGCCACTCAAGCCCAAAACATGACAATTTTTTTATAAATTTAAATTAGATAACATTTATTTCAATGGATAAAAAAGAATCCTCATTCTTAATTTTTTTGAAGTTCCAAAAAAATTACTTTTTTACCCATCTTTTATAATCATTTATTACACTCCGAATGGGAATGTCGACGCCAAATATGCGAAGAATGACAGAGGGCAAAAAGCTAACTTAACACGTCAAATCTCATTTCGCCCAACTATCTGAAATTAATTAATCAGGAAGCCAAACTACAATAGGCGGATAATTAAAATCTTATTAAGAGAAAGAGTACCAGGAACAAAGAAGAGAAATCGCTCAGGCAAAGCCAATTGCAGCGTCATCACTGGCTCCACTGGAGATTCCACGCAGCTCCACTGGAGATCCAAAATGAATCACTCAAATGAGGGGAATGTGGAACTCAAGTCCTTTTCTAGACCAGTTTTTGAGGGTAAAAGTTATCTGATAAAGAATAGGCGCTGGGTTTGGTTGGAATAAGGCGTGACGTATCAATACTAATTATTTCTTTTGATGATGTTTTTCGTTAGTAGACGAGAAATGAGAGTTCACTATCAGTAGAGGGATGAGGGACCCAAACCAAAGAGCCTCAATGTCAATCCAAAGGGGGGAAAATGTCTAAGCCACATTTCTCCGGCTGTTTTGAATATTTTTGCAAACAGTTTTTTCATATTATAAATAATGTAGCAGACTTACAGGTTGATAATCCCACTTTTTGAAATTTCTTCGAATATTTTCTATAAGATTATTTATAGAAAATTTAAAAAATATTCGAATCTATTTCAAAAACTGGGACTGTCGGGACCTGTAAGTCAGCTACATTTATCACATAAAAAAACATTTGTAAAATATTCAATACAACTGGAGAAATGGGGCTTAGAAAATATTCTTTTTCTCCATCGGATTAACACTGAGGCACTTTGGTTTGGAGACCCTCTGTCAATCGGATTCAATCGCCCTTTAGTGGTTCAAACACGCGTATTGAATTCCGGCGCGTGAGCTTTGGAACTTACGGCTAAAGTACACAAATGAAGAGTTGGTTCGTTTCATTCTAACGAACTGGTTTTAAAAGGGAAAAAAGGATGTTTTTCTGCTTCACACCACCCTGTATAGATAACAATTATCTATCAAAGCCTGGCATTCAATGCGTTAAGGTAAGAATATTGTTCATACTGTTATTGGAATAGCTCTTGTGTAGCCAAACCAAACCTTTACATAAAAGTAATGGGAAAGATCCCTGCATTTTAAAATCCTTTCAAAGAATAGTCCTTTAAAATACGTAGAATGGTATCATTCCCACTAGTAACTATTTAATTAGTCGGTAAATTATTTTAAAGTAAGCGATACGTCACTTTCGGTATATGTACTTTAGAAAAGAGCATATTCTATTTTTTTTCATCAGATTTCGATATATCCAATAGTTTACTAGGTCTTATAGTAATCTACGGTGTACTCTTGTAAGATTTTAAACTAAGCAACTAAACCCATTAACATGCTGTTCCAATTTATTTCCAAAAACTGGTTCAGGCTAGCAGTTTGGTATTTTCTACAGAACGTTCTGCAAAGGTTGCAAGTTTATTTTACTGAAGCATTCGTAAATTGCAGCGGCATTATGAGAAAATCGTCAAGAATATGAATCCTTAAGCCGTTTACGTTCTCGTGAGTTTTATGGAATTTCAAACGGCATATTTCGGGTAAAATTAGTCCCTTTTAAAGAATTTTAAGTGAATATTTGGAATCTACTGCTTCAAATGTACCTGAAAAAAGTGCAAAGCTATAATTTCGTGCTGAATGCAACACCCCCATTATGTTTTAGGAAAATGTTTCAAGCTTATTTTTAACAAATATATTTTACACTGCTTTATAAAACTAAAATGCAGACAAGTTTATAAATGTAAAAAACTTTCAAGTTTCAGTGTTTCACCTATAAAGCATTTATATGTATACTAGATTTTAACTGATATAACTCATGGAGCTAGACTGACTTGACTTTGTTAGAATACATGGACCAGATCTAACTGTAGTGTTTCACCTATAAAGCATTATATTAACTAGATTTTAATATATAATATGAGCTAGACTGACTTTGTTAGAATACATGACAATTAACTGTAGTGTTTCACCTATAAAGCATTTATATGTATACTAGATTTTAACTGATATAACTCATGGAGCTAGACTGACTTGACTTTGTTAGAATACATGGACCAGATCTAACTGTTGCTAGGTCATGAAGGTTTAGTAACAACAACAGATTCTAAAGACTACACGTATTTCGATGGTCTTCTAATCTATTACAACTCTGATTGAAGTCAGAAATATGCTAAAAACATCTGTATGGAATTACGGATGCTGGCTGACAAAGTGTTATTGAAACGGTGGGTAAAATGACTAATCATTGGCTTTCCTTTGGCATTAGGTTTTCGTACTGGCAAGGGAAAACTTAATACAGTATCATGCTTGGGAATAAAAAAAAATTATATTATGTAACAGCACTTAAGAACATTACTTTGAATGATTTATTCTGAAGATGGAGCTGATTGGAATCTCCAGTTGAGTCCGAAATTACACTGTACACTGTAAAACTGAAGGTGACACATGGGTGCCATTTTTCACCCCGGAGTGAAAAAGCGGTCCCATTTGGCACATCAAGTCTTTGAATCGCGACAAACGACCACGCTTGCGGTGACGTCACAGCTACGTCAAACCTTGTCTTCTACCCCACAAACAAACCATATACTCCGCCCTGTTCAAATTGTCTATTATTGCAATATAACCTCTTGCGACCTGGGGTCCCCATTCGGGGACATTTTTTAAAACCTCCTCACAAACAATTAACATGTTAATTAGTTTCGAAATTGACCTGATCCGATAGAAAAAGATCCAAAAATCAGTTTTCAGCCTTTGATTACAGGTATCAGTCATTCATTTCTATAAAAAATGAAGTTGAACGAGGGAAACTACGATATTAGAGTTGGTTCTTAAAAAAAATAACTTTAATCTAGTTCTTTCTTTAAACTTTTCAAAAAGTTCTTTTAGTTGTTAAATTTAAAGGCATTTTGCATTAAAAACAATGTTAAAATAAACTGTTAAGTACAAATAAGTGAAACGCCCTTTTTTGTTGCATTTATAGCACAAAAAATGTGTATTTTTAGAATTTAAGGCGTGTCTCTCAATAACTATTAAACATAATTTTTTTTTAAAAAAATTTCTTTGCAAAACATACTTTTTAGTATATATTTGTATGAAAAGTATGTTTAGATGAAGAATATACGTGTATGATTTTGCTGGGATCTTAAGAGGATAAACACAATAGTAAAAGCGGTGTGATCTGTTCCTTAACATCTTTACTCAAATGGTGTAAATAGGGTAGAGATCCGGTGCTTAGACAAATAGTAGAGAGATAATGGGATTCGGAAAGGGAGAGAAATGGGGGGGTAGGGAAAAAAAGATAACTTGATTTTGGATTACATTTTCATTTTGATTGATACATGTGGGGATGAAAACGCAATAATCTTTGCCTCTTGAGACCTTGATAAATTTTCGAAATACATTTATTTTTAGAAAATTTTATTTTTATCACTGCGTTTGTTGGTGCTAAGTTTACTTGTTTTTCCTGAAGATTTTATTTTTAATATAGATGTTAAGGATACTTTTTGTTTAGTAGTTGTTGATTTTTTTTCTTTTTATAAATCATAGACAAGTATCTTATTGTGGAGTTGTAGGTTTAGTTGCACAACTTACATTTTTTGGAGTATAACTAAGATATAGGGGCCGGCATCTTCATTGGCGATTTCATCCATTTTGAATTTGCCATTATCAAAAGTCATTCATTCATTTTATTCATAACGTTTGGGTTGTAACACATTTTTCATATTGTTAGTTAATTCCTTATTTTATATTTCCAGCTATATTTTAACACCAATGATTTGACTTAATAAGTTTTTGAATCAATTAGATACTTTGATTTCAATAGGTGAATACAATTGATTTCAATAGAAGAATGCACTTTACGCTACAAATAAATTTTTTTTTATCAAAAGCATTAAAAAATGAAAAAAAAACGAATATTTGCACCATTAGTAGATATGTGATATTCCTAATAAGTTTATTTTTAGGAGTTTTAAACCTTTTAAGGGAAGTTCCGAAATTAAAAGTTATGGTTAGAGTAAATTCATTAATAACAGTAATTTGTTTATTAAAAAGGATGAATAGATAATTTATGAAATATAAGTATCCCATGAATTCCCTTTCTAACAATTAGGAGGCATTTTAAGACAAACTAAAGAAGTTTTATGCGATGTCGAGACAGTAGTCTTTTGAGCATCTAATAAACACTTTTATTTACTAAAAAAATATTTTAATATATTTTTTATTTGATTTAAAAAGTTTTTACACGAGTTTGAAATCTCTTTGTATCTTTGTTAAAAACCCTAATTCCATTTTTAACCATGTTACACAATATAGTAAAGCTGTTTTCAATTTATTGGTTTATTTAATTTGTTATTTTTGAACTTACAATGAACTTAGATTACTAATAACTTAACTTTTTCATCCTATTTAAAATTAATCCTTAAGTCTGTTAATCAGTAGTTTTGAAAAAGTGTTTTAAAATGGTGACAAATAATGTTGCAGTTTAATACCTTATTATTTGTCTTCATTTTAAATTACACAATCAACTTAAAAGAATTTCTTTTCTTTAAAGGAGAACCATATTTCAAAAAAATAAATTTGTGATAAACAGAAAAATATCTTTCCAACAAGCACGAAGCAGCAAGGGAAGAAAGAGAAAATATTCTTTTATTCACTAAATACAAAATTAAAATAAAAGTACAGAAAAGATCCGCACATGATTCGAAACCAAATAGGATTTGGAACAAATGGATCGCTTAATGCAAAAACGATCAAGTATTTTGAAGCATTTCCCATTAACATTCTCCATTTATTAGAATTTAAGTAAAAGAAGAGTAAACGGAAAACTTCCTGGAAACTTGACCGATTTTTACATATACTAAGAAGTTAAGAATTGTGCTGATTGGAAAAAATGAGCAAATGCATAAAACATTTTTTGTATGAATTTACGAGTTCGGGAAATAAAATGCAATGAAAAGTTATTGTTTTGCATGTAGATAATTATATTCTATAAAAGAAAGGGATATTTATTACGAAGACAAATTTAGCTATTTTCTTTCTTACCTTTTGTTATATCCAAGTATTGTATAGGAGGCACTTCTTTTAAAATTTATTTTTAAATCAATGGTGTTATTTAGGTCCAACTAATATGTACAGATTCTCTAGTTACCCTATAAATTGTTAAAATGTTATAGCCTAATTTTTTGTGTGAGGTAACTAAGAAATTTTTTTATTATCTTATCTATTATTTAATGATATTTAATTTTTTTTCAAAAACAAAATTATTTGGGTTTCGATTAATATATTTTATATGCATTCGCTCGAAATCTTTTCCTAAGAGTCATAAAAAAATTGACGTTGAATTCTGATTACATAATTTAATTTTAAACCGTGCACAAAAGTATATCATTACTGATCAAAATTGATCTTAAAAAACTTTTAAGCATTAACTAATTTTTCTTACTCCTCGTTTTATTTTATTTTTTCATTTTTAAATAAAATGTTTCGTAAAAGAACGATAAAAGTGTATCAGTTCAAATTGAAGTAAATCATGATTGACTTCTTGAAATTTCAGTTAAAAATTCAAACCAGAAGCATGTTAAAAATCAAAAATACAAAAACATTTAATTTTATTCACCTGTTACTAAGCCTACCTTAAACGGGGTAGATGTTTAGCCACGGTAAATTTGTAATTCTACGGTTAAGCTGGCCAGTGACATGGTAGATTACTATCTAAGTATCTAAACCGATTTTTCACAAACTAAACTTTAATTTAAATTGCAGGATGGCCAACTGTGGCACTAGTGCGACGTTATTTCAAACTGCATTTTCATACAGATTTATACTGACATTTAAAAAATAAATTTCAGAATTCCTCGTACCTGAAATTAAAAATTATGGTAGAACTGCCCGTATATTAATTGGAACGCTTACTTTAAGTCTCAAAATGTATTTTTATTAGGGGAGAGTGGGGGCTAATGGGACAAGGGGCCAAAAGTGAAGAAAAAATATTCTTTTTTTTACAAATATTTCTACACTACAACATTGCAACAGTTAGACTTCCCATTTTGACAACCAAAGATCAGCCATTAAAAGCATTTAGTGAAGTGAAGAGAATAATTGTTGTTTTAGAGAATCCAAAGTAAGTTAAAAGTGTATCTTTTTTTACACTTTTTAAGTATTAAATAAAAACTTTTCATCAATTAAACTATAGTTTTAGGTAGAAGACATATCATAGATTAAGATTTTATATGTCAAAAACTCTGGTGAAATACAACTGGTTCGATGTTGGATCAATTATAATTAATAACACTGTGGGGTCTAATGGGACAGAAACTGTTAGGTCAAATGGGACACGAAAAGCATATGAATAGCTTCGTATGCTTTTCTTGAAGAATCTATATAAATCTCTAATATCTTATTCAGTCAAGTTGCCAAATACTTTTTAAAGCTAATTTTAAACTTTATGAACTTTTTCGTCATATAATAAGTGAAAATTCAAGTAACTTTATTGACGACACATTTTTTCCAACTGTAATTTCATTACATTTGAACAGCGCCTTGGTGAAGATAAATGATTTTTTGTTGGTAAAATTTGCTAGAAAGCAAACTATTCTTTATTACGCTGGATTGATATCTGAAATAAAAAAAGATGTAAGAGCTATATGAAGATAAAGACGTTTTTTTGTTTAATTCGCGTACCCTGAAAAGAGGACAAGTTTGGGATAAATTTTAGAAGGTTTAGTTACAAAACTATCCTTTCCAGTGATGCAACAAAAATTATGGGAGCATGTTCGATTATGAGTTTTAACTTTGATATTTTCCTTTCAATGGGAAATAATTGTTTTAAAAAATAAAATTTCATTATGTATACATTATGCAAATGGTGTTTGCTTTAAATTTTTTATTTTCAGGTCATTTTCTGGTTCCTTTTACATTTTTTGAAACTTTAAGTAAGGCAACATTCACTATGTCCTATTAGACCCCACATGTGGGGGCTAATGGGACATTTACATGCTTGTTTAAAATGCTCAGCAACTAAAATATGATATATGATATAAAATAATTTTTTAACATCGAATGACTTTGTCGTAATGACTTTTTAAGTAAACGAATGTTCAGTTTATGAGCTTGTAAAAAAAGAAATTTAAATTCTTGCATTTTTGCTGAAATAGAGGTTTAAAAAAATATGTCCCATTAGCCCCCACTCTACCCTACGCGATATTTTGAAACATTTTATTAATAGTTCCTTTCGTGGCTTTTAATATTTTGAAACTTGATATTAATTTTCTAATAAAAATACTATATAAAGAACTAGACAATGGTTTTTCAGACATTTTTTTAATTAAACATCAGCTATTGCTATTTTCTAAATACAACAACCTTGAGTTTCTAATTTCCGAAAAGTTAGGTTCTAAAGTTTCCAACCAAGCGATATTGTTCCGAGAAAAACAGACAAACATTTCAATTAAAAACTGATTGAAACTGGAAAACAGTTGTCCACTGTATGGGATCAGAGTTTTTTTAGCAATGACAAAGATGTTTTCTCAACTTACGTTTTGAAACTTAGAAAATCAGCTTCATAGATATTGGTTAAGAAAGTTTATCTCAGTAGTAAATTACGGATTTTTTTTTTACGTTAGTCCCATAGAGCTAATGCATTAGTTTTGAAATCGCAACCTTTAAGAAAGTACTGCTTGCCATGTAAGCATTTTTCACTAGTTATGACAATAGTCATAACAAGTATGGTTAAGTTAGTTTGAATATCGTCGCACTAGAGCTACACTAGGGCTATTTGTGACGGGCGTCGTAATTTAGAACCACAGTCAAGTGACGAGCCGACACCTGAGTCGTCATAACAGCAATTTCTATATTTAACTATTAATTTCAGTTTTACTACCTTAAAATTTCCTGAATAACGCGGCACAATTTTTAAACTATATAAATTATTATTGCGGGTGCTATTTTTCTTTAAAATTATTATTTTGCTGTTATGATACTCATCATACCTGGCGGATAAATTCTTACATGGCAAAGAAATATTTTCGCTGAGGTTGAAAAGAGATTCTTCTGTCATATTTACTCCATAGAAAACGTCGAAAACACTGATTTTGCTCAAAAGACTTTGTAGGCTAATGAGAAAATACTGTCGCTTTCGACAACATAAGAGGGATTGTCAGTCCCATAGAGCTAATGCATTAGTTTTGGAATCACAACTTCCGCAGAAGTATTGCTTTGCCATGTTAGCCCTTTTTCCCCAGGTAGGGGAATCAACATAACATCGAAATGAAACCAATGTGTGAAACAAAAATGTTATTTAGTTATTTAATTATATATTTTTGAAGTTGTAAAATGCCCCAAAATATACAGCAGATGGCGACACTATTTTAAAACTTTATCAATTAATAATTAAATAACCGGATGTTATTTTCTTTTCAATTTTGTCTTAAATTGATGTTGTGATGATTCCCTTACCTGGTGAAAATGGGACAACATGGCAAACCAATACTTCTGCGGAAGTTGTGATTTCAAAACTAATGCATTAGCTGGATTCATCTTTTCAAAAGTTTTTAACAGTTAGATAAATATCAAGTTAATTTAAAGATTTGTCAAACACTTAGTAATGTTATGGCCTGATTTTATAGCATAAGGTAATCGAAATATTACTGAAAATAAAATGCGAATTTCAAATTAAATTTCATTTTAAAGTATCACGAACGTTTTAAAATTATTTGAATATTTGTAATGTTTGCTGCATTCCTATAATCTTGCAAGCAAAATATATGTGGATGCATATATATCGAAAAAGTAGAAGACTTAGTTTTCTAAATGAAAATAACATCGTCGTTCATTGCTAAATTAAATTTTTATTGCTATCCAATATTAAAAGCACTCTAAACTATGACGTTTTTAAGATAATTTAAGCAAGTGTAAAAAATATTCGCTATTGCAACAGCAGCTTTATTAAGTGCTTTCTGAATAAGTGAAAATATATGTTAGGTGATATAAATGCTGTCAATTCAGCCCCGTGGTTCGACTTTTGACAATCCAATCTCTTAATTGACCACAGAAAACAATTTTTTGAATTGATATTTGTTGCGTGTCATATTAAAAATATGAATTCCTCGAGCTCTACAAATAAATTTTACATTGGTTTATTTATAAAGAAAAATAGTAGGAAAAACATATAAAAGTTATTTCTTGATGAAAACAGTATGAAGTGTAATAGTCCTTTATTGACGCACTTTAAATTTGCATTTCTCTACTATTAATTGAGAAATGATAAAATTTTAAAACAGTATCCAAATCGTAATGTTTCAGTTTTTATTTGCAATTAGTTAAGTAAAAGTCGGCTAGAGCCTGCCAACTGATCCTTGAGGCTGTAGTAAGCAGCTAATTAACTTAATTAATTATTAACTAATAACTTAATTAACTAGGTAAACTGCAGTATATAGACTAAGGACTTGGACCATTGCTGTAAGAACTCAAAAACTTTAATCTACAAGAAAGTATGCTAAAGGATAAATTATTTCAGGGCCAAGGCATTGCTCATCTCTGTGTCTGCAGGCATTGTTACACCTGAAGTCACCTCGGAACTAACCCGGAATGACAGATGTGTACCTTTTTCTAGCACATTAAAAGCTGTAGATTCCGAATATCAGCTTAAAAATCGGCAAAAATGATTAATTTTACTCGATATATGTACATTGAAATTCCATGAAATTACGCGACCGAAAACGGTGTCTAACGTAGCATAACAAGTTCTTGGCGATTTTTCTAAAAATGGCGCTACAGTTAGCATGTGTTTCATTAAAATAAACACGCAACCTTTTTCAAACTGTTTTGTCGAGAAGAACAAACTGCTCATTTGAACCAGTTTTTGGAAATAAATTAGAACTGATAGTTCTCAGTTAGGTTGTTTAGGTCAAAATCTTACTAGAGCACACCTTAGATATTTCAGACCTAGTAAACGTCTTAGATCAAACCAAATCGTCGTTGGAAATCCACAAATTTTGAAAATAACTAACTTAGAATACCTGTTTTTTTGCTGCTAAAAAGTACTTTTTTTAGTCTGATCATTCAAAACGCATTTCATAGTTTTAATTATTTATAGTTTAGAGGTTGATAAGAAATAGCATGCCAAGAACAAGATAGCCAAGCTTGGCGTCATAATCCACAATAAGTGGTATGCGAGTGTTTCTACCGGAAGTGAAGCATCGCTTACTTTTAAATCAATTTCAGATTAATATTTTTATTAGCGTTGATGGTACCATTCGACGTGTATTCGAAAATACTATTGTTTGCAATCTAATTTTTTTTTTAATTCATGCAACTCACCCCCCCCCCCTCCATTGTCCCTGCGATAACCGCCCCCCCCTCCATTGTCCCTGACGATAAACCGCCCCCCCCCCCTCTTTGATTTTCAAGGAAGCAGTGTTCAGTTATTGACCCCGGAAAAACTAGGTCCGAGTGAACCTATAACCAGCTATCCGGCTCGTATAGGGGAAATTAACAAAATTATTGGTTACAAAATAAATTTTAAAAATCGAAATCATTCGCAATCCTAAATTTACACACAAGGTGTATGTTGGGTGTGTTATACACCTAAAAACTTTCCCCAAAAATTACATCTAAACAAGCTACGGTACATTATCCTTCTAAATACCACTTCAAATTTTAAAACGAGACTCAAAATAACTTCAATCCAAAAATACCCTCCACACATGAAAACTGACAAAAATATAAACAGAAATGCCGAAGTCAAATTAATAACCAAGCTTATGTTTATTCAGTAGAAAACTATCTCGTCATGCAAATTCCTGAACTATTGATTTTCCTGGTATTTCACAGTTTTTTCCTCATTTTCTCAGGCAGACTTTATAAGGGGATCGCATTGCGCTCTAGTTTGACAACAGAAATTCATCCGATTTTGAAAATAATTGCTTTGAAAAATGTGGCATACGTTGGTGCAAATACTATGTCATAAATAATGTCTGATTTTTTTTAAAGTCAGTTTTGTTAAAAAAATACTGATGAATATAAAATGCTTTAAATGCGAATGGTTTTACTGGTTAAAGTGTAAATCCTTGTACTAAGTCTGGGCTTTTTGTTTAATGCTTTTATATAAAATAAATATTTTTTTGGAATTGCACAATTAAGAAATTAGCCGGCACAAATACGTGATTAATGTGTACCCTAATTTTGAACAAAATTTGAAATTATTTGTGGCCTTAAAATAGTCATTTTCAATTGTTATCTTTCTAATTGCGGCGTTAAGATCTTTGGAAAACTTAACTAAAAAATCGTCGTCATGATTTTTTTTTGTTTGCGATTTTTTTTAAAAATAAAACTAGGTGTATGTAAAACTACACGACTTTCAATTACCGCTCAATAAAACAATGCACGCATTTAAAGGTAATTATATGTCATATAACGAATTTCAATAACTTTAAAATCGAAAAAGTTCTATCTAAAAAATGCCCCTTGAGGATGCGCAATTTTATCGAAAATCTTATTATGACGTCCGACAGGAACAGTTGTGGAAAAAAAAGTAACCAGTAGTGATTATTTCGGCCGTTATTCATCCTATAGAATCGAATCTTTTTAACTGTATGAATAAATAACATTCTGAGTAAATTGCATGACACAAAATTTGCATAAGGGGCAAAAAAAGTTTTGTTAGTTTTTAAGCGTTATTAGTTGAGTTAGGTTAGGTTAGGTTTTGAATTATCGTCGCACTAGAGCTACACGAGGGCTATTTAGTTGAGTTAAAGACGTGCAAAGTTTAGGAGCAGTAAGGTTAAATGAGTTGCACAAACTATCCCGATCTATAAATAATTAAGATAATGAAACGAATTTATTTACTCAGTAGTAATTATAATAACAAAATGCAACCCCTTTGGGGTGTTTAAAACATGTTTTATATCTCTAAATAATTGTTATTTCAATTTAAAAAAAAATCATGAATAGAAACCTCTCAATATTTTTGTAGAAATTAATTTAGGACAAGACGTTCAAGCGAAATCCCAATTTTTAAATTTTTTTATTCATAATTTTTCTGAGTAAATCACAAATTTCTTTTTAATTACCCCTTAGGGGGCTGTATACGAGATTAAATGTGAACTTGATAAACAAACACCGCCTTGTAAAAAAGAAAAACGACCATAAGAATTATATAGTATGACACAATAGATGCCTTCACTCTTAAAAATAACTCTTAAATACTTAAATGAAATTTTCTTTGAAACACAAGTATATCTGTAACAGTAACTGCCACCTATAAACACATTTCCACACAAGATTTATAACTGCCGAAATAATCACTAGTGGGTACTTTTTTTCCCACAGCTGTACTAAGAACTCGAGTACCAATTTTGTAGTCAGTAGCTCTATTAGTTCGATCTGTAGTGTAGTTTAAGACGCGGGTCATTCTCTGTAAAAGAGACAAATCGATGTCCCGGATACGTTGCTCTTTATTTTCAATTTATATATGCATGTTTGTGATTTATTAGAGTAAACTGGCCCACAACCAAACTAGTCCCACTTAAAAAATATCAAATAATTATAATTTACTTACATAAAATTTCATTTAAATACCCTATTTGTCACTCCCTCACACTGTCCCTGCATGCTTTTACAACTTTTAACGTAATAAAAAAAGCCGTTTTAAATATGTAATCCTTTTTGGCGGAACTATTTATGGTTACTTAGTTTCTGTGGTTTCCGAAAATGTATCTGATGTTTTTCTACTATCAATAGTTTTATGTAATTTTATGAGTATGTAATGTCCCTGGGTTACAGAGTCACTCCTATAACACTGCTCTAAAGTTCAATTAAAAACTTACTAGGCGACTAAGAAATCGAATTTAAATTGACATGTTATTCTTAAAGGATTGAGGCTTCTAAATCAGCCATCAGTTGTTTTGATCCATGAGTGATAACGTTTTTACAGTACTTTTAGTATTAAAAATAACATAGGAGTCTTTTACTGTCGTCACTCACTCAATCTCATTTACTGATTATAGATATATGCGAGAATTTTTTTACTAGGCTCAAATTGTGGGCATTTAAATGTAGATTAACATACAATCTCTAAACCTTATAAAAAATCTTTGAAAATGATGTTATTTGACTTTTCCTACGGAATCGTCACTCACTCACTCACACGTCACTAACTCACATATGAGCTTTGAAGGTCAGTCCACATTGGATAACATCATCTTGGATCTTTCTTTCCAAGCGTATTCAATACCGATTGGTTGTTTCGCTTCAACTGTAGACTTTTAAAAACTCATGCCTTTAGATATTTCACGAGAGTGATTATTCGTATCTTCTTCTACGTTATATAATCAAGAGTTAGGGTTAGTTTTGATTATCCTTACACTAGACTACACTAGGGCTATTGATGACGGGTATCGTAATTTAGAACCACAGTCGCGTTATCATCAAGAGATGTATGACGAATAACTGTAAAATAAAATGCGATTGCAATTTTTTAAGCCACTCTTCACGATCAGGAGTCGTTTACTCTAATCACGTCATACACATATTATACTTATTTAACACAATTTATTCCATTGAGATTTTACTTGACAAAATGCCAATATTCAAGTATGGTCGGTGTCGACCGGATCACTTGACCATGGTTCTAAATTACGAGGCTTGTATTGGCTGCGTAGAGTTAATATAAGTAAGATGCATACTCAAAAATACTACGGATGATATGTGGTGTAAGCAAGCCTTGAGCCAAGCAATAAACCAGCTATATAAACCCATCCAATCAAAGTGTGGTTATGGCCGTAACTAGATTCGTACCGAGTATATGCGGAGTACGTGCTCGTTAAATCTGTTGGGTCCGAAGTCCTCTAAGTTCCCATACCAAATCAATACCTCTGGGTTGACAAGCCATTCTGGGGATCCTCTAGTTGGCCTCTGTCTCTAAAATTAGATGGATCCACTTATGTGTCTACCAACCAACTAGATTCGTAGTTGATTAGGGACACAGTTCTAAATCACCCAAAAATGTTGTACAGTTTCAATTAAGTGGTTACAACTTAGTTAAGAAATAGTAAAATAATTTTAAAATTGATTATAGATGTTTTAAAATAGATTATATTATTTATGTAGAAAAATGACACATTAATTGCAACCACTATTCTTTCTATAAAATGCATATGTGTTATCACTCAAACTAAAATATTACTTAGCGAAATACATCAAATATTGAAAGGAGTGCTCTTAAGCCAACTTATTTGAAAAAGGGCCTCTTTATGGGTTTTAATTTAGTTAAATCTTATCCATTTATCAGGCGCCGGCTCGGCTGTGGTTCTAAATTACGACGCCAGTCGCCAATTGGCCCTCATGTAGCTCTATTTTGACGGTATTTCAAACTAACCTAACCAAACTTTCCCATTTAAAGAAAAAACTCGCATTCCTATAGATATATATATCGGGTTACTCTGTCTACTGTAGGTTTAGTGCGCCTTTTATTCAACCAAATTTAACCCCACATAGTTTTAAATCATGCGTTTTTGAACTGAAACACCATGCGTAACTTTTGGGGCTAGTCAAAAAGGCATGCAATGTTTTCGGTGTCGCATGCGCATATATATTGTCTGTTGCGCATGCTCAGTATCTAAAGAAGTTTACGTCAGTTGTCAAGTATGGAAAATATGTATTTAAAAAAAAATCATCAAATGGATCTGAACAATTTTTTTTACTATATATGGATGTGTGCAACGCATATAAAGAAAATTATTTAATAAGAAAAAAAATCAGTTTTTAAAAGTGCAATATGTCCCATTTACAGAGAATGACCCACAGACGAACCACAATGAGCTAAAAACCCTTTATTTTAGAATCAGCACCCTTCAAAACGTGTAGAAAAGAAAATTTCCATTTCGAATTTTTATCCCTTGGCAAGAATTACATTACCTTATAACATAAGGTACTGAAATGAATATAAGGCCTATATTTTATATTAGGTAATTTAAAGTAAAATTGCAATTACTTTTTAAACAAAGTATTAGAAAACCGTATTTGATACTTGTTACTGATTTGTTGCGAATTGGAAGTAGAAACTCTCTACATTTGCAAGCTAAACACACAATTTCGTCAATCCGATATGCTGCAATATTTATATATTGAAGGATACGCGGAAACAAAAATCTCGCATAGCGAAAGTGTTAACCAAAAGAGGACTTATTTTCAATATTGAGAAACTGTTGCACTCAAGACGTGAAACACTCATGTTCGACTTTTTCATTTGTTTTCTTGCGTTTTAGGCCCGAAAGAAAAATGTTTGGTTTTATAAATTAGTTTACTGCATATGTAAAATTCAGTATTTCATTATTTGCCTCTTATTAACTTTTAAATCAGTTTTAAAAAGCATCATGATCTGATACCATGATAACAAATCATGACGGAAATAAAAAAAAATTTTCATTATGTAAAAAAAGCTCGCTTATTGGAGCAAAAATTTTAAAAGAAACACAAACCCAAGAAATAGAAGATATACAATAATTTTTAGTAACTTTTAATACGTACTTTTAGAATTCGTTTGGCAACATTTCATTTCAAAATCTGAAAAAGCATTTGGAAGGAGCTTGGATGGCCTAGTAAGTTTAATCGCAGCTCATTACGCTTACAGTCTGTGCACTGTATCAGTTGCGGGCTCAATTTCTGTTGCTAGCCTGAGTGTACTTTCTCTGTGTCAGTAAAAATTCTGTCTGTGTCTGTCTTGACGAAGGTTTATGAGCTGGTCTCTGATCAAGCACACAAACCGGAAAAGACATGTACCAACCTCCAGCGTTTTGAAGCAACGTGGAAACATTTTTGAGTCTCAACATTTCTGAGTGAAGTAGATTTTTACAATTAAATTTACCATATTTTTTAAGATAAAAAAACCAATATGGCTAGGGTCAAACATGACGTATAATCGATTTGAGTCCATGAAATCTGTTGTCACACTTTGGTACGCAATAAGAAACTTGCTTCAAGTACTATTGGACATTGAGAATGATAGACCCTGACCTTAGTCCTATGCGATACATCTGAAAAGATCCGAATTAGAACTGATGAACATCCGATGACATCCAGTATCCTAAGGACATCGATATCCGAATAACGACTAAAGCAATACCATGACATCCAGATCAGAAACGATCCAGATCCAGAAGACGATGCATCCAGAAGACGATCCACATCCGAAACGATCCAATCAGAAGACGATACCGATCCAGAAGACGATACGATCAGAGACGATTAACAACCACCCCCAATTGAATGCCAAATCTACAACTCTTAAATTCATCAACAACAGCGATCCATTGTATGTTTCTTCTGATGTGACCACTTTGAAAGCATTTATTTTTGCTTTAATTTGTCACGCACATACTTACATGAATTATTGCAATTGCTTGGGGTACTTCTTCCCCCAAACAATCTTCCTTCAACAGCACACAGTTTTTATCAAAAGATGGAATCTGCCTTTGACAACCCCACTTGCGAAACATACTTATACTGCATTCATTGCAAGTCATATATCTGTATGATATTTACAGTAGAAAAGCCAGATGTATGTGATTGTTGTAATGAGGTGTTTGACCAAGATGAACGTATGAAGCAAGGGTCTTTCTTTTTGTATATGCCTTTGAAACCTCAATTGAAGGGTTCCAAAACTACAAGGACATTTTAGACGGTGATGCATATTGTTGTGCAAGTGCAAATTTCACTACAACCGACATCTCCCTACAATTCAACGTGGATGGTATTCCACTTTACCGCAAGTCGCAGTACAACATCTGGCCGATTCAATGCACCATTAATGAATTGTCGCCGTCAAAACGGAAGGAGCATCTGATGATGAGTGGCCTCTGGTTTGGAGCATCCAAACCAGAAATGAATGAGATGTTTTTGAAACCATTTGCCAACGAGTTGCTACAGCTAGCCAAAAATGGATTTATTTGGCAGCATCAAGATAATCAGGTTTTGACCAAAGTGTTTCCCCTCATTTGCTCGAGTGATGATCCGGCTCGGGCAATGTTGCAGAATTTTACACAGTTCAACGGAAGACATGGCTGTGGTTTTTGTGAAGCTGAAGGAGAAAGAACCGAAAAAGGGAAGGGTTTCTGCCGAGCCTATCCTGTTGGGGACACTCAACCCCCACTGAGGACTCATGAAAAAACAATTCAGTGTGCTGAAATTGCTCATGATCAAAATAAAGCCTATCTGGGTGTCAAATGCCCTTCCACATTGATGAGGCTCTATCCATATTTCGACATGGTAAAGGGTTTTGTGCCTGATTACATGCACTCAGTGCTGCTTGGAGTCACAAGACAGTTTACTTGCCTTTGGGTAGATTCTACAGGTTGTGTATATTCATTAAGTAAGAAATATATTTCCGTCCTTGATGATCATATAAAAAATGCCAAATTAACACATGAAACAACTCGCAAGTTACGTCCAACCAAAGATATAATGTTTTGGAAGGCCTCTGAGTGGCGTCTACTTTTGTCTCCTGTTTTGCTAAAAACATTCCTAAATAAAAAAAAGTGTCGAACCATTGGCTTTTACTAGTACATGGTATTACACTATTGTCAAGTGAAAGTGTTTCAACCAAAGACTTGACAGTAGCTGAAATGACATTGAGAAAGTTTGTTACGGAAGTTAGCAGTATTTATTAGCTCTCAGAGCACAATGTTCACCTACTCACAGCATTTGCCATATGCTGTGAGGTCATGGGGACCTTTGTGTGCCCATTCTTGTTTTGTTTACGAAGATTCTCTAGGAAAGCTAAAAACTTTTCACCATTGTACAAATGGTGTTCCGTCCCAGATATTGACATCATATATTCATAGAGTAAACTTAAAGATGTTGATAAATGTAAATAATATGCCAAATCCCAAAGTTCAAGCCTTTGTCGATACTATGCAAAACGGTCAGAGGCAAACTCAAAAAGTCTTGCATGTCAGTAAATGTCTATTATTTGGTTGTCCCAAACTTGTGAAGTTAACAAGAGTAGAATATAACACAATTGTAAAGTGCTTGAACTAAAATATATTCGTACAAAATGTAGATTCGTACAACAGGCTGCTGTATGATGGGAAAGTTTATAGTACAAAAGACTACAGTTCTCCTTTTACAAGGGCCGATTATATTGTCTCAATAATGTTATGTGGTAACCTAGGGTTAAAAATTGAAATCAACAAAATTATTGTATTAGATGGTAAAGTAGTATTTATTGGTCATAAGCTATCTTGCGCTCCATATAGAAAGCAAGACAGAGATGTAGGCATGTTATGTTCTAATATTTATATTCTATCATCCTATATTGATAATATTGACATTGTTGATTCTAGAAATGTAGTGGCATTTCAACCATCAAATATCAAAGAGAAATGTATAATTTCAGTAATACAGGATGATATGTATTTCATTCCTTTAATAAATGCTTGCCAGCAATAAATAAATCAAGTAGATATTCCATTTCAAATAAACAACGTCCAAAACTTTACCATTTGTAATTTGCATAAAATAATCTTTCGATATATAAAAACCATAAGAAATCACTGGCGGGCAGAACGACCGTCTGATTATACAAAGTTTTGTGTCATATTTTATTTAACATTTTCCCATTAAAAATGAAAAAAAATCCTGCAAGGGTTTGTAAAAAAATTCTTTGTAGCTAATTATTTGTTTAAAAATGAGAAATGTATGTTTTAAAACCCATTTAATACAATCAGAGAAAAATGAGTGAGATCTTATGGTTATCAGCTGTATTCTGTATATGTTTTTTTTTTTCAATTCATAAAATTTTATTTTTGCAAAATTTTAGAAAATTACAGTTTTGAAATTTTATAGAAAAAAAGCTCACCCCCCAAACAAATAATATATGACATTTAAGTTCCTGTAATATATAGATATCATTTCCTACATTTAATAGATACATAACTATTCAACTAAGAATTTTAAAAAAAATCTAAACGCGAAAAGTTAAATGTTATAATTCTTGAAAGTTTTTCAAAAATTGGATGTAGCCAGCGCTCTTTTTTTATATCATGTGGAATGCCCAAGTATTGTTTTTGTATTTTATATTGTGATTTGTTTAATTTTTTGTTAAAAAGAAAGACAAAACTAAATTTTTAACTTATGTATAACTAAAATTAAAAGTATATATTTATCAATTCTTTTTTCATACATCTTATTAAAAATAATTATGACTCAAAATCTTGTGTTTTGTTAATTTCTTTGAAACCATTAAACCGAGACAGTCTCTTTGCTGTCCGGGCGTAATTATCTTCCCAGTGAAATTAATCTGCAATTATTTAATTATTGATTTCAATTTACAATGAAAAAAAGATTTACTAGTGATTGATTAAAGATGTACTGTTTCTGAGCGTTTTTTTGCAGCTTACTATACCAACCTATAACTAAAGTGATTTTTTTTAAATATTGATTAAATTTTAAATTATATCACGTATGTTTTTAAAAAATGTTAAACTATATAAATGGTTCATAAAAACTAGTTCTGATGTATGTCATAACTAAATAATTTGATAAAGATTTTGAGTGATTTTTCTCCAGAAATAAGATTTAAGTCCTTCAGTAAAGTGGCAGTTTTTTGAATTTTTTTTTTATTTTTTAATGTGCTGACATGATTTCAGATTTTTGCAATATTACCGCAGAAAAACTTCAAAATCATTTGTTAGACTTCACATTTCTATTGCTTAAAAAAAACTGCAGTTATTTTGAAACTGTTGAAATGATTTCAGTTTAGTAACAAAATTTCTACTGAAAAACTGCAGAAAGAATCAATGACAGAATTCACTTTTCTGTTGCTTCAAAATAACTGCAGTTTTTGTGAAGCCGCTGAAATGACTTCAGATTAGTTGCAAAATCGCTACAGAAAAACTGCAGAATCATCCGCTGATAGACTTAAATTTCCTGTTGCTTCAAAATAACTGCAGACTTTTGAAAGAAGACTGCAAGATCAAATTTTTTTAAGCAATTCTGCAGAATTTTGTGGCTGGGCAGCATTGTTTATACACTCAAACATTCTTTATTCAATTAACGGCAATGTTACAGGAAACTTTGCTTGAAAAATACTTCCATAAATCGATAGAATTATGTTTACTGTTACGTAAACCTTAAGTCTAGTCTAAACAATACGATTTAACATTTATTTGCGATTAAAATAGTATACAGAAATAAATATATCAACTGTTTATCAACAACGAATAAAATGTTATTATAATGTAAAATGATTATCTTGAAATCGAATTCTTCAGAATACATCGTTTAAACGTTCGCTGTGGCCGGGATAGCCTGGTCGGTAAGGTCTTGGACTGGCATTCCTAAGGTTGCGAGTTCGAGTCCCGCTGCCTTCCGAAGACCCCCGTGTACGTTAATGGTGACTATTGCACGTTAAATCCGGTCAGAGGCAAACTCAAAAAGTCTTGCATGTCAGTAAATGTCTATTATTTGGTTGTCCCAAACTTGTGAAGTTAACAAGAGTAGAATATAACACAATTGTAAAGTGCTTGAACTAAAATATATTCGTACAAAATGTAGATTCGTACAACAGGCTGCTGTATGATGGGAAAGTTTATAGTACAAAAGACTACAGTTCTCCTTTTACAAGGGCCGATTATATTGTCTCAATAATGTTATGTGGTAACCTAGGGTTAAAAATTGAAATCAACAAAATTATTGTATTAGATGGTAAAGTAGTATTTATTGGTCATAAGCTATCTTGCACTCCATATAGAAAGCAAGACAGAGATGTAGGCATGTTATGTTCTAATATTTATATTCTATCATCCTATATTGATAATATTGACATTGTTGATTCTAGAAATGTAGTGGCATTTCAACCATCAAATATCAAAGAGAAATGTATAATTTCAGTAATACAGGATGATATGTATTTCATTCCTTTAATAAATGCTTGCCAGCAATAAATAAATCAAGTAGATATTCCATTTCAAATAAACAACGTCCAAAACTTTACCATTTGTAATTTGCATAAAATAATCTTTCGATATATAAAAACCATAAGAAATCACTGGCGGGCAGAACGACCGTCTGATTATACAAAGTTTTGTGTCATATTTTATTTAACATTTTCCCATTAAAAATGAAAAAAAATCCTGCAAGGGTTTGTAAAAAAATTCTTTGTAGCTAATTATTTGTTTAAAAAATGAGAAATGTATGTTTTAAAACCCATTTAATACAATCAGAGAAAAATGAGTGAGATCTTATGGTTATCAGCTGTATTCTGTATATGTTTTTCTTTTTTCAATTCATAAAATTTTATTTTTGCAAAATTTTAGAAAATTATTACAGTTTTGAAATTTTATAGAAAAAAAGCTCACCCCCCAAACAAATAATATATGACATTTAAGTTCCTGTAATATATAGATATCATTTCCTACATTTAATAGATACATAACTATTCAACTAAGAATTTAAAAAAAAAATCTAAACGCGAAAAGTTAAATGTTATAATTCTTGAAAGTTTTTCAAAAATTGGATGTAGCCAGCGCTCTTTTTTTATATCATGTGGAATGCCCAAGTATTGTTTTTGTATTTTATATTGTGATTTGTTTAATTTTTTGTTAAAAAGAAAGACAAAACTAAATTTTTAACTTATGTATAACTAAAATTAAAAGTATATATTTATCAATTCTTTTTTCATACATCTTATTAAAAATAATTATGACTCAAAATCTTGTGTTTTGTTAATTTCTTTGAAACCATTAAACCGAGACAGTCTCTTTGCTGTCCGGGCGTAATTATCTTCCCAGTGAAATTAATCTGCAATTATTTAATTATTGATTTCAATTTACAATGAAAAAAAGATTTACTAGTGATTGATTAAAGATGTACTGTTTCTGAGCGTTTTTTTTGCAGCTTACTATACCAACCTATAACTAAAGTGATTTTTTTAAATATTGATTAAATTTTAAATTATATCACGTATGTTTTTAAAAAATGTTAAACTATATAAATGGTTCATAAAAACTAGTTCTGATGTATGTCATAACTAAATAATTTGATAAAGATTTTGAGTGATTTTTCTCCAGAAATAAGATTTAAGTCCTTCAGTAAAGTGGCAGTTTTTTGAATTTTTTTTTATTTTTTAATGTGCTGACATGATTTCAGATTTTTGCAATATTACCGCAGAAAAACTTCAAAATCATTTGTTAGACTTCACATTTCTATTGCTTAAAAAAACTGCAGTTATTTTGAAACTGTTGAAATGATTTCAGTTTAGTAACAAAATTTCTACTGAAAAACTGCAGAAAGAATCAATGACAGAATTCACTTTTCTGTTGCTTCAAAATAACTGCAGTTTTTGTGAAGCCGCTGAAATGACTTCAGATTAGTTGCAAAATCGCTACAGAAAAACTGCAGAATCATCCGCTGATAGACTTAAATTTCCTGTTGCTTCAAATAACTGCAGACTTTTGAAAGAAGACTGCAAGATCAAATTTTTTTAAGCAATTCTGCAGAATTTTGTGGCTGGGCAGCATTGTTTATACACTCAAACATTCTTTATTCAATTAACGGCAATGTTACAGAAAACTTTGCTTGAAAAATACTTCCATAAATCGATAGAATTATGTTTACTGTTACGTAAACCTTAAGTCTAGTCTAAACAATACGATTTAACATTTATTTGCGATTAAAATAGTATACAGAAATAAATATATCAACTGTTTATCAACAACGAATAAAATGTTATTATAATGTAAAATGATTATCTTGAAATCGAATTCTTCAGAATACATCGTTTAAACGTTCGCTGTGGCCGGGATAGCCTGGTCGGTAAGGTCTTGGACTGGCATTCCTAAGGTTGCGAGTTCGAGTCCCGCTGCCTTCCGAAGACCCCCGTGTACGTTAATGGTGACTATTGCACGTTAAATCCGGTCAGAGGCAAACTCAAAAAGTCTTGCATGTCAGTAAATGTATATTATTTGGTTGTCCCAAACTTGTGAAGTTAACAAGAGTAGAATATAACACAATTGTAAAGTGCTTGAACTAAAATATATTCGTACAAAATGTAGATTCGTACAACAGGCTGCTGTATGATGGGAAAGTTTATAGTACAAAAGACTACAGTTCTCCTTTTACAAGGGCCGATTATATTGTCTCAATAATGTTATGTGGTAACCTAGGGTTAAAAATTGAAATCAACAAAATTATTGTATTAGATGGTAAAGTAGTATTTATTGGTCATAAGCTATCTTGCGCTCCATATAGAAAGCAAGACAGAGATGTAGGCATGTTATGTTCTAATATTTATATTCTATCATCCTATATTGATAATATTGACATTGTTGATTCTAGAATATAGTGGCATTTCAACCATCAAATATCAAAGAGAAATGTATAATTTCAGTAATACAGGATGATATGTATTTCATTCCTTTAATAAATGCTTGCCAGCAATAAATAAATCAAGTAGATATTCCATTTCAAATAAACAACGTCCAAAACTTTACCATTTGTAATTTGCATAAAATAATCTTTCGATATATAAAAACCATAAGAAATCACTGGCGGGCAGAACGACCGTCTGATTATACAAAGTTTTGTGTCATATTTTATTTAACATTTTCCCATTAAAAATGAAAAAAAATCCTGCAAGGGTTTGTAAAAAAATTCTTTGTAGCTAATTATTTGTTTAAAAAATGAGAAATGTATGTTTTAAAACCCATTTAATACAATCAGAGAAAAATGAGTGAGATCTTATGGTTATCAGCTGTATTCTGTATATGTTTTTCTTTTTTCAATTCATAAAATTTTATTTTTGCAAAATTTTAGAAAATTACAGTTTTGAAATTTTATAGAAAAAAAGCTCACCCCCAAACAAATAATATATGACATTTAAGTTCCTGTAATATATAGATATCATTTCCTACATTTAATAGATACATAACTATTCAACTAAGAATTTAAAAAAAAATCTAAACGCGAAAAGTTAAATGTTATAATTCTTGAAAGTTTTTCAAAAATTGGATGTAGCCAGCGCTCTTTTTTTATATCATGTGGAATGCCCAAGTATTGTTTTTGTATTTTATATTGTGATTTGTTTAATTTTTTGTTAAAAAGAAAGACAAAACTGAATTTTTAACTTTTGTATAACTAAAATTAAAAGTATATATTTATCAATTCTTTTTTCATACATCTTATTAAAAATAATTATGACTCAAAATCTTGTGTTTTGTTAATTTCTTTGAAACCATTAAACCGAGACAGTCTCTTTGCTGTCCGGGCGTAATTATCTTCCCAGTGAAATTAATCTGCAATTATTTAATTATTGATTTCAATTTACAATGAAAAAAAAAAGATTTACTAGGGATTGATTAAAGATGTACTGTTTCTAAGCGGTTTTTTTTTGCAGCTTACTATACCAACCTATAACTAAAGTGATTTTTTTTAAATATTGATTAAATTTTAAATTATATCACGTATGTTTTTAAAAAATGTTAAACTATATAAATGGTTCATAAAAACTAGTTCTGATGTATGTCATAACTAAATAATTTGATAAAGATTTTGAGTGATTTTTCTCCAGAAATAAGATTTAAGTCCTTCAGTAAAGTGGCAGTTTTTTGAATTTTTTTTTTATTTTTTAATGTGCTGACATGATTTCAGATTTTTGCAATATTACCGCAGAAAAACTTCAAAATCATTTGTTAGACTTCACATTTCTATTGCTTAAAAAAACTGCAGTTATTTTGAAACTGTTGAAATGATTTCAGTTTAGTAACAAAATTTCTACTGAAAAACTGCAGAAAGAATCAATGACAGAATTCACTTTTCTGTTGCTTCAAAATAACTGCAGTTTTTGTGAAGCCGCTGAAATGACTTCAGATTAGTTGCAAAATCGCTACAGAAAAACTGCAGAATCATCCGCTGATAGACTTAAATTTCCTGTTGCTTCAAAATAACTGCAGACTTTTGAAAGAAGACTGCAAGATCAAATTTTTTTAAGCAATTCTGCAGAATTTTGTGGCTGGGCAGCATTGTTTATACACTCAAACATTCTTTATTCAATTAACGGCAATGTTACAGGAAACTTTGCTTGAAAAATACTTCCATAAATCGATAGAATTATGTTTACTGTTACGTAAACCTTAAGTCTAGTCTAAACAATACGATTTAACATTTATTTGCGATTAAAATAGTATACAGAAATAAATATATCAACTGTTTATCAACAACGAATAAAATGTTATTATAATGTAAAATGATTATCTTGAAATCGAATTCTTCAGAATACATCGTTTAAACGTTCGCTGTGGCCGGGATAGCCTGGTCGGTAAGGTCTTGGACTGGCATTCCTAAGGTTGCGAGTTCGAGTCCCGCTGCCTTCCGAAGACCCCCGTGTACGTTAATGGTGACTATTGCACGTTAAATCCGGTCAGAGGCAAACTCAAAAAGTCTTGCATGTCAGTAAATGTCTATTATTTGGTTGTCCCAAACTTGTGAAGTTAACAAGAGTAGAATATAACACAATTGTAAAGTGCTTGAACTAAAATATATTCGTACAAAATGTAGATTCGTACAACAGGCTGCTGTATGATGGGAAAGTTTATAGTACAAAAGACTACAGTTCTCCTTTTACAAGGGCCGATTATATTGTCTCAATAATGTTATGTGGTAACCTAGGGTTAAAAATTGAAATCAACAAAATTATTGTATTAGATGGTAAAGTAGTATTTATTGGTCATAAGCTATCTTGCGCTCCATATAGAAATCAAGACAGAGATGTAGGCATGTTATGTTCTAATATTTATATTCTATCATCCTATATTGATAATATTGACATTGTTGATTCTAGAATGTAGTGGCATTTCAACCATCAAATATCAAAGAGAAATGTATAATTTCAGTAATACAGGATGATATGTATTTCATTCCTTTAATGAATGCTTGCCAGCAATAAATAAATCAAGTAGATATTCCATTTCAAATAAACAACGTCCAAAACTTTACCATTTGTAATTTGCATAAAATAATCTTTCGATATATAAAAACCATAAGAAATCACTGGCGGGCAGAACGACCGTCTGATTATACAAAGTTTTGTGTCATATTTTATTTAACATTTTCCCATTAAAAATGAAAAAAAATCCTGCAAGGGTTTGTAAAAAAATTCTTTGTAGCTAATTATTTGTTTAAAAAATGAGAAATGTATGTTTTAAAACCCATTTAATACAATCAGAGAAAAATGAGTGAGATCTTATGGTTATCAGCTGTATTCTGTATATGTTTTTCTTTTTTCAATTCATAAAATTTTATTTTTGCAAAATTTTAGAAAATTACAGTTTTGAAATTTTATAGAAAAAAGCTCACCCCCAAACAAATAATATATGACATTTAAGTTCCTGTAATATATAGATATCATTTCCTACATTTAATAGATACATAACTATTCAACTAAGAATTTAAAAAAAAATCTAAACGCGAAAAGTTAAATGTTATAATTCTTGAAAGTTTTTCAAAAATTGGATGTAGCCAGCGCTCTTTTTTTATATCATGTGGAATGCCCAAGTATTGTTTTTGTATTTTATATTGTGATTTGTTTAATTTTTTGTTAAAAAGAAAGACAAAACTAAATTTTTAACTTATGTATAACTAAAATTAAAAGTATATATTTATCAATTCTTTTTTCATACATCTTATTAAAAATAATTATGACTCAAAATCTTGTGTTTTGTTAATTTCTTTGAAACCATTAAACCGAGACAGTCTCTTTGCTGTCCGGGCGTAATTATCTTCCCAGTGAAATTAATCTGCAATTATTTAATTATTGATTTCAATTTACAATGAAAAAAAGATTTACTAGTGATTGATTAAAGATGTACTGTTTCTGAGCGGTTTTTTTGCAGCTTACTATACCAACCTATAACTAAAGTGATTTTTTTTAAATATTGATTAAATTTTAAATTATATCACGTATGTTTTTAAAAAATGTTAAACTATATAAATGGTTCATAAAAACTAGTTCTGATGTATGTCATAACAAAATAATTTGATAAAGATTTTGAGTGATTTTTCTCCAGAAATAAGATTTAAGTCCTTCAGTAAAGTGGCAGTTTTTTGAATTTTTTTTTATTTTTTAATGTGCTGACATGATTTCAGATTTTTGCAATATTACCGCAGAAAAACTTCAAAATCATTTGTTAGACTTCACATTTCTATTGCTTAAAAAAACTGCAGTTATTTTGAAACTGTTGAAATGATTTCAGTTTAGTAACAAAATTTCTACTGAAAAACTGCAGAAAGAATCAATGACAGAATTCACTTTTCTGTTGCTTCAAAATAACTGCAGTTTTTGTGAAGCCGCTGAAATGACTTCAGATTAGTTGCAAAATCGCTACAGAAAAACTGCAGAATCATCCGCTGATAGACTTAAATTTCCTGTTGCTTCAAAATAACTGCAGACTTTTGAAAGAAGACTGCAAGATCAAATTTTTTTAAGCAATTCTGCAGAATTTTGTGGCTGGGCAGCATTGTTTATACACTCAAACATTCTTTATTCAATTAACGGGAATGTTACAGGAAACTTTGCTTGAAAAATACTTCCATAAATCGATAGAATTATGTTTACTGTTACGTAAACCTTAAGTCTAGTCTAAACAATACGATTTAACATTTATTTGCGATTAAAATAGTATACAGAAATAAATATATCAACTGTTTATCAACAACGAATAAAATGTTATTATAATAATGTAAAATGATTATCTTGAAATCGAATTCTTCAGAATACATCGTTTCAACGTTCGCTGTGGCCGGGATAGCCTGGTCGGTAAGGTCTTGGACTGGCATTCCTAAGGTTGCGAGTTCGAGTCCCGCTGCCTTCCGAAGACCCCCGTGTACGCTAATGGTGACTATTGCACGTTAAATCCGTCGTGGTCACAAAGTCCTCCAAATTCCCATACCAAATCAATACCTCTGGGGTGACAAGCCAATTCTGGGGATCCTCTAGTTGGCCTCTGTCTCTAAAAATTAGATGGATCCACTTATATGCGTGTGTGTGTGTTGTGTATGTCTTACTTGACGAAGGTTTATAAGCGGGTCTCTGACCAAGCACACAAGTCTGAATATATATGTCCACCAACCAACCAAAGTTCGCTAAAATCTTTTCCTAGTTTATTCTTGATTGATTGATTGAAAAAGTGGATGGGATATGTGCTCGCCGGTAGTTTAGTCGGTTGGTGGCTGGTTGGTAGATACATATTCAGGTTTGTGTGCTTGGTCAGAGACCCGCTTATAAACCTTCGTCAAGTAAGACAGACACACACACAACACACACACACACATAAGTGACAGATGCTACCATCTATCGCCACCACCACAATTTAGACATGTCCCTGAAGGGGAAGGAAATAGTCTCCAGGGACCTGTACCCGTGGGAAACTGCGCCATGACCGCCCACAGGACTTTCGGACCCACAGATTTAGCGAGCACGTACTCCGCATATACTCTCGGTGGGTCTTTAGTAGTATCGGCACTCGATCGCGGGACCTTCCGATTCCGAGAACGAGGATTTAACCACTAGGCTATCCACACCCCGAGTTTAGTCTTAACCTACACAGTGCCACGAGTGTACGTATAAACGCCCAGCACAGTTATAGTAAATTTCTTTAATTATCAACTGTTTGCCAGCATAATTTTATTGCCAAGTTCAATAAAAGGTGAATGTAGAAAGCCTAACCAAAATGTTCGTTTGGTTGTTCGAAATTCGAATAGCACTAAAGCTATGTTTGTTTCTGGAGCAATATCAAGGTAGCATGTCATGGACGGAAGGATTGCTAGCGAAACGTGCTTCTGTGTTTCGATAACAAGGCAATGAATTATTATATTATGAGTGATTGTTCGTCGCGTCATCCTCACAGTTAAAAACTGAGTTATTTAATCATTTATGGAGCCGGGTGGCCTAGTGGTTAAGATCGCTGACCATTAAGCTAACAGCCTGCGCACTGTTCCGGGTGCGGGTTCGATTCCCGCCTTCGCCCTGGGTGTAATTTCTCTCTCTGTGTCAGTAAATATTCTGTCTGTGTCTGTCTTACTTGACGAAGGTTTATAAGCGGGTCTCTTATCAAGCACACAAGCTGGAAATACATGTACCAACCAACCAACCTCAATTATTTTCAAAATAAACTCCTTCTTGGATCTCACGATCCGAGGATTCTCATCGAGAATATTCAAGGCTCGTATTACAGCCGTACTATTAGCGTATTTGTGCTGTAAAAATAGCTCTCAAAAATCACGGCTATCCTCGAGTACATTGGACAGACGTGTTCATCAAATCTAGGGAGTCCAAAGGCCCGACGGCGTTAGGGTACGATATCGCTCGAAGTTCTGGGTGCCAGCTGAGGTGTCAATCTCGTCACTTGACCTAATTTTTGAGGTGTAATTGGCTGTGTTAAATATATTCACATAGTTTAGAAATAGACTTTCGGAAATGTTAAACTCTACTTACCTAAACTCCTTCTTGCCGACTGGACGGTTAAATGGTCAGGGAGCTGGCCGGGCAGTCAGAAGGTCCCGGCTCGGATCCCGGCATATGAACATGGATATATGTGTTTTGTGTTAGTCTGTATTTGTTCTGAGTACACTGTGACATACGTGCTTGATAAATCAGTTGAGTCAAAAGTCCCGAGCAAGTGCACAATGGCACTACTAGTAAGCTTGGGGTGCCCGCTCAGGTGTCGACTTCGTCACTTGACCAGGGTTCTAAATTACGATTTGAGGCGTATTTTGTCTGTGTTAATGCTCCATGGAGGCTAGAAATAGACAGCCGGAAAACGTACATCCTAACCTAAGCTAACTCCTTTTTAGCCAATAGTGATTCATTGTGCTGTCACCACTGAACTGAACTGAAACTCTGGAATGAGCATCGTAACTCTCGCTAATAGGGTCGGTGAAGCCCGGCAACCCTGTAAGAGCAACCCAACTTTTGCCGCCAATCCTATACTTTACCTGGTAAAATAGGTATTTTAAACCAACTTTTTCAATAATTTTTCAAACAGAAAATTGATATGTTATTGCTTTAGGAGGTTCTTTATATAATGAAGTTTCGGAAACATGTACTTTAAAAAAAATAGAATCGCAGGAACAATCTTTAAAACTTAAATTCCTTGGAGTACTATACTTGGCGAGCGATTTTGACGATCTAATGCGAACTGTCAAGTCAAGTGTCAATTGTGATCGGCGAATTCATGCCAAATGTGGCACATATTCTCCCTAAAGCTGTCGCCAAGTGACCCAAAAATAGGCTTCACCAGCTTTTCATGAGATGCTCATTCCAGAGTTTCAGTTCAGTTCAGTGGCTGTCACTAGATATCGACTTGCACTTACACACTTTGATTGTCGACTATTCGTAGGTAGGTAGGTTTGAATTATCGTCGCACTAGAGCTACACGAGGGCTATTCTCGACTATTCGTAGTTATGGCGAGTTTGGCTAACGCTTCATTTTAGCTCCCGAAGAAATTTAATACCCATTTAGTGTCCTCTAAACTAATAACGTTCCCCGTGTTGTGACTTGATATTGACTCCCACTTACACACAAAGATTCCCGACTGTTCGTTGTTCTGGAGAGTTTGGCAAACGCTTCATTGCAGCTTCCGAAGCATTTTAGTACCAATCAAAGAGTTCTATAGTAGGGTAGAGGAACGACTCGTACTGAGCTGCCATCGGCAGTCATGGCTCACTACGAAGCCCGAATAGAGTGGCAAAAGTGCTAGTTAATTTATAATTTTGACACTGAGAGAGGAAGTACACCCAGGGCAAAGGCGGGAATCGAACCCGCACCTGTTACAGCGCGCGGACTGCTAGCGTTATGGCTTGCGATCCAAACCACTCGGCCATCGGGCCCCACATGCCAACCTATATTGTCTCCGTGTTGGTCCATGGTGCTATTGCCAGGTTCAGTCTCTACCCTACTATAGAACTCTTTGGTACCAATTTAGTATCATCTAAGCTAATGACCTATGTAAACGGTGGTTGCCATACCGCATGTTTCTTATGACTTTGTCTGAATTGGTAAAACCTCTTCTAGCTCTTAACAAGCTTTTATCTGGTTGGTTGGTTGACATATATATTCAGGTTTGTGTGCTTGGTCAGAGACCCGCTTATAAACTTCGTCAAGTAAGACAGACACAACCGACAACACACACACATAAGTGGATCCATCTAATATTTCAGAGACAGAGGCCAACTAGAGGATCCCCAGAATTGGCTTGTCACCCCCAGAGGTATTGATTGGGTATAGGAACTTGGAGGACTTTCGGACTCAACAGATTTAACGAGCACGTACTCCGCATATACTCGACGAACACAAACATCCATGCTTTACCGGGATTCGAACCCGAACCTAGAGGCTCCAAAGGCTAGCTCCCTAACCGTTGCGCCGCCGGGTCGGCAGCTTTTATCTTCTTACTTTCAATTACATAATATTGAAATATCCGATAGCAAAAGTGTTGCTATGGGGGACAAAAATTCGATAGATTTTGTGTTTTCTACACGTTTTGGAGGGCATTGATCATAAAAAAGTAGTTTTAGAACATTGGTTCGACTGACTATCTGTTAGTCTGAGAGTACTGTACAGATCGAACTAAAATAGCTATACAAACTTCAAATTTGGTCTACGAGTTACCAGTATCTGTCGAACATGCGCAAATGGTAGATGCCATAGAACATTTTAGGTTTTAAAGTTATTAAAATTCCTTATAGGGTATATAATTACCTTTAAATGTAGATTGATTTATGAGGGATAATTAAAAGGCGTGTAGTATATATTACACCCCCCTAGTCTTATTACACGAAACTATCGATACATTTTTCAATTAAACTAAGACTACCCAATAAATTTTATGCATCCTCTAGAATAAAGCTCTAATATTAAGACATCAGGTTGGAATTCTATACAGAGACGAATTACAATTTCCAGAATTAACTATAAGTAAATAAACGTATCTCAATATTGTCAGTTACATTATTGTAAAACCAAATGGGCAAACCCGCCTTACATTCCTTTTCAACGAACCTTTATATTCATTTTCTACGTATACCGTCTCAATGTGATAACGAACCAAGCTCAGGGATTATTAGCATGACTTAGATTGCGATAAAGTTCAGCATTTCATGGGATTATTGGCGTTTGGTTCTGAGCTAAATTATAAATTTTAAACTGGAGTTGGGATTTGAAATAATGAGTATTTTGTATTCATTATTCATTGTTTACGTCACACTTTACAAATTAGTGGCTGGGTATTTGTTTTGTGCACATAAAAATTGACGTTATAGTTTTAGGTCTAGATTAAACATTATGTAATGATGTTGTATATTTAAACTAAACAAATAAGAATTATAATTTTGACAATATAAACCCTTATTTTAATTTTAAAAAACACCTACTTATATACTTTTGTAAAATTAACGTATACATTTTTTCTTATACATTTACTATCTAAACTTAAAAAAAATAGAGCATATAAGTTATGTGTGATTTAAAATAATGTAAACACATATTTGTTGCATGAAGTAGTTTTAATGATTTTTTACTTCAGTAAATATTTTTTTGATGTACTGCAAATGTAATTCCGTGTTATATATCTTTTCTACTTTTTATACAGGGTGAGGCAAAGAAAAGTGGCCCCGGTCTAGAGATAGGAATACGTTGAAATGCTTGGCGAGAAAAACTCTTGAGACCTGAAAGCTTTCAAGTGGAAATAAAAAGATTATTCAAGCGTGCAATGGTTTCACTTGACAAACCTGTTTTTGCATTGGTTGGATTGGATTAGCATCACATTAGAGCTACTCATGGACTATTGGCCAGTTCAGATCGTAGTGCGTCAGTGTGAGTTGCGACGGTGTGAGTGTAAGTTGATCAATTCACAGGTGAAGATGAAACTCACAGTACAGCAGAGAGTGTTCATTGTAAAAAATTTTATTAAAACGAAATCGTGGAAAAAATGTGACCAGTTGTTTGTTGAAGAATTTAAATGTGTAAAAGGGCCTAAAAAGAGTGCTATTCAACAAATAGTTACGAAATGGCGTCAGTTCAAAAACATTCCGAAACGGGTCTGAACACCAGATTCTGGGTCTTGCAATCAATTTAGAATGTTTTGTATTAACAAAAACAAAAAGGTCCGATTCTCTACGATAAATAACAACCGAACTAATCACTAGTGGGAACGTTTTTTGATTAGCTCTACAAACCTTGTTTATATTTCATTTCAACTAGCATGCTGTTTAATCATTCAAGTCGCCGGCAAATAAGTCGCCAAGCGTTTGTTTTTGCTTAATATTAAAGCGATCAATGGCTTCATGTTAGCAAACCTGCTTTTGTATTGGTTTTTGACTTGGAAAATCTTCTGTCGTATTCTTATCTCCACGTTGGGGCCACTTTTATTTGCTTCATCCTGTATCTTATAGTATTTTTCATCTACATCCCTTCTACGTAATTTTGGTTTAAGTTAAAATATTAGAATACTTCTGCTGTTAATCGCGTGACAGTGAATATGATATTCACAAGTGAAGAGTACAGGGGTAAAAACCCTTCATCGACAGGATATCCGTATCACGCCTCTTTGGCGACGATAGCTAGTCATCACCTAAACTGGTGTAAATATACTGGTTTTAAACTGGTTCTTCTCTGGCGGCAACCCTGATTCACGCAAGACACGAGTCCCACGTTTATACAGCGAGAGAAGAACCAAGGAAGAAACCGGTTTCTTGTCGCCAATGTCAACCAAGCAGACCGGAATACGGGAAGATTCCTTGTCAATCAAGGTTTTTTTCCCCTTGATTCTTCAAATTAGTACGCCAATTATAAGACCCTAGCTATATTAGTCTTTGAATCAATTAAGTTAATTGGCAGATAGGTATTTAAATTCAGAGGATGGTAAATTTTGTAAAAAAAACAGAAGTTAAGGTCATAAATGAATACCTCTTGTTTTATTGGAATATAGTTATAACAATATAACGTTATAAATACAATTTCCTAGAAAGTTTCAGTAGAACATGCAATAACATTATTGTTAAGCCAAGGATGACGATCAGAAATATTCACAATCCAATTTCCTAAACTTTTAGAAAATTAACTTTTAAGATTGTATTTTCTCTCTAGAAGCATATACAAGGAGTATACAAACTTTTTGATTAAACTGGATCATGCTTTTTAGTTTTGGTTAAATCAACGTGGCACTTGAGCTACACGTCGACTAACTCACGTATATAATGGGACATTATTTAAGCTAAAAAATACTATATTAACATCTTTGACTGCTAATCACGCGCCAGCGCGTGGCGGAGTTCCGATTCACCGATAACAGCACACTCTGATAAAATTCATAGTACCATTTCGCCAACCGTTCTTATGAGTTCGTTAGAAAACTTGATAAACATGATGGTCTAGTGGTTACACACTATCTAGCTCTTTAATCTACCCTTTTGTATGATATTTAATTGACACCTAGTAATCCCAGATGTGAATGATGAATTTTCATACACATATTTTAAAGCTTACGCAGTTTTTGTGTTATTGCGAAGTGTATCTTTCGCCTGAAAAATATGAACTATGAAAATGTAATGAGGATTTCATAGTCGAAAAGTTAATAACTGAAACAAATCTGGGGGCCGTAGTGAGCCTAGTGGTCAGCGTCTCGGTCTCGGGATGGGAAGGTCCTGCGATCGAGTCCGGTACCACTAAAGACCTACCGAGTATATGCGGAGTACGTGCTCTTTTAAATCTGTTGGTTCCGAAAGTCCTCTAAGTTCCCATCCCAAATCAATACCTCTGGGGGTGACAAGCCAATTCTGGGGATCCTCTAGTTGGCCTCTGTCTCTAAAAATTAGATGGATCACTTATGTGTGTGTGTTGTCTGTTGTGTCGTCTACTTGACGAAGGTTTATAAGCGGGTCGCTGACCAAGCACACAAACCTGAATAATATGTCTAAACCAACCAACCAACACAATCTGGTTATTGGCTTTCAATTCAATAATAAGTGACAGATGATGAGTTATCCGTTGGAAAAGGCCAGGAACATTTCCTCGTATTTTTACGAATAGCTGTCGTGCAGCTTTAGTTAGCGACGTAAATTCAACCTAACCTTGTAATTTTACGACCTCGAACTAAGATTTTTACTTTTTTCGAAAATGAGGAAGAGTTAGTTCATTTCCATTGTAACGAACTGGTTTAAAAAAACAGGACATCAGCCTCTATCGCTGAAAATTTTCTATCGCTATCGTAGCAGTCAACGTGTTAATAAGCATAATAATATTACGTAAATACTAATAATTATGTTTTCTCCTAATACTAACATTTATTTTTTTATACCTCAAATTGAGATTGCAAATTTTTTTAAAAATAGAGTTATTCCAATTTTGCTTATTTAATATATGTTTAAAAATTTAAACGTGATGTCTTCAATGTCGCTGAAATTATTTAATTTACTTATTTATTTTGTATATTTACGTGTGTATGGGTATCAAAAGTTTCGTAATAGTTTTACATGCTAAAATTTCAAACTTTTTTCTTCCAATATTTTTGTTGCTTGTCCTCCAATGTAAACAGGCCTAATACAATAAACTTGGGCCGTAGTGAGCCTAGTGGTCACGTCTCGGTCTCGGATCGGAAGGTCCTGCGATCGAGTCCCGTACCACTGATGACCTACGAGTATATGCGGAGTACGTGCTCGTTAAATCTGTTGGGTCCGAAAGTCCTCTAAGTTCCCATACCAAATCATACCTCTGGGGGTGACAAGCCAATTCTGGGTCCTCTAGTTGGCCTCTGTCTCTAAATTAGATGGATCCACTTATGTGTGTGTTGTCTGTTGTGTCTGTCTTACTTGACGAAGGTTTATAAGCGGGTCGCTGACCAAGCACACAAACTGAATATATGTCTACCAACCAACCAACAATAAAACTTTATTTATATAACCCTTTTTCACATTTTTTTAATACAACTAGAAGAAATTAAAAATAAACACAAAAAATTAGAATAACATTTATTTCAATCCAATCATCACTTCAATAGTATCACATAATCAAAGGAATTCATATAAATACTAACACATCCCCTACTTTAAGTTTTTAGAAAATTAACAAGCAACACTCGCTGCCGTTCTCGCAATCAAGTGTACCAAAGTTAATGACATTTCTGCATTCTTCTTCATAGCCACATCTTCCACCTTGTTCACGGCAAGTAGAATCAGTAGGAGCTATGGAAAAAGAAAATATTTTTTCAATTTTTATAAGTCGTTTCACAAAAATACTGTAATATTTGTTATATTGAATAAGTTATAAAAGACGTAGTCAGAGCCGCTCTTAAGGTGTACGTATACACTTGAACTTTTTTTTCCTAATATTTCACTTAAAATTTTTTATAATTGATATAGTTTATAAGTGTATGAGGGTACGTGTAAAAATATTTTTTTTTAATTAAAAGGTTAATTAATTAATTAGCATTTTATGCATTAATTAGCATGTTTTTTAAACACTCATAACTCAAAACCTAATTAACTTAGACCTGTAAAATTACCAGGCAAATTAATCACCAATTTATTCTGAAGTGCGTGAACCTCAAACCAAGTTTGTGGCTCTTTTAGTGTTTTATTTATAATTTTTTATAATAAGCAACATTAAAAAAATCCAATTTTTTAGAAAAAACATAACTTTGACCATGCAATATAAAATTAATTTAAAAACAAAATCTTCTTTTTTGAGGTTCACGCCCTCTTCCAACTTATTCCACAAGTAAATAAGCAATTCGTTTGACAAAATGTTAATTTTAACTTTAGTTATCATTGTTTAAGCAAAGTAACACATGAGAAAAATGAAGTTTTGAGAAAATTGAGTTTAAAGGTTATAAAAGCTAACTAACTTCCATGGTTTGGAAGATTAGATAAACCTCTGTAACTTTTTATTAAAGTGGAGTAACAGTACAAACTGTACATAATTTTAAAGAGTAGGAATTGGAAATTCTAATGGATTTAAAAACAAAAAATGCCTAATTTGGTTATTTTTGGCCTTTTCTAGTGTGTATGTATACCTTAAGGAGTGTGCGACTGGTGCTTTTAAACTTATTCACACTTACTTAAAATAAACAATTGTAGATCAGCACACTGGCATTGCACCGCAATCATGGAACTTTACAGCTATCACCATTATTTGGAGCTTTAATTTACCAATTTTGTGGTAAAACCATAACTTTGATGCACCACAAAAGGGGTAAATCAACGCTCCAAGTAGTGGTGACAGCTGGAAAGTTCCAGGATTCCGATGCAATCTTGCACTAAAATTTTTAAATGTACAATTGCTTTACTTAAAACCAGTGTGTTTTTAGCCCCGGTCACCCCTACTTAAGACACCAAAGCCACTAAGTAAAAAAGTTGAACTTTTAATTAAAATTGTATTAAAGAGGCATTAGTAGAGAAAAAGCGTGGTCTAAAGTTATGCAAAAAGGTGGTTTGTTTTACTTCAATTGCAGCCCGTCTCTTTTTAACAACTTAATGTGCAGCACATGTTTCTAATTTATAAATATTTTTTTTAATGAAAAAATATGGAAAATACGTATTTTTTCATGCAACGAAATACTTTGAGCTAAAAAACATTTTTTAGGTTGTGCGTGCAAAGTGAATTTCTGTTTTGACTTTGTATTACAAAAAATGGATTGCGTGTAGATGATTAAACGATCAATCAAAACTGAGTAGCAAAAGTTACAGATCAAATTTATTGTACAATCCACTTCAAAATGTAATCTTAGAATAATGAATGAATAAAGCAATACTTTTAACAGAGTTTTGAAATCTGAAATTTTAGAGTATTCACTGAATGTTATGTGTTTCGTTTTTTGTCTCATGCAGATAAATAGTAAAAACTCTATTTTGTTGAAAGAACAAAAATTTTGTTAATTGAACAAATATTTTTGGTATATGTAGCGCCAACAAAACCTTTGCTTTTTGTCAGTACCAAATTATTTTGTTGGATATTAATTTTTCTGGTGCAACCAAATGATTTTGTTGATTTAACAAAAGTTTAGTAAATGTGCCAAATGTTTTTGTTGGTTCAACAAAAGGTTGGCCTGTTTACCAAATGAATGTGTTGATTCAACAAAAGCTTAGCCGGTTCGAACTATACAGATTTCATGAGCTTCTTACAAAATATTTTTTTTCTATGAAGCAGATAAATGGTTGAAGTAATTTTAGCCAGGAATTTAAGACAGTTTTTGGATTAACTAATAGACTACATTTAATTTATTAAATAAAAGTACTTTTGATAAAATTAAGTCAATAAGAAATCATTTAGAACTGGCACATTGTAAAGATTATGAAAATTCTTTCGTTGTCAACGCTTCTTAGCTTTTACAAAAAATGCATTTTTATTGTATACAACATTTTCTTTTGCAAATAACGTACAATCATTTATGCCAAACTTCGTAATGTTCTTTTTTTAAACTGAATTCCAAAATCATTTAAGTTCTGAGGATAAGTATTAACCCTTTCCACGCATTGATACATTGTTTGTTTATTATAAAATTTCTATAATCGTCTCGAAATTACCCTAAGCGAAACTATGTGCATTAATCCCAAATTCATGTTTATAAAACATTTTTAGCACACATTGAAAAACTTCATCATTCTTTAAATTTAATATTCAAAAGAAATTTGTAATGTTAAATTTACACAAAAGGTATTTGTTATTTCCTAAATACTTATACACAATTCATTAATTAACCATGCCACAGTCTTAGGAAAAATATAATGTAATGTTGTTAGAAAACTTAATGAGTAGTCGTCTACAATTACCTAAACTTTTTATCAACAATTTCATTAAAATATTAATTAGATATACTTGTTAACTAAATCGTTTAGGAAAGTCTAAAAAGGAAATTTTACCCGATCATAAATTAAGTTAAAAATAATGTATTTATACAAAAAGCTGCTGATTTTTCCTCAGTGATAAGGATTAATAAAGTGGAAACTACATTATTTTTTAAAAAGGAAATTTAACAAAAAATAATTTTGTTTAACAAAAAGGACATGACGGGGAATTAAAGTTTTATTTTGTTAAAAAAAAATATATTACCACTTTTAGATGACTGGATTATTTTTTTAACTCAATTATTTGAGTTTTTAATTGTTGAAGTTTTGAATTATACTTGGATTAAATTATTTATTATTTTTAGACACATTATCAAATACTCTCAATTTGTGTAGGGCATGGAAAGTTATAAAGTTAACGTAATATGATTAATGATATAAATGTGTTATTTTTTATTGAAATGATGAATATAGGTTGACATCTGAGCTTAAAGAAAACGCAACCATATTCAAAACACTGTACGGTGCATCAGAAGTTTAGACAACGACAGTTTTTACGTATATCTGCACCATAAGGCAGTGAGATTTTTTGTACGATTCGTTGAAACACAGATAATGGTTTTGGTGTAAAAGAGTACAAGAAGAAAATATTTGTGTTGACTTTCTGCAAAAAATTGCGTTTTTCCAGTTATTACGAGTTGGGTTGAAACAATACAAAAATTGTGCTGCGACCAAATAATAATTCGTGGTTAGCACAAAAATTGTGTCGCATGCATGTATTCTTCCGAAATGTAGCCAAAAAAATCTACTACAAAGAAATGTGTTTTGGGAAAAACACAATTTTTTGTAGAAAATCAACAAGTTTTATCTAATTGTACAATTTTACAAATCAACTTTATGTTTCATATATCTTTATCATTTAATGTTTCATATAAAACTTCTATACGAAAGCTTCGAAAATACACAGCACGGCACTTAAAAATTAATATTATAATTTTGTTACACATATTTAAAAAAACAATACAGTTTTTTGTCAGTCACGCAGTGATATAATAGTCGTCTCTTCACGCTATCATCAGTGTTGGAACAAACAACACAGATTTGTGTTCGTAAGTCAGCAAACAACGTAACATTGTAATGTTGCAATTTTTACACAATACTTATGTTCCACCATGTGTTGTTTGAACACAAGATTTTTCTGAGTGTAGTACCCTGGTTCTTCGTCTGATGACGCTCTTAAATTGTGCTGGGTGCCCACTCAGGTTTCCTTCCTCGTCACTTGAAGAAGATCTAAATTACGTAGGGTGACCAGACGTACTGCATTTCGCAGTACAGTTTAGTTTATTTCTAAACTGTCTATCTATAGAATTGTGCAAATAGTCTCCATTTTTTAGTTTTTCATACAAAAACAACTTAAATAAAGCATGATATATGAAACATTAATAATGATTTCGCAGTCGAAAAGTTAATCACTGAAACAAATATGGTCATGCTAAAATTACGAGGATCATGTTTGGCTATAGCAATGTAGAAACATTCTGGAACAACTCTACTAAACCAATATAAAACAAATAAAGAGCTGAAAGCAAGCGGAAATAAGCCAATCAATACTATGCTCTATATTAATTTATTGTCCCTCATCAATAGAAGGAATACCTAGAAGTGCTTTCTAACTACTCAGGATATGCTTTGTTCACTCCTTTATCGTTCAGTGGAGGGATATTAGTCCAGCCGAATTCCATAGAAAACGACCCCGCCATTCGTACATTACAATGGGAAACCTTGCGAAAGCTCGCATTGAAACCAGACACTTCATATAAGCATAGACAGAGAATTGGAGAAACTAAAAGGAGTCGAGCCAACAACATTATCCTTTTCACGTGGGCTTGGCGTAACAACGTTCTGCTTGGTAAATTTTAGAGAATAGGGTATATTTGGAAACGTCTAAAAAATGATATTGCTTTTATATACTTTATTGCTTTTTTTTTCTTTTATATTGGTCGAAACACTTAAAAAACAAGAAGTTCTAAAAGAACTAAAATAGCCTACTTTCCTGTCACTTGAATACTCACTGAAATTCTTATCGGGGAAAAAATAGGTTTGTAACAGTAGATATCATCGACAACCGTTTCTACACAAGATTTAAAAACATAGAAAAAAAATCGCCAAACACACCATCCAGCTATAATTTAAACTTCTAAAAACCCAAATCAATTGATATTTTAGACATTATGCTCTTTAAGGGCATTCCCCACGTCCCTCATCTAAAAGTTCACGACAGCCTTTCCTCGGACCATAGCCCAGTGACTTTCACTTTTTATGGCCTCACCAAACCCCCTGAGAGAGTTAGGTACAAGCCAAACTGGGAGACTAATCATACCAAGTCAGGAGACAACATCACCATCAACCCAAACATGAACACTACAGACCTCATTGACAATGCCATTGAACACCTCACTACAAAACTCAAGGACGACATTGACAGCAGTTCCAAACCCACCAACACTGATGCTAGGCTTCCACAACACATCAGGGACAAGATCAAGGAGAAGAACAGACTTAGGAAGGAGTACAAACACTCCAGACACCCACAAACCAAAAGCAGATGGAATGATGCCTGCATAGAAGTCAAAACACTCATTGCAGAACACAAACAAGCAGAATGGGAAGACACCGTAATAAGGCTCTCCACACATGACAACACAGTTTGGAAAAGGGCGAAAGCCCTCAAATCCAAGCCACACCTTAAAGGGCCAACCTCACTCATCTACACAGAACACGGCATAGCAGAGCTTCTAACTTCCAGCCTACACAACCAGTTCTCTCCACATCAGACTCCCATTAACTTAGAGCTGGTTGATAAAATTAGTAGCGAAGTAGAAAACTACCTAGCAATTGAGCCTACCACACCAATCACTCACACAACACCAGAGGAGGTTAAACAGCTCAGTTATAGAAACTTTTATTATCTTTTCGTGACACTAAAGCCAAAACAGGGGATGTTTATCTTTCTAATTAAGTAACTTTTATTTATAAATGCCGATTAAAAATGTGTTTTCTAGATAGTTATTATAGTGCATTTTAATAATTTTACCAACAAATCTGATAAAAACAATACTTAACTTAAAATTCAAGAATTAAAAATTATGGAAAACCATAACCCATGCTTTCTAAAAAAGCAGCCACTTTGAAACTTCAGTGTTGCCACAGATAAAAACAATAATAGTTTTTCATGCAAAATTTTTACAGTTCAAACTTTGCTAAATCACATATAAAAGTTTCAACTGGAATAAAAAATATTTTTAAAACTCACTTGTGGTATGTATTTGCATAGAATTAACCTATAACATAAAGTCACAACGTAATGCGAAATTACGGTCCTAATGGATTATTTAGTTTTGTTAGTACCAAACGTTAAGCCTCAATTAAATGTGAGTTTACTCTAATAAGGACTCACTGCATCGTGACGAAATAGTCAATTACATTGCTCGGCAAAGGTTTAATCCTTATTTTTGTCTGGACTTAAAGTAACTTTATACAGACACCAAATAGAAAATACAACTTTTAAGGAGCTTTGCAACAGTTTGTGTGAAAAAGTTATGTACTTATCTTTGATTATTTTGATGGATCTGAACTCCGAAAATCCATTTAAAGAACAATGTGTTTTTATTACTATACGGTACAAGCTATATGAAAAGTTGTGAAAGAGTTTTGATATGACTTTATCAATATGATATTGTTGTATCATGCTTGTCATTAATTGTTCCAAGCATATAAAATCCGATTGAAATAAAAAAAATTTAAAAATCAAAATACCCTTCAAATTTTAGTGTACTGTAATCTTTTATAAAAATTATTGTATTGATTATTTTTACTTTAGTCTTGAGTATTGTTTGTGTTCAAAATTGGTTAAAATAATTTAGGAGCAATTTGTGCTACTAGCTTGATAAACATAGAGCAAATGCACATTACCTTGCAGCATTTTTCTTTAATTGAAATTTTTAAAAAAGCTAACACAAACCTTGGATTTTTAGAAACATTCGAGTTTATTAATTTTAGAATAACTGGAGTTTCAAAAGTTAAGAAATCACAATTTACGATTGCCAGAGTTTCTGTAAATTATGGTCGTATGAGTTTTTAAAGTTTTTTGGATCACCGGATAGTTTCTAAATTTGACAATCGCCGCAATTTTAGCCGAAATCTTGCAATTTTACGATCGCAGCAATGGTTGACAATTGTGATTTGAAGATTATGATGTGAGATTTGTGATTTGAAGATAATTATTTTTGGCGAGATTGTTGGAAACCACGATAAAAAAAAGTTAATATTGACGATTTTGAAAAACTCGTCGCAATAACTACGACTATATTTTTATGTCGCAAAATTGAAAGAATTTGTCTCATTTTATGATTTACAACCGTTAATTTAGAATCCTGGCAGTGATATCCACACCACAACTAAGCAACAGCTTTGTTGTAACAAAACAACCAAAAAACAAATTACCCTACCCTAAAAAAAATTACAAAAAATGAAGATAAAAAATAAAGAAAAAATGCTTTGCAATCATAACATATGCTTTGCAATCTAACATAAAAAGTACAATCTTTCACGAAAATTAATTTACTAGGGTCTTAGATTTCTTTAATTAAAAGATCCCTTTTTGATGAACTTTATAGATCAACCGTGCAATCGAATGATGCGATTAAACTACTACAACACACATTGCATTCTGAAACGACTCACGGATTTAAAATTACTATAAATTGTTTTAAAAATTATATTCAAAAGAGTTTCACTATTATACATGCTTATATTTTAACTTATAGGTTCTCGAGTGATACTGAATTGTTAAATAATACATACTTTTAATACTTGAAGCATTGATAATCTGTTGGTAATTCAAAATTAATATGAAGCATTTTGTTAAAACAACTGGTATTAAAATGCTCAAATATTTATCATAAACAGATGCAAATCTTTTGACAATGAAGTCATAGAAAGTAAGTAAAGTCATGTAAATAAATTGTAAATTTTAAATAAATAATAAAATTATGGACTTTAAATGAACAAACAATTAATCATAAATAAGTAACACAATCGAAAAAATAACACAATTAAAAAATAAATTATATTCCGATTGAATTCTTATTTGCTACGCAAAAAATAACCAATGATAATCTAAAGCGCAGCACCGGGAGAAAACACTTCAGAGGATTTGGTTTAACAAAATTATGATTATCGATTTATTTTTAAATTCGACGAGTGAAGTCCTGAATGTGTGCTGATCTTTTAAACTCGTGAATAACTGGCTTTCCTTTCGTCACAAGAAAAATATTTAGTAGAAAAAGATCATTGTTGTGTATCGTAAAATGTGAACATCGGTCGATTCACTTCTGATATGCAAATTTTTTTGAGCGGCTGAACGTTGTAAAAACTGCTTTGGCACTCAGTGCAGACAGTAAAAATAGTAATGATTTTAAGGGTGTAAAGTTTTGTTCATTGTATTGACAGATTTAGGTAAACATACAAGACGAAATATAATTTTTTCAAATTAGAGTTGAATAGCCCGATAAAGTGCAAACTGGAAAATAGTAATTGTTCAAGACATTTGTTTAAAAACAAAATTTGCAAAATCAATATTTTCTTGTATTTGATTAGAATACTTTAAGGGGGCTTTTTTTATCGAGTCCCCCATTGAAGCCCAAGCTAGAATGATTTTTTATGTATCTTTTTCTCAGAATCTATTTGATACTTTTTAATGAAATTTTTACTGGTTATTAAATGAATGTTTAAACTTATTTTACTGGAGGATTTTTTTAAAGTTCGTTTAGTTTTAAGTGGAACTACAAAAGTTTTACAATATCGATAAAATTAAAAAGAAAAAATGTAAGATAGTTATTCTCAAATCGCACCAGTATTTTTTAGAAACCAATTTATTAAATACGTATAAAAAATTTCAGGCTGATACTTCGAGTAGATTTTGAGAAAAATATACCTGCACATTAAAAAGTTTTGAGGTCGACGCATTTAAAGTAAACAATAGTGGTTTCTTGCTAAAAAACATGACAGGTTGTTACCTAAACAACATTAATATATATATATATATAATTATATATATATTATATATATATATATATTAATATATATATATATATATATATATAATATATATATATATATATATATATATATATATATATATATATATAAATATATATATATATAATATATTATATATATTATATATATAATATATATATATTATCATATTAATATATAATATATACATTATAATATATACATATTACTATTACTATATATATATATATATATATATATATATTATATATTATAAAAATATATATATATATATATATATATATAATATATATATATATATATATATATATATATATATATATATTATATATACTATATACTATATACATATATACTATATATATTACTATTATATATATACTATATACATTATACATATATACATATATACATATATATATATATATATATATATATATATATATATATATATATATATATATATATATATATAATAATATATAATATACATATATAATAATAATACATATAATATAATATATAATACATACATACTAATACTAATAATATAATATAATCATATAATAATAATATATATAACATATAATACATATACATACATAATATATAATATATATATATATATATATATATATATATATATATATAATATATATATTATATATATATATATATATATAATATATAATATATATAATATATAATAATTATAATATATAATATATAATATATAATATATACTATATAATATATAATATATAATATATAAATATATAATATATATATATATAATATATATAATAGTAATATATAGATAATAATATAATATACATACATACATATACATACATACATATACATAATACATACATACATACATACATACATACATACATACATACATACATACATACACTACATACATACATACATACATACATACATTACATACATACATACATCATACATACATACATACATACATACATAATACATAATATCATCTCTGCTAGATCCGTTTATAATACACAGTGAGACTAAACTAGAATTACAACGGGTGCATGTAGCCTCAACCACATTTCAACACCGCCCTTCTTAATCAGATGAGCCAGAGCCATAAAATTTTAAGACCAAGTTAACCTTTGTTTTTTTATAAAATATGATGAAATTATATAATAAAAGAAAATATTTTGTTATTATGGATATTGTTTTGTTTCTTCATTTGAATGATCCAAACCATTAACAAAGCGATCAATTCAGTCTTCATATACTATAACCAGGTATTCATGATTAGAAAAACACAAAATCTGCCATTTATTCGCCTGGTAGAACAAAATATAGTGTGTAACAAAAATCTACGTGGGAGTAAAGAAGCTAAAAAAAGGTTGCATTATACAACTTAATCGAATTGCATCTATTCAATATATTTCATATTATAAATATACATTATTTCTTATTCAAAACCAATATTCTCATCCTTATGCGCCCAAAGCCCCCTCTACTTATAGGAATAAAATTTATTTTTAAAACCCACTTTAACTACATCTTATTTCGCGAATTCGTCTTTTTGTTTAGCAATAAAATAAACCTTTGAAATAGAAGAATGACGGCAAAATAAAATTCGTTATCTGGGAAGAATGGGTGAAATAGACAAAAGAAAAAAATACACCCACCAATGTTAAAGGTGCGGGCCACTATTCGAAGAATTGTTTCCGAAATGAGAGGAAATAAATTCATGACGTCTTAGAGATATTTCTTTAACCTTTCAGTTGAAAAAGTTTTTTTTTTAGAATAGATTTTAGAAATTGAAAGAAGGGGGAGCAGGATAATAATGTTGTGGGCCCTGCGATCGGTTTCTTGAACGTAAAAAAGCAATTTTGGACGATGAGGTCAAATACTGTTAAAAATTTCGTACTTGGCTTCACCAAAAAATGATTTCTGGTAGCTGCAACGGCTGGTGTGGTGAAACGGTTCACTATATTTTCGGTATTATGTTAAATCAATTTTCAAATTACGGATACAAAAATCTGAAATATGGTTCAACTGCATTCCAAAAATATGGTGGAACGTTTCACAGTACTAAGAACCATTTTTTTTGTGGAAGCTAGCACAATTTTTTAACAGTAAGCAATCGCCCAGGCAAAGCTGTAACTAGCTGCTTAAAGGTAGGTTTATTAAGATAGAGGTCGTTATCAACCGTCATACAGACACACACACATGTCACAAAAAATATTAGCGTATACAGTATTTACAACGATGTTTTCAAAGCGTGTTGATCATAATGGACGCTACGGTTGCAATTCTTAGAAAACCCAGGATTTGGGGTTTTAAAATATAATTATAGATACTCGTGAGAAGCAATAGAGTTTTGTTTGGCAAAATTCAATGGAGCAAGGCTGCCGCTGTTAGAAAGATAATCATAACTGTAATTTTAGCGTGTTTGAGTTATTAGCATCCATACACATAAAAAGAAAGATAATATCTTGTTTCGCAAAAAACGTAACTACACACTAGAACTATGTCAATTACAACATTTTATTTTACCGTCTGAAAAAAATTCTTGGGCTTTCGCTAGGAAAAGTAACGTATCTAACACTTTGCATGAAAGAAAAACGTAACTACGTAGTATTTTGCAGATACTGTTATTTATCATCCTATAACACTCCAAGACTTCACAGGTTCAATGCAGATACTGCATTTCATCGTAATATAGGAAATGGAAGACCTTTGTTTAATTTTTGCTTTTCCATTTCAAGCTGACTTAGCAAATTTTTTTCATGTGCTTGTATTTTATCCGGTAACCTACCGTTTATTTTTACGCGCTCTAGAACTTTGTCAGTTACGTTAGCTGTATTTTCTTTACACTGATTTACTAAGCTATGTATTGGTGCATTTTTTTTGGAAATATGATTTCTCTAATTCAGTGCCAAGGTGGTGTTACTTGCTTTGAAAAAAGCACATAGAGAATATTTTCATACTGAATATACTGGATAGCCTGACCATGATTCATTGAAAACTATGACTCGTTTCGTGAAAAGCACAGTTTATACTGCTTTATTCTTAGGAGCAAAATCAGCTTCTGCAGTTCAACGAAATCTTTCCAGTCCCTGATACTTCTCCCAAGCACTGAATTAGAGAAATATGATTTCTCTAATTCAGTGCTAAGGTGGTGTTATTTACTTTGAAAAAAGCACACAGAGAATATTTTCAACACATAAAGCAACAAAAATATAAAATATTTCGCTGATTTATATGATGTGGACGTCCCTTATTACATTCATAAATTGGAAAAATTATCTCGAATGAAAAAAGGCATGCCTGGTAGAAATATCAGGACTGGAAAGATTTTGTTGAACTGCAGAAGCTGATTTTGCTCCTAAGAATAAAGCAGTATAAACTGTGCTTTTCACGAAACGAATCATAGTTTTCAATGAATCATGGTCAGGCTATCCGGTATATATTTATATAAATCGTTAAGAAAAATAATAGTAATAATAATTAATAGAAATAAAAAAAATAGTTTTCATACAAAAAGCAGTCACGGATTTGTCAAACAAAAACACCAAAGTGCTTTTGAAATGGGGAGAATAGCAGTTAGGAAGAGGAAACGATAAAGGGAAAGGAAAAACTTTTTGTGTTTCTAGGACAGTAATGGGGTTGTTTTTTGTGGAATTTCTTATTCAACTTTGAGTATAGATATATTACCATAAAGATTTATGGCAGATGAAATTTAGAGCTAGAAAGTTATAGCTATAACTTTTTTCTTCTCTCTTATTTAAAAAAAAGGGAAATTTTATATGCTTCTTTTACAGTGAGAGAAATTAATGGAACAATCAAATGTTTACGAAATAAACTGCTAATTTTAATTAAAAATTTCTTAACGAGTGAATTAAGTCATTTCTTAAATTTCATAAATTCCAATTTTGATGTAATATTCAAAAGAAATAAAAAAAATTAACCTTATGAGATAGTACGGAAGATATTTGGATTATACTTCAACTGAATGAAATTTCAAATTAAATCAAACGAAAGTGTTTAATATATATTTACTAAGATTTGAAAATTTAATTTCATGATTGAATCTATGCGAAGTAAATTGTACAGCTGCTCAATCAATCATGAGGAGGAAGACGTAGAGTAACACCTTTCATTCATTTGGTCAAGTTCTGCAATTCCATTTGTTATTAATATTTTTCGAATAAATTTACAATTTTTGATCAATTAATCTATAACTTGTATTGGGACGTCTTTATACAATTATACATAATAATGCTGAAAATATTAAGTTAAAATAAAAAGGTGACAAACACAGCATTAATATTCTTTATTATACTTTTACATGTTAAATTTGGCTAGTTTTATTAATTTTATTTCGAAAATTCAATAATTATTACTTATCGTTTGCAAAAATTAATTTATATTTCAAAGAATAAATATGTAATATTCCTCGCTTTTAAATAGAATTAAAATACTTCATATCATCGTACAAAGAATCTCGTAATGAAATATATTTGACGTCATTTCAAACTGATCGATGTCGAAAAAATAAATTTATTTTAATTTATTGTCTAAAAGATTTAAAGTTTCTCGAGCGATTGTTGCGAATGGCAATGGTGATTTAATTCTAATAAAAATGCCTTCCTACGCTTTTTAAATGAGCATTAAATTTTGGCAGTTTTTTAAATAATTAAAGTACTTTAATTCGAATTATTTTCTGAAATTTTCAATGTATTCTAATTTCGATGCGCTGAATTTTTTGGCGTCTCACACTTGTCCGTAGCATTTGTAGTTTGGGCTATAAAAGTTGGTGACGGACAGACGGACTGCACGATTATAATACCTTCCACTTTTTACGTTACAAACGTAGTGTGGAAGCTAAAATTACCAGAATATTCATGCTAAGAAATTTAAACATTCTTTGCCGCATTTCTTAATCCAGTTATAATGAACCATAAAAAAATGCTATTATGGTACACTCTATGACGTCCTTCCAAACTGATTTATATAACAACAATTAATAATATATCTTCAAGTTTTATATCATTTAAAATAAATTTTCTCCTGCGTTTGATGAACTGGCAACAGTGGAAATATTATATAAAACGAAATTATATTGTCATTAAACGACATTACTTTATTTTAGTTTTTTGAATTTCTAATGTACTTCCAATTCGGATTTTTTAATGAAATTTGGTATATAGCCTAGAACAATTTTTGCTTACATTTGGGTATCACACGTGTCTGTAGCATTTTTAATTTAGGCTGTGAAATTAGATGAAGGACAGGCATATGAACTTTACGACTATAATATCCCCACTTTTTACGTTGCAAAACGTAGTGTAAAAGTTAAAAGCAATACTTTTGCATGTCAATTGCATGGGCAGATGAACAACTAAAACAAAGGGATTTTGATAGCTTGAGTTCGGATCATTGGAGTTCTAATGTACTACCAAAATATTTTTTTTCCAGCGGGGCTGCGTTATTGGCCATTAAGCCTTTGCAGACTCGACATATTCCCCATAACCGAGGGCCATTTATTGTGGCACCATCTAGGCAACTCTCGCTACCAATTTTGACGCTCCGATTACAATGAATCTGAGCTCTCCGTCTATTTTAAAGTATGCCGATATTTTAATATTGCTGAGAGAACCCGAGCCAAATGGGTACTCAATGGATCTTTTACATGCCACATAATCATATGACGAGCATACCTATGATTTTCCCATCCAGAAAATCTGATGACTCAGCTGGGGTTCGAACCCGCAAACTTGGGCTTATGAGGCAGACAATACCTCTCAGCCAATACGACGCTATACCAAAAGAAATAATGATAATAAAACTGGACTTCAGCAACAAGTGCCCAGTCGATCAAGAGGAGCTATAAGTAAATTAGTCCTTCTAGTTGAGATGAAAGGCCTGAAATCTGATTTTCTGGGCTATGAAATATAAGAGCGAAGAAGAAGCAAATGTATAACCATTTATAAGAAAGAAGTAGGAAGAATTCGATGTTTCCTCGGTTCAAACGGTGGTTGTTTGTCGCTATATCAACATGAAAGTTTTTTGATGAATGCTTCGTTTTGAAAAGTTTATTTTTTAAATTATAGGTTTCGTTGCATTTGTTTGAAAGCGGAGTTGCGTGAATTTAGTTTTAATGAAGTAAGGCAGAGTATTTATGTTTTTTTAGTTTTGATTGATGTGTAGTTATGGTCTAAAACCGATTAAACAGTAGATTGCTATGAATAGTGCAATGATTATATATCGATATGATTTTCAATAAAAATAGAGAATTTTTATATGGCAGAGGGATTATAGCCTTTACTTTTTATTGTATTTAAAGCTTTTTTATTCCAAAAATGCAATCAAAAAAATCTTTTTGTCACAACATATGTATTCAGCATTTGCTAAAATACTTCAGATTTTACTTTAACTGTTAATGACTTTAATGGGCGTCATTGTATTTTAAAAATGCGTGATACTTAAGTGTCAAAATTAGAATATTTGTGAATGGAAATAAAATCTTTTTTCCATGTTTTATTTATTTTAATCAGGTTCTACAAAGACCGAATGTATCACTTTAAATCTGAAGCAATATCTAAACCTTTTAACTATCAACTATTTGAATTATTAAGAGATAGAATGTATTGAAAATATTTATCTGCAACGACTGTGTGGTGATATGTTTCGCCATGTTTTGGGTATTTAGTTGTTTGGGTATTTAGCTGAACCATTTTTTAGTTGAACTCATTTTTTATTTCCGATCCTGAAAAATGATTCAACCAAATACCGAAAATAAGATAAAACATTTCCCCACACAGCCGTTGCAGCTACTACGAATCATTATTGAGGTGAATAAACCAATCATAAATATTCTAATATTGTACATTTTATGTATGGTTAAATAAATACTAAATAAATAAGTGATAAGTACAAGAATAAACATACGTGAATGACAGCAAACTCCTTTCCTTTGACTTTCATGGGCGCAAAGTCCCGTTTGGTTGACCCTTGCTTGTGGAGGACAGGTATCATAATCAACACATAATCCACCGATTTTCAAGCAATTGGGGTCATTTGTTATGATTTTACCTAAAATAAAGGATGAATATTATTAATATAGAAGCTGTATGTGCTATGAGAGCTTAGTAAAAAAACGGTTATGTCCTAAAGAAGTTTACTCAATCACATTTCATAGAAGGCCGATTCCGTGGTGTAGAGGTATCGTAACCATAAAAAAGAGGGTCAATAGCGGTATGTTTTTAGAATACAAAAATCACAACCACGCAGATCAAAGGCGAAACTTAATAGAATATCAGGGTTCGATAACAAGCGGTTACGCATTGACAGCGTATGGACCGGACTACACCTTATTAAAAGCACCACTCGAGGAAATGGTTATCCAATGAGAGAAGCTCTGTTTGAATTAGTAGTAATGATTTTCCCCGCTGCAATCGAGTAGCGTTTGGTACGGTGAAGACCCATCCAATCAAATTCATCTGTGATTCCACAAACGCTGTGAACTAACTTTTTATGCATCTAGTTAAAATACAATGCCAATTTTTATGATGTTCAGGCCTGATACCCTATTCAGTTTTGCCTTGTCAGTTCGGTAACCTATCTGCCGGCAAACTTTCTATACTACTAGTTTAAATACAATACTATTTTTAATGTACAGGACGGATCCTCTATTCAGTTTCCTAAACTACCTAATTTGCATGGACTGGACACTTGAGCTAAAATTTAATATAGTATTCTTTAATGACCACGGAAAGCTTATTCATTATAATCTCATTGTAAAATTTGTGCCGAGATGGTACCACCAAAAATGGCTCTCAGGGGAATTTGTAGGGTGCTGTAGCAGTCCCGCTAAAAATATTACGATACCAGACAAAATTAAAATATTAGTTGAAATTATGTTAGTTCAAATTTAAGGCTTTTGCGGAGAATAATAAAAAAAAACAATAAATTCTAAAATGTTGTTTGTAGATTGGAAAATTTAATATGCAAAATCTTATTTGCCATTTACGAAACCATTAATACAAATGAGAAAGATAATTGTGTCTACCTAAGAAAAATAAGGGCCAATGCTTTATTCTACGACACATTGCACATAGGCCTTTTTTTAATTCTTAAGTACATTAATGTATAGAGGCAAATGTATGGCGAAGATCTTAAAGATACTTTCATTTTTTGGAGTTCAATCTTTTTACAGTAAACAAAATAAGTGGAAGTACAAAGGCATATAACTTGGAGACGACCAACACTTTTTACACACATTTTCCAAACAAAGGGACTCTATTTTTTAATGTTTTATATTTCAGATATATAAGTGGGGTAACAATGAGATATCATTTATGCCTAAGAACTCAAACAAAAGATTTTAATCGTAAAGTTTAAGAACTTATAAAGAATTCTAAAGGCTTGCCGAACAATGAGGAGCATTCTTTTTTTTTATTTAATTTGAATTGAAAACTTTTTTTCTGGAGGATCTTTTGGTATTTTTAGAATTGAATGGTTCCTGAGAGTAAAGAAAAGACAAATAACAAAATATATTAAAATAAAGTAATATGCATGGAATATAAAAGTGAAGGATGAAAACAATTTTTCAAATTCTTTCATGGTAACAGCTGATGTGTTGATGCTTATCGTGAAACCGAGTTTCATGCAATATGTTTCAACAAAGATTTTTCTCAAACTCAAACGTAAACAAGCCTCCAGAAGTCAGGTGGTTAAACAATATCACAAACTATTTCAATCAATTTCAACTCTAGGTTGAAAATAGAAGATAACATTTAAAATGTAACTTAAGTTATCGAAAAATAAAAGAAAACATAATTTGCACTAATAAATAAATTAGCATGTACGGGAAATATATATATATTATATTATATATATAATATATATATATATATAATATATATATATATATATATATATATATATATTATATATATATATATATATATATATATATATATATATATATATATATATATATATATATATATATTATATATATATATATATATATATATATATATATATATATATATATATATATATATATATATATATATAATATATAACACTGTTAATATTTATTGGCTGCAGTGTTATTAACGACTACACATTACTGGATCTTTTTCAAATTTCTAATGCTTCTCTACTTCTCTTTGTAGTACATAAACATCGACTACTTAACTATAATGCCCGGGAAGCCCTCTGTTACGTCACGATATTTACTTCCGGTTCGGGAAACCTAATAACTGGCAGCCAACTGTACTTCTCAGGTTCCGAAAAGGCTTCGTATTTATTTTCGGAACTGCCGACCGTCCGAACCGAACGAAAAGCGTGAAGTTCCTTAGAGCTTCTCTAGCCTTATAAGTTGAGTCGGCCCCGTGACCTAAACTAAACCGGAACTTCAATGACTGTATTAGTAAGAGATAAAAAAACGTATATTAAATATCAAAAAGGTTTTGTAAATTGGAAATATTACTGTAAATGTGAAATGCACATTGAATTACTTATAATGCATATTGAAACATACATATTTACCATAACTTATCTTTCTTTTCCGATTCATAGCCCATCATGTTAACAAAAAAAAATACTTTTCTTTTAAATATACTTACAAATAACTCCTAATTAAATTATGTTAAATGTAATTATACATCTCTATCATTATTCTTTAAATTTCAAAAAATATTCCTCTTCACTTTAAGGTGGAAGAAGAAAAATAATTTTATAGAATTTAATTCCAGAATAATTTTTTGTTACTAATGTATTACTTATATTTAAGTAAAAATCTTGAAAATAATCGAGTACATTTTAGTATATTTTTCAGCTTCGTAATATAAAGCCTAATTATTATTTTGTTTGCTAACTCGTCTTACGTGAGGATGATCATTGCTAATAATATAAATATTTTACAGTAGTTTTCTTTTTTTTTAGTATTAGCATTTAATTAATGTATACAAAATAATATATAATTTATGTGATGTCATTGTGTGATGTCAAGAACGTATTTGATAACATTCAGTATTAATGTATTATTTTTCAGTAGTTTAAAAAACATAACGATATTTCTAATATATAATATAACTTATCTTTATTTAGAATTATTTAATAGCTATATTTTACGATACACTTTAAAATAATACACTTATCACCATCGTGTTTACAATTAAATCTCTCTTTTTTATTTTTTATTTTTTATTTTTTATTTTTTATTTTTTATATTTTATTTTATTTTATTTTATTTTATTTTATTTTATTTTATTTTATTTTATTTTATTTTATTTTTATTTTATTTTATTTTATTTTATTTTATTTTATTTTATTTATTTTATTTTATTTTATTTTATTTTATTTTATTTTATTTTATTTTTATTTTATTTATTTTATTTATTTATTAACTTAAAATATACATTATTTCTATATTACAAAAATGATATTTTTAATCATGAAGTTTACTAGATACACAATTGTTATTCCTTATAAGTCTTCAGCGTTCTTCTTTAGTTTTCAACCCTCCAAACGTTAGATCCATGCTTCTTCCGTATTTTGCGTATTGGTCTTTCTTACAATAACCTTAACTTTTAAAATTTTATAATTAATAAATTATTATTCATAATGTATTTTTTTTCATTTGGAAATGTTTTTAAGATCATCTCTGCACAAATAAACCTAATTCTAACTTTTTAAACAAATATTTTATTTTAAAAAAATTAATTTAAAATTTCTAGTGAAAACAACCATACACATTTGCCCATTTTCAGGCCGTTCGGGAGGTTAAAAAACTACATTTATTAGTTCTCGATTGAAACCCCCCTCTCCAATATTTCTAATCATCTTGTTTACTAGCTATCATCGTGTTTTCTTATAAGTCTTCATCATTCGTTTTCCAATGGCGCCCATCCACTTTCCAGTATTAAAAAAAACCTACTCGAAAAACTTTCCCTACTTTCTGGTCGTCGGAATGCGTCGATGCTCCACACTTTTATTAATTACACGGCAAAGTGAGGGTCATTTCTCTTACTGTCACTGAAGCTGCTCAAGTGAGGGGGAATTCATATTCATAAGCCAACTATGTTGTCATAGGAACCAAGCCGAGAAGCCTAACAGGCGTAAGACGCACTGCAAGAAAAATGAACTGGAGTAGTTTGGAAAGGTTTTAAGTAAAGTCAGTAGGCGTCGGCTCAGTGGTTGTGAGGTATTGCGTGCCCGCCTTATAAGCCCAAGATTGCGGGTTCGATCCCCGGTTGAGTCGGTAGATTTTGAGTAGATTTTCTGGATGGGATAATGGTCGGTACGGATCTCATATGTTCATGTGACGTGTAAAAGATCCCTGAATACCCATTTGGCTTGGGTTCACACGGCAAAATTAAATCTTGGCATTCTTTAACATCCATAGACTGCACAGATTCCTTAAACGCCTTATTTTACGAAGGGCGGTTGATTGCAGAGTTTGGGTTAGAAATCCTGCTCGACCACTTTTTCCCCTAATGGAGGGTTTGGCATTCCATGGATTCGATGGCTCATGTAAACGCGCCTTATATGATGTCACAAAGAAATGACTCGCAGTTCTGGGGAATATGCCGAGTCTGCAAAGGCTTAACAGCCAAAAAAAAGCATCCCCGTTGGAAAAAAAAAAGTAAAGTCAGCAAAGAGTGCTTTCAGAGTCGTGACAGGTGACAACCTTGGCGATATGGAAACCCGAGTTCATTTAGGTATTTTTACGGATTGATATGGATATCTATTGGCTTTGGCTGTGGATACTGTGTATTTCAATTGGCTTCTATTACATATTGGCTGTGGATTTCTATTGGCTTGGAGGGCACTGAAGTGGCACTAAGTTGCCTGAGTTGGTGAAAGAAATATTTCAAAAACTTGTCAAAACTATACTCGCTATCGAGACCATGTAGGTATTAATGCAAGTCAATATTAAGTGACTCTACCCTTGAAGAGATACATGAAAAAATCTAAATAAAAAATAGGAAACTCAATAAGATATTTTTAAAAAGCATTCGAAATTATTTTTAGAAACAAATTCGTTTTTTTTATTCCCGCTCAAGCAATATGGTAACTCGCATTAACCGAGGTTATTTTTCGGATGAATGTACGGTGGATGTCACTTGGCTCTGTGGGTACTGGATTAGCACTAAGTTGCATCAGGAGGTGAAAGGAAGGAATTGAAAACTCGTCAAAACTACTAGTTGTCGCGACTATGTAGGTATTAATTTAAGTCAATATGTGTGACTCTACCCTTGAAGGGATGCATGAAAAATTTTTAATAAAAATACGAAACTCAAAAATATAATTTTAAAAGCATACGAAATTATTTTTAAAAACGAACAGATTCTGTATTTTCTAGAAGCCTAGAAGTTATGAAACATTGTATTCATGCACGCACCGTTTCTCATTGGATGGCAGTGCGAAGACAATTCAAACTGTATTAAAAATGGCCCTTGTGCATGTCCATTTTGTCTTTTACGAGGGCTGTTTTTTTTCAACCTCCGATGGGCTGTAACAAGAAGACGGGTCAAAATACAAAAAGATTTTTTTACCAAATGTAATGTACAATACTGCTTATTTCTCCACATAATCACCTTGACGATTAAAGCATTTGTCATATCTGTAAACAAGCTTTGAAGTACCCTCTTCATAAAATGTAGCCGCCAATGATTTGAAGGGAGTTGTGACGGTTTCTTTGAGCTTCACGTCAATATGGAAGCGCTACAATCCAAGCCACTATGCTTATCAATAATTCACTTATGGTAAACCTTCGAGTTTCCCTAAACACTTGTTTAACTCGCTGAACAATGCCGTCTGTAGCAACAGACTTGCTTTCTTGGTCCCCTTCTTCGTGAACATCAGTTCGGCCACCTTTAAATTTTCAACAGCATTCACGAACAACGCCATCACTCATAAAGGTGTCTCCATATACTCTATTCCTTCTTCGATGAAATTCTGTAGCACTGTTCCCTTCTGCCTGCGAGAAACGAATAACAGCTCACAATTCTCACTTGGCGGCTACATTTTATGAAGAGGGTATTTCAAAGCTTGTTTACAGATGTGACAAATGCTTTAATCGTCAAGGTGATTATGTGGAGAAATAAGCAGTATTGTATATTACTTTTGGTAAAAAAAATCTTTTTTGTACTTTGAACCGTCTTTTTGTTTCAGCTCATCGGAGGTTGAAAAAAAACAGCCCTTGTACTTACTACCAATAAACATTGGCTCGCTGTGGAGCTGGCCAGATATCCATTAATAAAACTTAATTTTTTAAAAGCTGAAATTTAGTCTTTTATATTTCAATTTATTACATATGAGGAGTACAGGGGAAAAAACCCTTGATTGACTAGGAATCCTCCCTTATTCCGGTCTGCTTGGCGTCCATTGGTGACAGGAAATAGATTTCTCCTTTGGTTCTTCTCTCGCGGTACGAACGCGGTACAGACTCGTGTCTAGCATGAATCAAGGTTGCCACGAGAGAAGAACCAAGTGAAAAACCGGTTTTGTTACAAACAGTTTAGGCGATGACCCGTTATCGTCGCTAAAATGGCCTGATACGGACAGATATCCTGTCAATGAAGGGGTTTTTAACCTGTACTCTTCATAGGTATATGCATGAAATCGTCTGTTTTTAACATATATAGCTGAACCTCGTTAACGTGAACTTGAAGGAAGGGTTGAAATAATTCATGTTAACTGAGTTTCATTTTAACCATCAAGTGAATTTTGACTTACAAATAGTGAATCCTTAAAAAAATTCATATTTTTAATAGTAATATTACAGACAATTTGTAGCGTTTACTTTGAAGAACAATAACTGAAACCAATGTATAAAACTGCAAATTATAAAAAAAGTAAAACCATTTCTTTTGTCAAATGTTAATCACTTATTTCATTAAAAAAGTATTGAAATATATTTCTGCGCAATACAAAAATTAAAGAATTTTCCGTTCATGCTAAGCGGGATTTTAAGAAAAGTTTTCCACATTAATTGAATGCACAGCATTAGTTTAAAATTTAACAGGTTTGTCAATTGGAATTTTGAATATCAATTGAAAGATTTAAATTTTAAACATGAAGAATATATTTGCATTTTTACCCACTTCTTAAGTTTGGTTAACACCCAACTGATTTTAAGAAAGATATTGTGTTTTTCTGATAAGCTATTACGTGCCTCATTTTAAATGTTTAGCACAGTCAATATAATAGTCGTATTTTTTAAAATTCTGGTCATGTTGACATTAACGCTTATTTTTTTTGTAAAATGGACCTGAAAATAAAAATTAATATTCCATGCAACGAAACGCGGATAGAAATGTAAATTTTCCAGCTTTCTTACTCTTGCATTTATTTACATCTGATAATCTTTCAATAAAAATGGTGCTAAGTGCCTAAAATATAGTTGGTAAAATTTATATTTTCTAGTATAATTGGTCTGGTCTGTGTTGCTAACTGTATTATTGTTGTTGTTATTCAAGATGAATTATTATTATTATTGTTGTATTATTATTATTATTATTATTATTATTATTATTATTATTATTATTATTATTATTATTATTATTATTATTATTATTATTTTATTATTATTTTATTATTATTATTTATTATTATATTATTATTATTGTTGTTGTTGTTGTTTGTTGTTGTTGATTATTATTATTAATATTATTATTGTGTTATTGTTATTGTATTATTATTGTTGTTATTGTTGTTGTTTTTGTTATTGTTATTATTGTTGTTGTTCAATATTATTATTTAGTTTTACTTAGAATTTTTGTTTTCTTTTAGTAATCAAAACTGAGAGATATAGATAATTCTTTAAAAATCAAAATTGAACCTTATATTAATTTATTTTATACATATCACCAATAAAAACCCTTACAAATAATGATAAATTTCAAATTTTTTCTTATCAAGGTAAATAAGGTTGTGAAAACAACTACTAAACGACTTAATTCCGAGAGCAACTACAACGACTAAATTCAAAAGAGCAAGTTTAAATTAGCAATGAAAAACCAAAAAACTGAGATAAGAGTACAAATGGAAACCTTACAAAAACCGCTCCCCCAAAATTAACAAAAACACGTGACGGACAAAAAAACAGCGTCATACTTGGCAACTTAGCACCTGATGGCAAAAAGTTTTCAAGATTAAAAAAGAGTGATTTATCTTATGGGTTGTTTCACGTCGTGAGTGGCAACAGTTCCAGTGGTCATGTTTTCATTTTCCTATAATAACTTTCGTTTCGGTATTCGCTAAAGTGAGTTGTCCAATAATATTTTACTTAATTTTCTTTTATTATTCCATCTTTTATATTGACTTAAATTTAAATAACACAAAATATCTCTTCATAAGGTAAAAATACCATCTAAACCGAAGTGGGGGGGGGGGGGGAGATACATACATATTCCGGCTTGTGTGCTTGTTCAGAGACCCGCTTATGAAGCCTTCGTCAAGTAAGACAGACACAGAAATAATTTTTTACTGTCACAGAGAAAGGAATATACACCCAGGGCGAAGACGGGAATCGAACTCGCACCTGTTACAGCGCGCAAACTGCTAGCGTAACGGTCCAAACCACTCGGCCATCCGGGCCCCTAAACCGAAGTTTTCAACAACATTGACGTTTTAATAAAGCTTTGCATAATTGAAACTTAATCGAATTAAAACCAATAAAGTTTAATAAATAGCAAGAATAAAAACAAGTTGCAGAAAGAACTATGAAATCTAACAAGCAGACAATATACACCGAGGGTGAAGACGGGAATCGAACTCGCACCTGTTACAGCGCGCAAACTGCTAGCGTAACGGTCCAAACCACTCGGCCATCCGGGCCCCTAAACCGAAGTTTTCAACAACATTGACGTTTTAATAAAGCTTTGCATACTTGAAACTTAATCGAATTAAAACCAATAAAGTTTAATAAATAGCAAGAATAAAAACAAGTTGCAGAAAGAACTGTGAAATCTAACAAGCAGACAACAAACAAAAAACGCACAATGAGAGTGAAACCGAAATTACCTAAGAAATCGCAGGGCAAGGAAAAATGAAAACAAGAACTTAACATCATTCTGAAACTTTCCCATTGTGTATTAATATTATTATTACATAAAATCACGGTGTTCTTTAAAATTAAGTCTTAGTATAGAAAATACACAAAAGAACATGTCTAAGTTTAAAGCACTTGGCGAAAACTCTATCGCCTAAATGCTTTAAAATTACATGTCGTACAACTGGAAAACACATTGTTTTTGGACTTTGTGGTATAGAGTAATTGTTTCTCTACTTTCAATTCCTATGAGTAAAACCAGGGATCGGAAAGTTACTTTTTAAAAAGTAACTCTGTTACAGTTACTTAGTATGTAAAGTAACTAGTAATTACAGTTACTTTCAATGAAAGTAACTAATTATAGAATTACTTTTAGAAATTTCAAGTTACACGAAAAATTGAAATTTGACCATCTTACCGTTTTTCAAAGAGAACTATGGTTAAAGAAATATGGACAATCGGAAAAAATTTAAGTTTAAATAACTGAATTTAAGTAGAACGCCTAACTGCTGAAAATATCTTTGAAGAGCTGCGTGAGAAGTAAGGAAATTTTTCGTTACCGCTAAAAGTAACTAAGTTACAGTTTCTTACTGAAAAATCTAAATTCGTTACCTAAAAAAGCAACTGTTGCAAATATCGGCGTTACAAGTTACGCGTTACTCCAATTCCTTATTAATGCTAAATTATGATCAAAATGCTAGTTACGATTTCGTCAAACCAATGAATCAAAATCGGTGATCATCGTCGACAGAAGCAGCGTCTATCAGAAAACAAAGAAAACAACTCTGCTTATTCGGGGACAATACGTTGGAAAGGGATATATATGCTGATGCTGCCTATGGAATTGGATAAGTTAGAATTTCTATTTCGATCCTAGTATAGTATAGTATAGTTTAGTTTTGGAAGAAGATAATTGTTATAGTTATATGATATTGTTTGGAAAATTACTTTTTGGATTTTCGTGGGTTTGAGTAACAAAGGAAAAAGTAAATGGAAATTTATATAAGGTTTTGAAAGATAGAAAGTGATATATGTATTGTAGTACTGTGTTTTGTTTCACTTCAAAATCAAGTTACAAAAGCATGTAGCTCAAGCTTCTTATGAAACTACATAGAGTAGTTTCGTAGTCTGACCTTGGTAGTAGTGATGATTTTGACAAATGAAGATTTTTCAAAACAACGTTATTTTTCAATGCAAATTTTCAGAATATCGAATTAATCTGCAATAGTATTGATATGCCTATTTTTTTAGAAAAATTTAAATTGTATGCAGCATTTTATAGGCTATAAAAGAATAAAATAATCAAACACAGAACATACTTGTTTTTTTGTTAATTTATGATATTAAAAAACACTATAAGAAATTTAACTAAAAAATTTAATTTTTTAAATGCAAAAACTAAAAAATTAATATTTTTCAATGCAAATTTTCAGAATATTGAATTAATCTACAATAGTATTGATATGCCTATTTTTTTAGAAAAAATGAAATTGTATGCAGCATTTTATACGCTATAAAAGAATAAAATAATCAAAAACCAGACATACTTGTTTTTTTTATTAATTTATGATATTAAAAAAACACTAAGAAATTTAACTAAAAACTAAAAAGTGGGCAAACAATTAAGTCTACATTTTGATACTTTAATTTTTTTTCAAATGCATGAAAAAACAAGCAAATTATTGTGCAAGAATATTTTTTTAAATATTTTTTACTAGACAAAAATTGTAATTAAAAAAAACAAATTTAAAAAGAAAATATCTTCCAATTGTTTAATTTTTGAATTTATAAAATAGCGTCAATATCTATCGATAAAACCTGGCTATTTTTAAAATTAAAAAAAAATAAACATAAGTTATCTTTGCTTCAAATTTGTTTTTTTTATTTTGGTGTTTTCTACCTCGTGAAAAAATGCTTAAAATGTAAAGCAATACCTTGACTTCATAAAATAATTTTACTTTTAGTATAATTTTAACTCAAATACATTAGGTTTATGAGAATAACAATCCCTTAAAAAATTTTAAACGGATATAAAATAAAAATGCTAAAGAATCATTCAAAAATAAATAAATAAGAATTTCGTGTTTCATAAAATAGTTTGACTTTTAGTATAATTTTAATTCAAATACATTAGGTTTATGAGAATAACAATCCCTTTTAAACTTTTTTAAAATTCATCTAAAATAAAACTGCTAAAGGATCATTCAAAACATTTACAAAAAATATATACAAATTTCTTGTTTGTAAAATATTTTGACTTTTAGTATAATTTTATTCATTTATTCAGTTTGAAATGCACATTACAGAACAAGTCTAATTACAATGTACATTGAACGTATAAAAACAAACACATTACACAGATAAAAGTCGCAAACAATTTGCTTTAAAATCGTTAAAAGGCATAGCAAAAATATCTAGTTCGAGGGAACTTTTATTGCAAATTTTATAAAACTTATACAGACAGCAATTTTGAATATAGTTGTAATGGGAAGAGCTATGAAAAAATAAACTCGACGATTGCGTGTAAATCCATTGGGAATAAAGAGATGCACAGTACTTGTTATGTAGTTGGAATCAATTCTATTGTTTAAAACTTTATAGGAAGACAAGAAACTTCACGCCTAGATTTAATGGTAGAGACATTAAATATGTGTGTGTGTTACGCAGATCAAATGAGGATAGATCTGAAGAACTAGCATGAAAGATCTTAAAATATAAAAAACGAAAAAAACAATTTTGGACTCGTTCGATTAATTTTAAATTGGTGTCATAATAAGGGTTCCATATAAGGTACAGCATTCTAAATTAGAACGGACCATACTGAAATAAAGAATTTTTAAAGTTTGTTGGAAAGTGAAATTATTAGTTTTTTGTTTGAGGAAACCAAGAATTTTGTAAATTTAGAAGTGATATTATTAATATGTTCAGAGAAATCAAGATTACTGCAAAAAGTTACACCCAGGTCTTTAATTGAGTTATTACGAGTCATTTTAATTCAAATACATTAGGTATATGAGAATAACAATCCCTTTTTTAAACTTTTTTTAAACACATATAAAATAAAATTGCAGAATCATTCAAAACATTTAAATATAAGTATGAATATATATTGTTATATGAATAAATGAATGAATGAATAAATGAATGAATAAGTGAATGAATAAGTGAATGAATAAATGAATGAATAAATGAATGAATAAATGAATGAATAAATGAATGAATAAGTGAATGAATAAATGAATAAATGAATAAATGAATAAATGAATAAATGAATAAATGAATGAATAAGTGAATGAATAAGTGAATAAATGAATGAATAAATGAATGAATAAATGAATGAATAAATGAATGAAATGAATGAATGAATGAATGAATGAATGAATGAATGAATGAATGAATGAATGAATAATGAAAATGAATAAATGAATAAATAATTAAATAAATTAAATAAATAAATAAATAAATAAATAAATAAATATAATAAATAAATAATAATAATATAAATGAATGAATAATGAATGAAATAATGAATAATAATGAATGAATGAATGAATGAATGAATGAATGAATGAATGAATAAATAAATAAATAAATAATAAATAAATAAATAAATAAATAAATAAATAAATAAATAAATAAATAAATAAATAAATAAATAAATAAATAAATAAATAAATAAATAAATAAATAAATAAATAAATAAATAAATAAATAAATAAATAAATAAATAAATAAATAAATAAATAAATAAATAATAAATAAAAATAAATGAATAAATGAATAAATGAATAAATGAATAAATGAATGAAAAAAATGAATGAATAAATGAATAATCTTTTTTTTTCATAAAATAAAAAAAAATAATGCTGTTTGATAAATTCATTAGGCTTGACGAATCTCTTTTCAAAGTGAAAACGACTAATATTATTCTTCACTAACATTTTACCTCCCAATGACATTCAGTACATTTTAATCCCTATGGTAATTGATGGATCTTCTTATTAAATAGTCAATTAGTCTTTATTACTCAATTAGAATAGCTCTAGAAATATAACATTAAATAATAATTATGGAACTACTATATCTTCTTGGTTATTTTCCCTTCTCCCATTGATCGGTGCTGAAGCATTTAGACAGACATATTTTCGAAGACACGTGTCTGCACTCTTAATGGTTTATTTTATTTAGTTATGAGAAGTGTTTACGAAAGAAATCGCTAGATAGGGGGGGGGGGGTGAAATGCAACTGGTGGTAGCTGATATTCGGCTTTATATTGCTTTACAGTTGAAGAGCTCAGTGGAAGAACGTGTTAAAGTGACAAAAAGGTGAAAACGAGAAAATGAGCTTTGAAGTTTTTCGTTTGCGCTTAGATCGTTAAAAACGGCACTTACAAAAGGTAAAAAATTTCTTTTCTCGGTAGTACTGCATTCATTTTTTCTTTACAATTTGTCTTTTAAAAACAGCTATTGCGTTAAAATTAAAAAATGTTCATATAAAATAAACATATAATATCTCTAAATTAAGAAGTATTTTTCTGGTACAGCTGGGGAAAAAAAAACGATCCACCCTTCATATTTCGGCTGATATTGGTCAAGGAATTTTGTGCAAGGTGTCATTTTTCAGGAAATAGAGTAAGGAATTAAGAACTGGCAACCAAAATTGTATAAGGGGTCGTCTACATATTAAAATAAGTACCAACTTTGAAAATTCCAATAGCAACACCCAATTTTTTTTACACAAAAATGTTCAGCAACTTCAAAATACCCCAGTTATAAAAAAGAATTATTCATTTGGCATTATTTGCTGAGATATTAAAGCATTAATTTTCAATTCGTTTGGGGGGAAATCTCCAAATTGATAAAGGTAATATTTAGGGTGTTTTCTCGAAACGACAAGCTAGCAAAAGGGTTACCATAATCTCGCCAAAGGATGCTAGAATTAAACCTTCTTCACTAATATTGTGATTTTTTTTAATGTTTTTACCTTTTTTTTTAAATTTTGGATTTTTAAATTCAGAAATAAAATAAAGGGTAGACGAGAAAGAGTTTTAATTTTAAATTAAGTCTCATATACGATTATTTATAACGAACAGATTTTCAAATGCGATTAGTTACAATCAGATAAACAAACATGATTTTTACATTTATGTTTTACATTTTATGCAAATTTTTGTTTCACTCATATTGCTACAAAAGGTTTGTTTAAAATTCGGCAAACTGGGTCTGGGACATACCCCGACAGCCGAAATCCCGACAAGCCAAAATTCCGACAAGCCGAAATCCCGAATGGGTCTAAATCCCGAAAATAGATTTTTGTCCATTTCTCGATTTTTTTTTAAATATTAGAGATTATTTATTTAGTTATTTAGTCAGTTATTTAATCAGTTATTTAGTCAGTTAGTTAGTCAGTAGTTAGTCAGTTAATCAGTCAGTAGTCAGTTAATCAGTCAGTTAGTTAATCAGTCAGTTAATCAGTCAGTTAGTTAGTCAGTCAGTCAGCCCGTTAGTCAGACCGTTAGTCAGTCAGTTAGTTAGTCAGTCAGCCCGTTAGTTAGTAAGTCAGTCAGTCAGTTAGTCAGTCAGTCAGTCAATTAATCACTCCGTTAGTTAGTCCAGACTGACTAACTTAGTCTAACTGACTGTCAATTAGTTAGTCAGTGAACTGACTGACTCACTGACTAACTAATTGACTGACTGGTTAACTAACCGACTAAATAATTGACTAACTGACTGACTCACTGACTAACTAATTGACTGACTGGCTAACTAACGGACTGACTGACTAACTGACTGACTAACTGACTGACTGACTGACTATGACTGACTAACTAACTTACTGACTGACTAACTTACTGACTGACTAACTAACTTACTGACTGACTAACTTACGGACTGACTAACTAACGGACCTACTAACTAACCGACTAACTGACTAACTAACGGACTGACTAACTGACTAAATAACTAACTGACTAAATAACTAAATAAATAAGTAATCTCTAATAATTAAAAAAAATCGAGGAAATAACATATTATTGGAAATTTGATAATAAAATAATTATAAATAATATTGGAAATAACATACATTCAAAAACATTGTAATCGATATAATTTAATGTTAATTATACAAACAAAATACATTGTATGCACTTGAAACAAGAAAAGATTTTTAGACATTTGACAGACATCAATAATTTGAATAAACATTTACCAAAAACGCTTTTCAACCACCAAACGATAATGTAAATTAGGATCCAATTTGCTAAGTAATTTTTTACACGGTCCCTAAAATTCGTTTTTTTCAGTATTTTTACAATAACTCGGCAAATAATTGTTGTTGAATTAAAAAATTCGGGATTTTGGTTCTACTTGATCTACTTTATCGATTTATGTAACAAAAATTTGGGGTTGCTATTCATGTTTAATTTTTTCTTATTTAAATTTAAATAAAAAAATAATAAAAATTAAAATTGATGAAAAAACTTGTGTGATTTGTTTTTGGAAGATTAATAAGTATATAATGAAAATAATGTTGGTTTAATTCATTTTATTTGTGGAGGTATGAATAAAAGTTTGTAAAACTCTTTTAACATTATGGGCGTTCAACTTTGAATGCTTATATCTCAACAAATAATGCAAATAAATTAATTTTCTTTTGGACCTGGGTATTTGAAGATGATAACATTTTTATATAAAAATAATTAGGTGTTGCCATTGGAATTTTCAAAGTTGGTACTCATTTTAATATGTAGACGACCCCTTATACAGTTTTGGTTGCCAGTTCTCAATTCCTTACGCTATTTCCTGAAAAATGACACCTTTTACAAAATTCCTTGACCAATAGCAGCCGAAAAACGAAGGGTGGATCGTTTTTTTTTTCCTCAGCTGTACACCAGCTGGCTGTTTTTTTTTTAAAACAACATCTTTTTTACAGTGTAGTTCGACAATGGTGCTACTAGATATGGGCTCTACTAGCATAGACAAAGTCGTGATTACCTTGGCTATATGACAACCCACATTCACCAATGTCATTATTCTTGTGAACGCAAGGTGGATCGCTATTGGCTTAGAACTAACAGAATAGACACTTAATTGCTTCATGTGGTGAAAAGAGTGTTATTTCTATTTTTATACTAGTTGGTTGTTCGGAAGTCATCGCGCTATAGGGCTGAATTATGGATCTTTTGTGATGATCCTCATTTTCTTGCTAAATATATCGCCATGCTAGATAAATTATTGTCAAAATGTTATTTCTCTACATAATTGAGATTGTGACCTAAAGTAACATTATTTTACAATTATTTGTTCATGGGGTGAAATTTTGATGATCTCAAGTTGAAATATTGACAATGATTTTTGTTTTTTTGAGAGTGTGCATGATAGTGTGTTTTCCGTGAATAATATTAACCAAAGAAAGTAATAGATTTCAAAACTACAAATATATATAATAATTACAAATTAAACCATTGGTATTTCCGACAATATTTACTTTTATCAAAACAAATCAAAGTTTTAGTAACTTATATTAAGTAATTAAAAGTCCCCGTAGCTTGTTTAATCAATAAATCATGATAATGAACCTTCAGAGTTTCTTAAATTTCACGGGAAAATTTACATCTCAAAAGTTACTCTCGCATGCAAAACATAAAACTTTCCAATATTTTAATAATGATATCCTTGTCTTGAGTGATATATCACTTAATTTGCTTGATGAGAGGGGTAAAATAGAGTGGTTTCGAATTATTGGATCATTGAAGTGTAGTATTTTGTTGGTAAGCGGTGATTTGGTAGTGCTTTGCATCTTTAACTTCCGAAAACCTTGAACAAAATGCTACTACTGTTTCGATTAATGAGGGTTAGAGAATACTCTCTTAATTTTTATTTATTATTTAACGTAAACATTTAGGAAAACAATAATTTGGCCTTAGGGTTTTTGAGAAAGCTTTTAGAACGCCATCAGTTATTGCGTAGTTGCGTACACTGCTCAAAACAATTAGGGGGGCACTTTGCGTACTTTTGTTACCTTTCAGTCTGAACATTTATTTTTTTTTATTCTGAAAATCTAAAATTTGTGAAATAGATTCATTATGCATCCAGAATGAAATGGAAAAAAACAGGGGGAAAAATATTAATTTTTTTAAACTAAAATTTAAGGGAAAAAAATTGGAATCATAACTTTTGAATAAATAATAACAATGTTTTTTTCAGAACTTTATTTGCTAAAAAATTGTTAAAATCAATTTTTAAATATCTAAAAATTGCATGCATAAAGAATTAGAGGTCAATTTATTTGCTAAAATTGTTTCAGAATGAATTTTATTTTACCATGTTTTTCATATTTTCGTTTAATTAAAAAACCATTATTTAATTCTTCAAAAGAAATGATTCTTCCATCTAACGATACATAAGTGCGAGATTAACTTTTTTTTTAGTCAGAAGAAAATGTGCAGGCTGAGGATTCCAAATGGAATCATTGGGGGTGAAAGGGTTTAAAAAATGCGCTCCCCTAATTATTATGAGCAGTGTAGTTACGTACATATAATACGTAGGATATAAATTTGCAACATTGTAATAATACGATTTTAATGTGTGAATTAAGTTTTTATGTAAAACATAGGAGCTTTCAAATCCTCCAATATTAAGTGCAGCTAATCTTGACTATACAATGTGATATGGTGTTGAATTACGTTTAATATTTCCTGTGTATTACTATTATTAATACACTGTTTTAATTCAAGAGACGTTTAATTAAGATGTGTAATATAATTAGCACAATTATTATGGTGTATTATATTTATATAGAGCATTAAATGAATGGACGAACCACATTTCATTAAATTAACTGACACGGACGTTCTATTGAAGATACGCAAAGTACGTCCTTTGAGCATATAGAGTATACATTATCAGTTTTGGATATATGCGTTGTACGTCCTTTTAGTATGTTTGCGTAGTATGTTTTTTGATAGAATGCTAGTAATACGTCATATGGGCATATACGCATAATTATTAATTTGAACATATGTGGTTAGTACGTTTTAGCACATACGGGTATTACGTTTTTGTAGGTGATATATAGTGTACGTTTATAGTGGATTCATTTAATATAAAATCGAATTCTCTAAGGAAGTATTAGACATAACCTGAACAAAAATTGCTTTACATTTCGCCGCACACTAAAAAAGCTATTCTGCGTCATTATGCTTCTAAAAAAATATTTCGCTATAGAAATCTTCATTTTTATCCTTTTGCATCATATTTCACTAACAGATGCTTTTAACACGGCTTAACGTTAAAAGAAACTTGAGAAATACTTAGAAAAGCCTCTTTTAAAAAGTAAAGAAATAGTTGGGATAAATTTTAGGGATTTTACCAACGAATTTATTTTATTCAAAACAAAAATAAACATAAACCTTTCGCCCAAATTTTCTGAATCTTATAATGGATAATAATAAACAGCGAAACTAAAAAAATATATTTGATACAATTTTAAAGATTTTATAAAAGACAATTTTTTTTACCTGCATCAGTCTACGATTTTGTTTAAAGAATGTGTGACAAAACTAAGTGTTCTTTACAATTCAAACAGTTAGTGGATTTAAATATTGCTTTTAGGGATTTTATGTGTGAGAGAGTGTTCAATTTTTCTTTTTCTTTTAAACAAGTTAAATTTTATTTTTTACTTCAGATGTCAAGCCTTTTATTTAGATTTTTAAAAACCCTAATCCATACAACGGCGAGTACATTAGCTTGTTATGAGTATATTAAGTCAGTTGAGTATGTAACTTAATTCATCCAAGAAGGATGGGAACGCATTGGCTCTAAATGGAATCGTAATTAGAAGATGATGCCACTTATAGGTGTTCAGGAAATGTCAGAATCCTGATTTGACTAAATTCTAAATAATACCAGGCCCTGATTCAGATTACAGTACAAGGCAGGAGCCTGGAGTCAAGGGCTATAGTAAACCTGTCACTTCTTAGCATCTCAATTATTTTGATTGTAGACGGAATCCACGTTGAAAATAGGTAGAGAACTAAAAGGAGGCAGGGTTGCCAATCCCATGGTGTTTGGCGAATATAGTTGGATCGTTGGGTTAGTTGGGGTTTAAATTATATTTCACACTTAAACTACATATGGGTTATTGGGGAAAGGATGATTATAGTTAAATTCTGATGACCGTCATCAATTGCACATGCATTTATTTTCTATCTTGACTTCATCGTCAATAGATTTCCATCTGGAGAATGTATTATTTACCATATTCAATATCACCCCTTGGCCCCCCGGTGGCCGAGAGGTATACAGTATACAAGTGCAGTTTTTATAGTGGAGGTAAGTGCACTAGGTTGGTTGGTACATGTATTGCCGGCTTGTGTGCTTGATCAGAGACCCGCTCATAAACCTTCGTCAAGTAAGTCAGACACAGATAGAATTTTTACTGACAGAGAGAGAGAGAGAAATTACACCAAGGGCGGAGGCGGGAATCGAACCCGCACCCGGTACAGTGCGCAGACTGTTAGCGTAATGGTCAGCGATCTTAACCACTACCTTTGTGGTAGATTCCGTAGATGTGGTAGATTCCGTATTGGTGCAGTAGATTCCTTTGGAACAAGCCCTAGAGCTCCTGTGAGGTGGAAGTCTGACTTCTGCTCCAAAAAAGGGCACCATCTAATTAATCTAGCATTTTTCTCCTGTCAACCTGAAGAGCTATGAGTGACCACGGGACTTCCGGACCCTGCTTTTAATGGGCACATCCACCGCATATACTCCGAATAGCAAAATATCCATGCTTATCCGGGATTTGAACAGTTGAGTGCCCTCTAGGCCAATAGTATTCCAATTTGCGTTTAACAAGATGGTGAGGACGCAGGTTCCCATACCATTAAAGTTGTTACGACTTTGTTTAAGTTCGTGCGAGCAATTTTTAGTGACAAATTATAATAAATAATCGAGTGCTGATGTACTCGTTATCAAACCCTGGAATATACGACCGAAACAACTACGCCTACGGGGACGTTACAGCTACGTCAAACGGTGTCTTATACGTTACAAACAATTCGCCCAGCAACATATTCGTTCAAACTAGAACTGACACGGCATATTATAGCGTCACAGCTACGCCATAGATTGTCTTCTCTCCTCCAAACACTGCACCGTTCGAATAGTCCATAGTAATATGTTTTCCATTTAACAAGATGTGACTTTGGCAAACGCAGGTTCCCATACCACCAAAGTTGTCATGACTATTTTTAGTGCAATTGAATAATAATAAATGATCAAGTGCTGGTGTATTTGTACTTGCTGTTATATTTGATGTACTCGATGTCAAACCCTATAACAAACCAAGTGCCATCAAACTTTGATGTGTATCTTGTCTCTTGACTGAACGATCCAATTAGATGCGCAAATTTGTTGTGTTACAGCTAAATAAAGAGTCTACAAATAGCCCACTGAAACCGTTATCAAATATTAAAATCTGCTTTTGATCAAATATTAGCTACAAGTTTGTCAAAACTAAGGCAGTGTATCTGTGGCCCTATCAATCTAATATTGTGCTTCTGATAAGCAATATACTTCTCAGATGATATTAGTAACAATCCTTGGAAATCCTATGCAATACACAATTTCCTGATTTTGATGAATGCCACGCCATCATTCGTCATTTAATGATGACTATTTACGTACTAGTAATGGGCAGTTCGAAGAACGGCTATCAATTTACAATTGCATACGAAAAGCTGCATTTCTAAATGTGATATTTACATAATGGACTGGTTATGACTGGATCAAAGCTTCAAACTATAATTTTGAAATTTGAGACTTAATTTTCAGTTTGAAATTGTAAGTAATGATTTGTTTGTGGTTCATATGAAATCCATATAATGTTATTATCTGACTTGGTTAAGAATTTCAAGTTTCAATTCGATTTGAAATTTAGAATAATGGAGGGGTTTGATAACGAATGGTAATATTATGGTAGTGAATAGATAAAATAAGTTTCTGGTAAAAATTATGATGGTTTAACTTACATTATTATATTCATCTTTCATTACGTCACCCATAATTAAATTATTTAAGGGATGTGCTTTGTATAGTTATTTGGGTGCATAAAAATATCAAAGTTACAAAAGAAAATTCAATAATAGGTTAAATAAGAAAATATCATTCTTATTATTTCCTTGCATGTAGCACGTAATTGTGAACACCATGTAGGAGTGGTAACTACTCGGGACGAAGTGGAAAGAAGGGGGAGGTGTCCTACCTGTTGCTTTCTCTACACAATTTAGAAATTGCCGTAGATTGAAACAACAATATATAGAAGATAAAATATATTTGTTAAAATGTAGAAAAATGTGTCATATCTACATTGTTTAATTATAAAGTCAGACACATTTCAAATCTTCACAAAAAATATGATCATTAGTAAGGTTCAACTTACATTATATTCATTTTTCTTTCTATGGTTATTTAAGAGAACAAAAATACGTGAGTTAATTGTTGCCAAAGAATACAAAGTATAGATCATTACTTTATTAATAATCCAAGCATCCCTGCAACAAATAGGTTAATAGAAATTATTTGAGCATTTTGTAATAGAACAGTGTTTCCTGGGGAGAAAAATACATAAAAATGAAAACGTCATTTCAATTCTTCCCCTCAGAGTGTAAAAAAGGTAAGTGGTTCCATTTTTCTTACGCTAGGAGTGCTCACGACTGGGTGTTTGGGAAAGACATCTTATCTGTTGTCATGACTACGAGGGATATAAATTTTAATAAATTTAAACGCCAATATACAATTCAAAAACATATGTTTAAATAAGGGAAATAGAAGTAACATACCTAGATGGCGTTATAAACAGTTATGTAAATTCGTAGTTTGCATTACATCATACAATTAGAGAAATACAATGTTAAATGATATTATATATATTGTCATATAAAATATGTTCCTTGCAATTCATTATTATATAAAATACTGTTTTTTATTAGTAAACACATAAATAAATATGATTTAAGACTAAAGTGCAGTTGCAATTTCTTTTTGTTTAATCCATGCAGTAGTAATTAGTGAATAAAAATATCTTAATATCCATGACCGGTACCATGATTTCCATTTGGTAAAAAAACATACCATCGAATGGGAAAACTTTGGCCCTGGAGGGTAACTTTGGCTCAAGAATAAAACCCAAGCATTGACTTCCTTTTTGAATATATTTTTTTACTCGTAACCCAAGGCAGAGTTGTCACTAATTGGAAAAAATCATCACAATTTTAAAGAGTGTACTTAATGAGAGGTTATTTGCTTGAAACTGTTGGGCCAAAGTGATAATAGGGGTAACTTTATTCCAAGCATAAAAGATTATTATTGACTGTCTTCTTGATTATTTTATACTCATAGGCCAAGGCAGAACTGCCTCTAATTGAAAAAGACAAGCACATTTTTAAAGAGTGTATTTAATGTTATTAGCTTAAAACGCTTGGGCCAAAGTTACCTTCTTCGAGTCGTCCCATTTTTCTTACGTTAGGAATGCCAACGACTTGAGGCTGAATATTTTTGTTTTACTCATAGGCCAAGGCAGAAAAACCACTTACTGAAAAAGTCAAGCACATTTTTAAAGAGTGTATTAAACCAGAGGTCATTAGCTTGAAACGCTTGGGTTAAAGTTACTCTTTTTTTACCACATTTCCAACCGGTTAAAAAACATATTCGTACCGACGAATGGGGTAACTTTGACCGTGTAGGATAACTTTGGCCTAAGCAATAAAACCCTAGTATTAACTTTCTCCTTGAATATTTTTTACCCAAGACATATTTGCTACTAATTGAAAAAAAGGAAACACATTTTTTAAAGTGTGTATTTAATGATAGGTTATTAGCTTGAAACGCTCTGTTCAAAGTTACCCTCCATGGCCAAAGTTAACCCATTCGATAATTTAGAAGGAACTTAATTTCGATTGTGTTCAAATGAGTGTATAAAGGTGAGGCAGATTTGCCGCGAATTGAAAAAGGCAAATAATTTTTTGAAAGTTTAGTGAATGAGAGATTTGCTTGAAACGTTTTGGCCAAGGTTACCCTCCATGGCAAAGTCTACCCCATTCGACGCACGGTATAGAAAGTATTTAGTTTCGATTGTGTTCCGATGAGTGTAAAAAAGGTGAGGCAGAATTGTCACTAACTGCAAAAGACAAGCACATTTTTGAAATGGCCAAATGTACCCTCCGTGTACAAATGTACCCCATTCGGCGGTATCGAAAGAATTTAATTCCGATTGTGTTCCGATGAGTGTAAAAAGGTGAGTCGTCCCATTTCTCTTGCGCTAGGAGACTCGGGGCTGAAGTGGGAAAGGAAGGGGATGACATCCTACCTGTTGCCATGACTACGCAGAAGCAGAGAAGCATAACACAGCTCGGCTGGAAGCGAGAGAGAGTCAGTTGTCCCACCATCGTAGCTGAGAGCGCCCAGGATTCAAACAGATGACAGCACTACACTATGGCCAGGTCTGGAACGAGAACGGACTTGTTAAACTTTTTTACGTCACGCCTTATCCATAGTCCCAAGTAACATATATGATGGTAAGGACCGAGGTAAGAGGGTTTTAGTTGTTGCTTCAGTTTTTTTAAGCCGGGATCCACGGATGGAGCTATAGGAGGTAAGTGGGTATGGATGGATATTGGATAAGGCGTTTTTTTATTCTTATCTTTTTGGCTTGTTGTTTATATTATGTATTGTGTTGGTGATTACAGCTGGGGGGTGGTTATGGGCGTGATCTCTTTTTTGGTGTTTTGTTAATTGTTGGTGATGTATTGAAATAATGTGAGTGAAGAGTTGGAAAAGTTTAGCACTTGTTGATTTTGTTTGTGGAGATGAAAATAATTGTCCATTTGTTCTCTCGTTTGTTTTCAATTGAGTTAATTTATTTTGTGTGTTAAAATTAAAACGCATTGCAAAATAATGATTTCGTAGTTTATCACTCACTCTGTGATTAATACGTCTTATTTATTTTTCCGATTTATTTCCGATTTTTAAATACATATATATTAATTTCTTATATTTTTATCTATATTTATGTGAATGGTGTAATATGGGAATCAAACCCAAAATGTTATTTAATTTTACTTTTTGGTTTCAAATTTATAATTTCATTAGCTTACATATTTTCAAGCAAACAAGTTTCTTTAAAGCGATATTATAATACACTTAACTTAAATTGTTAAATACTAACGAATTATATTATTTCCAACGAATTTTTATACCTAATATATATTTCAAACCATCATTATATATTTTAACCACAACATATTTGTTCTGTTCATTTTCAATTATTGTTTACAAATAATGTGCTGATATTTTTTTGTTTGATTTTAAGTTGTTAAAAAAATGTGTTTGATGTATTTCTTTAAAGCATACAAGTGCTATTATATTTATCTTTTTCCCGTTACAAAAATGAATTTATCTCTAAAAAAACTTTTAATGTTGCATATAAACGTGCATTTCAAAATGTTAATATCTTGTTATTTTAAAAATCAAATCTATAACACTAATTTTAATTTATAACTAAATGTTTTCATTAATATTTAAGTCAATTATTTTGTCATTGATTATTTTATACTTTAAACAATCAAGTCAATAAAACAATGAAATTTGTAATATCGTCCTTAGCCATCACTAACGTTTAAAACTATTTTGTATAGTTTAAATTCGTAACTATAAACTGGAATACCATTACAAATAAAAGAAAAATATTGCAAACTTACTACCAGTTTTTATATTAAAATAATACCTAAAGTTATTAAAAAACATGCGAATAAAAATGCATTGTCAAAAATAAAAACTTTTGTCAGCATAAATTTACATGTCCAATTATTAAAAAGTTTTTTATTTACATGTTGAGAGAGAAACGAATAAAAAAATCTACTTTTGAACCAAAGCAATATTTTCAGAATAAAACTTTAATTAAAATTACAAGGCAATAAAGTAAAAAATTACTTTTTCCAATACAAATTTTCCGATAATTTTTTTAAACACCAGTTGCCATGCATTACCAATACATTATAATCTAAATTAAAATGGTTTTAATCAGTTATATATTTACAAACAGTTCAAACCCAGTTTAGTTTAAAAAGTTAAATTTTAGATTTAAGAAAGGGAAAACACAAAGTGGTATCATCACTGGTTGTTTTTAAGAACGTCGAACTAGAGCACCCGTAAACCTAGTGTATTATCGAATAAGGTTGGTTTACCGAAAATGTCAAAAGCATTTTTTACTACCCATTTACCCTTTTTAACAACCAGATCCAACTTTATCGCCATTAAAAGGTTAAAATAAAATAGCAACACGTAGACGAATAGATACATAGACGTCATTGAATAGCTGAAACCTGTGTTGAAAATAAAATATTTGGTCTTAAAAAAATATTAAATGTGATATGACGTGTTGCTATCCTAGCTCTTCATCTAACAAGAAAATAAATTAATTTAAACTCACTGTATAAACGTTTAGTAGCAATAAAAGTGTCACATGAAAAGAGTAGTCTCAAAGTTCGTATTCTCCAAAGTATAACTAAAATATAGGGTAAAATCCGTTCAATGGCTTTTTTGATAATCGAAAATTTAATTTAACGAAGTCGCCAATTAACAGGCCGGACCCTATTTCTTAGTTATACTTTGAAGAATGTGAGTTTTGCAACTACAGAATTCAAATGATTGAGTAAAAGCATATAAGCATGCAATTAAAGCTTTAAAGATGGTTGTAAAACATGCATTTGAACAATTACGACTTAAATGATAGCTTATTAACGTATGCAAGTGGTTATTAAAGACATCAAAAGAACGATTAAACCTGCCTTTTTTATTGACTAAGTGGTCAAAACAACTATAATTTATGAGATAATATTCAAAGTTTTAGGAAAATATTTTTATGTGGCTGGACTTTATTATGTTCCGGTACATGTATTGAATATATCTCAAGTTGTAATTAAAATAATGTTCAAAGAAACTATAGCTCGATTTGTAATATACTGTTTTCCATTTTTAAAAATTCTCTATTTCAATTTGTTATTTTAGTAATGAAAAAAATTAAGAATATTCTTGAGGGTTTATTAAAAAATGACATTAATATATAATTAAATATTATAAAATCATAATTATTTTGATATTTGATGCAGTTGATGTTTAATGATATTTGTTGATATTAATATTTTATTATTTCATTGCTTTGACACGTACGTTGCTGCTGCACAATGAGCTCACTAGAATGAAGAAGGGATGTTTTTTATAATAATTTGAATATAAAGACATTGATTAAAAGTAACTTTTCACTTTTTTAAAACATTTTTTTCGGTTGAAGTACTGTTTAATACGTGTCTTTATTTTGAAAACCACATATAAAGTTATAATTTAAATATTGTATCGAAGCGCAGATGGATAAAAAGTATATAATATAAGGCTAAGAGTTACCTTCATTTGGAAACAATAAAACTCGCAAAGTATGAAAAATGGCAAAACCAATATATGTTCTAAGCTTCAGTACTTTTCTTAGAATTCTAGAAATATATATTTTTTTTTATTTTCCCAATTTTAAAGAAAAAAAGGTTCAGTTTTCATAGTGACTTCACGTTTCCATGCGTTTTTTCACTTACTTTTACCAAATACAAATGGAATTTCCTTTATTTGAGTTTGAAGAAATTTCTATTAACCTAAAAAGACGCGTCCGATTTATTTATTTGAGTTTAGCGAAATAAACCGAAAAATATTTGACTTGGAGTTAAACTATGTGCCTTAATATTTGCCCAAATATTTTGAAAAACTGTGATAGTCACGATTCACGAATATAAGTAAAAATCATTAGTTTATAAAATAAATTCGCAGTCTTTGATAAGTAAAAATAATAGTAATTTATATTTTTTAAATAAATATGTATTGATTATCTTCTACAGTACGTTTATAACGTAAAAGGTATATTGTATTATAATCGTTTACAAACTTGTTCCATTTCATAAAAGCAATCAACACAACAATTACGTAATATAATAAGTTCCTAAAAGTAATTAACATGTGTAAAAAATATTTTAAAATGTTTAGTAATCAACACTTAACAATTAGTAACCGAACAAGCATTAAAATACTAACAAATATTAAGTACTTAACACTTAAAAAGTGCTATATTTAACAATTGTAAAGCAATTAACACTTTATCAGGTTTTACCAACAGGAACCATTTATCAGGTACTTGCTTCCAAAACTTGAAAAATAGTTGAACGGAATACCAAACAGGTGGTGAGCCTTTCACCATACAGTAATTGCAACTACTAAAAACCATTTTTTGGTGAAACCTACCACCACATTTTTAACATTATACTGCCATTTTGTAAAAGTTCTATTTTACCTAAAATATGTAAAATTATTATCACAATTTCCTAATAATTAATTAACGCCAGGTTTTAGTATACATCGTACGTTTGACAACCTTCATGTTTATTTAACTGGCGCCTGATGCCACTCCTTTTTGGTTAATTAACTATGTTTTGAAGTTCTGTTCTAGTGCTTTTTTGAGTTGGGATAAGAATGAACCGAAATCAAAATCAGATAATCTTCGATACTTTTAGTTGATTATTTAATTGCATACGTATGTAAATTTTTGTTAAAAAAATATCAAGTTATGTTATGATAAGTTTCGCTGCTATTTTTAGAACAAGAAATTTTACTAAATGATTATTCTTCGAACTGAAAATTAATTTAGGAAGCGACAATTTATAATTGAATACGAAATAGGCAATTTTAGCAACTAAAAGACATGAATTAAGCAATTTGGCAACTAAAATATTACGAAAAAAATTGGTGTCAGCATGATATTCTAGATTGATACATTCGAAAATCTATCAATCTTTAAATACAAAGCTTTTCTTTCCTCGACAAAATTACACAAATAAATTTTTCGTTCAATAGATCCATTAAATGCAACAGGTCTCCTTTCTTTACTCTAAGTACTTTTTTATACCTTTAGATTTCGAAAGTGGTCCAAGTCAAAAAGAGTTGATCCGCAAAACAAAAGTAAAAACATTAAAGCAGGCCAACCATGTCTGAAACAACGATAAAATAACGATAAAATGAAGCTTTTTACTATGCGCTTATATAAGTGGGATTTATTATTCATGATGTATCTTTCGCTTAGAGGCTTGTCTCTGATTTATTATTTATGCTTGATATCTACGGGCCTAGCAGTTAGTCAATAGTTACTATTTTGGATACATTATTTCTACTTTAACGAATGTGTAGTTTTCGTTAAAGAATATGGAACCGTCTGTTACGGGGATGAATAAATAATTAATGTCGTTAGCTTAGTTTTATTTATTAACTTTTTTAACACTTTTTTAGGAGCTGTGGTGGAATGAAAACTTATTTTATTTGTTTCTTTAGAGAAAAGGGGGAATAATTGCTGAAAAAAAGTATTTTTTTGTAACTTTATTATTTAATGAATACCATTTTTAAGTTTCATAAAATTAAATTAGTCTTTTTGAACCTTTTGCTTGGAATCTGATTATTTAATAGAAATTACTAGAGTACAAAGTCCCCCTTTTTTATTAAATTTTATTTTTTTTAAAAATACTAATAGTACAAATATAATATTTCATCGAATAAAATGGATGAACTATAAATTAAGAAATTAATTTTTTGTTACATTTAGATATTTGGTGTGTATTTTAAGAAAATCATTACATTAACGAGTTTTATTACATAACGCAAAAACATCAATACTAAAACACCATACAGCTTTATATTTGGAGCTATTATACACACTCTATGTATAGCTTAACATTTTTTAGTTACCGATCACGTTAATAGATTAATTGACATTTTAATGGAGATTAAAATATTATAGGATTACTAGCTTGATGACCACAATACGTTGTCAAATTGTTTAAGATTTCGATAGGTTTATTGTCATCATAAATTGTGTTAAAATTAAACATTATCATTTAAATCCTATCGCAAAGAGCCGAATTAAACAGTTTTTCATTACGAAGTTAGCAGCACAATTGGTAGTTATAAGCACTTTTTTTTTCTTTCTGATGCTGAATTCTCTATTTTAATTAGAATAATAACAATTTAAAACAGCTACTTTTCTAGAATACCTTAGAGCTAGAAGGCATCTTTAACTTCCTGGTAGATACGAACTACTAAATCCTGATTGGCATAGAAAGATATATAAGATATTTTTAAATGCGGCTCTAAATACCAAAATTGCTTTACATTTTTAAACCCAAACAGCAATATACTTTATACAAATACAAATCTTCATAAATAAATATAAGTAGTAAGAATAAACAGTTCCTAGATTGTTATTATAAAATTTCCAAAATAAAAAATTACGAGAACTACTAAATCCTGATCCTGATTAGAATAAAAAGATATATAAGATATTTTCAAGTGCGGCGCTAAATACCGAAATTGCTTTAAATTTTCAAACACAAACACCTATATACGCTATGCAAATAAAAATCTTCATATATAAATAAAATTACAGTAAGAATAAACAGTTCTTCGATTGTTATTATAACATTTCCAAAATCAAAAAATTATTCACTTTACATTTCATAAACTTCCTAGTTGATACGGCGTCGCAAATCTTGATTTTAATTCAAAGGAACAAAACATTTTTAAATGTAAATTTAAATGCCGTAATTGCTTTGCATATCCTAACGAAAAACAAAACTCGGAAAACACATTAGCCGTACGCCCAACCTTTGATTAAATTAAGCTAAGAATAATCGGTCTTGGCAATCTTTTAATTCTCGTTATTTTCCTTTTGCGGTATTTCAAAGTAATAACATTTCCTATAAAATAACTCTGCCTATTTTTCTTAAGCGAGAATAAAAATATTGTTTATATCCACTTAGTCCTCTAGTATTATTATTTCTTGGGTTTTCTTCTCGGCATCCTTTAAATAAATTAATCAAGTACCCTCTTGCTGGTCCCTAATCAAGTCTTGTGTTCATTCATTCAATTTGAATCTTTAATGCAAAAATGGACGAGTTCATTAGAGAACCTTCCCCTACGCTTCTTATTTTTATTATTTTAGTGAAAGATGAGAGGCGTATGGAAATCTTAGTGAGGACTTGACTCGTTTTAACATTTAGCGTTTCGATTTATGGTAATCTGGATTGACGTTTATTTCCTAGTAATGCAATACCATACGTAGCATAATTAGCCCCCTGTGATTGCAGCGCAATTTTCAGCCACATATTTTATGACAAGCAATTAATCCGTGTGGCTGGGGATTTTAAGGGTCAAATTTCATGGGGGCAAATTGGATATGGTTGGAAAGTTAAGATTTGGTGCGTAATTTGAGCAAAGATTTGGATAAATACCGTTAATTCAAATTCAGCGAAATAACTAGTACTTATATATTGAGATTTTTTCAGAAATTAAAGTTTTCAAGGATATGCCACTATTATCCTGCATTAAAATTGACCTTAACAATGGAATAATCGATTAAATAACGCAAAGGGTAAATCAAAGCAATTTATTGGTTTAATAATACGCAGAACATTGATGGATTACATGGAACCATAACTGGCAATTTTGTGTAAGCCCCCTAACCCATTTAAGTCCCTTTAAAATACTGAGTTAATTAGTCAAGTGTTAAATATTATTTTTGATTGAAATGCGAGTAAATTATTTGGTTTTAGTAGTTTGGGTTTCAATGAATGTACTTGAGTGTTTTTACAATGTTATTTTTAAAATAAGTTTCATTCTGTCAAAAATTATTATTTTAAGATATTTTTAACGACAATAAAAATAATCATAGATTTATTTATTTATAGTTGAATTGCAAGATATGTGGCAATTTTAATTTATATTTCCAACTGAAATTTCCATTTCTCAATTTCAGTTTTTCGAACTGTATGGTCTTAGTTTGCTCACTGCAAAAAAATAAAAATAATAACTTTACCGTGTTTTTTGGGAGTAACGTTTAAAATTTGATTTGAATATTACAGAACATCTGCATTGATTTTTTTTAAAGTTAAAGTATATCTTTTACTTAAAAGCGAAGATTCAGCGAATAAATCTTCAAACTAAAGTCAATACAAAAAGCTCCCTTTGTCTAATATTGAAAAAATAAACATATAACAATTAACTTTACAAAAAAGGCAACGGAAAAACATTATTATACAATAGATAATTAGGATGACTCTAACGAAACATTGCATTAATATTTTCTATTAACTCATAAAATAAGTTAAAGTATATATTTCACTCAAAAGTTAGCTTAGAAATCCTCATACACAAGTCATGGCAAAAATGCTCAAATCAATCTAATAATGAAGAACTAAACATATAACCATATTAACTGTACAAAAAAACAACGGAAAAACATTATTATGCAATCGATAATTAGTATGACTATAATGAAATAATGAGCTTCAATCTTTCCATTGTTTTATAAACATAAAACTTGATATGTCAGTTTTATCCATAAAAAAAGCAAATATTCTGCACTAAAAATGGGCATTGCTCCCTGCAAATAATTCCATTAATCTTCCTGCCGGCTCTGGGAAATCAATCAATAAACGTTCCTCCTCAAAATGACAAAGCCGATTTCCTCACTGAGTATTAAGTCAGCAACAAGTCTGTATTCAATTCAATGATTATTCTTTGACTGCTTTCTAGCGCTTTGTTTGGATTTATAAGAGTACTTGAAAATTCGAAATATTTGTAGAGAAGTGTTTTTTTAGAGAAGAATAAAAAGAAATGTCGAAATAAATATCAACATTGAAGCAGATTTTATGGTATTGGCTGATCTGATGATCTAACGTACTTTTATAACTGTAGTAATGGTGCTATGAGATCGAAATAACCAATTTTAATTCAATTTGACGAAAATACTATGTAGTTTTAAGGAAAGAAAAAATATTATATGCCTAAAAGTATTTTTATATACGGATGTATTAAATAAGATGACATTATTAAGTTGTCTAATTATTATTTTGCTTTCATCTTTGCGAATTTTATCTTTCATCTTTGCGAATTTTATCCGAACAATTAGAAGTCATATTTGAAAAAGTCCGAAAAAGTCTTGTACGAAGAACATTCAATTTTTTGACATCTTAAGGTTTTTGTAGTAATTTATCTTGTGAATGTTGTGATTTCACTCTTTTCGATTAAAAAAAAACCGGTAAACGACTTACTCCTGAAATTTCCATTTAAATACTTCCTAAGATATTTCATTTGTTTAAGTGTAGTTTTGTGAATGTTGCATAAAAAAACGAACTTCGAATTTATAACTTGATTCGATGTTTATTCAAAAAGCTTTCGTTAACTTTTAGAAAAATTCTATCTTTTAGCCGGTAATTTCAGTACAACATATAATCTAAAATAAAATAATATCAAACAAATAAAAAAGACGAGTCAAAAGGACCAAGTTAGCTAAGAAAAATATATCGAAAGGCATTGATTAATTTATAGGGACAAAAGTGCATATGGTCCTGAAATCAAAAGAATATTGCAGGTTTTAATAAAAACCCTTTACAAACTATTATTAACTATTAAAATAATCAGAAGAAGATTTGAATGGATTAAGTCATCCGAGACAGAATTATCAAAAGCCATTGATTAATTCACACAAAAGAAAGAGGATATGGCGAAAATACGTATCAATAGTATATTGCAACATTTTATAAAATTTTCTTTTACTAACTATTGGAGTAGCATATGGGCGTCTCACATATGGGCAAGTAGGGTAGAACCGACACGATAAGGTTTAAAGGCTTTCAGAAACTACAGTTGTTTACCACACATGTAAATATTTTTGCAGAAGCAAGCAATAATTGTCCATAAATGCAAACACAGATGCAAAACTCTGATTTGATTGTATTTAAAATTACATTTTTACAAACAAGTATGTTTTTTTTCGATTTTGCTCTATTAGTGGGGATGTATCGGATAGACATATTATTTGCTATCTAAAATCAGTAGACACGTTAATGTTATGATTTAACTACTGTATACTAAGTTATTTTTTTAAAAAGATACTTTATGTGTTTCGACAAACTTTCAGTGCCTCAATTTGTAGAATAGAAAGCTTTTTATGAAAGCTGATACAAAAACCTTTACACTGAAGTCATCTAATATTTACTTAATTGACTTATCTTCTTTTTTGGCACTAATTTTCTACCTGTTGTTTGTTTTGAGCATCTGTAGAAAGTTTATTTCTCTGGCATTATTCGTTAAGTCGGCCTTGGTAAGGGTCTATGGGTGTTTTTTATGTGTAGAACGTATTTTCACCTTTGACTGCGTGATTTTAGCACATCCAGAGACTAGAAGGGGGTACGACTGTCCGGTTTTACCCATATTTCCTATATACTACAAAACAAAAGAATGCGAAGAAACTCAACAGTATATTATTCAAAAGGACTAAGTCACCTGAGACATAATCCTCATAAGGCATTTACTAACTCCCACAAAAGAAAGTGAATCTGTTCATGATATCTATCTTCAATTAGACCCTGTGGGTCGATATCACATCTCTCCAATTGAAACCTGCCAACCATGTTTCTTCCCTTCACAGACTTATTAATGGACGACGAAGAGTTTATTTATGGACCCTTTAAACCCCCCGCATCACCTCAAAGGAGTTTGGATAGAGAGAAAAGTTGATCTGTCCTGACATTTTCTGCAAAAACACTCTCGTGGTTATTCTTCAAGAGATCAGAATGCAATAAATAAAGTAATGAGAGAGGGAAGTTGTTTACGTTTTCGCTACATTTGTTTGCGGATATAAAAAACATTGTATTTGTGAATCATTGAAATCTACAACATTTCGAAGCATTTTAGATGTCCCAATATGCACATTAGATGTTAAAAAAATTGTTTGATGATATTAACCCTCTGAGAATACGAAAATTGGCTGAAGTGTAAACTTTATTCCACTGCATAAGATTAAAATTTAAATTATTTAAGAAAAATTTAATTTCTTTAAATTTTTTAGCATTGCATTTCTGTAGCAGATTATTTTTGGACAGTATGGAGATACAGCAAAATTTAAATTTCAGTCAAGTTTTAAAAAGAGACTACAGAAAAGAGTCAAATAGGACCGAATTTATCTGAAACGGCCCCGGAGACATAAAAAAATCTTCGAAGAGTAGAGAAGTTGATATTTGGGGAACAAGATCAATATAAAAGAGCGTAGCCAATATTGTAGGACATCCAAAAACTAGGTTTTAAACTAGTTATTTGATTCAATAGATATTCAAGTTACGTATAAATCTGTCTAGTTACAGTCGTGGATTAAGGTATTGACAGCTCTTACAATGTCCTCGCAAACTTGAAATAAGTTTCGCTCATGGGTAAGTGCTGTTGGTAGTTTTTAAGGCGACAAAATCCAAACAAACAAAAAATCTTCAAATTTTGAAATTTATATAGTCTGGACCTTCTATTCACTTCACCCTGGGTCTGGTCGAAAACTTCGAAAATGAGGAAAGGGCGCGGAAAAGAAAATATATTTAAAATATAGGATTAATTATTATTATTATTCAAAAAAAATTTAATATTATTCCATTTTCTGCCAGTTTTCCAATGTTTTCCACCAACTCAGAGTGCCATAAATGCGCTATATTACATTTCTAAAGAAAGCTTTCCATCGTTTTGAACAATAAAAAATAACAAATAGGCAAGAATATATGTAGGGGAGACCGGGGCTAGTTTTCCATGTTTTCTACTTTTTAATTGTATATTTTTTACTTTTATTTATTTTGAAGTAAACACGATGCCATTGTCTTCCTCACATGCTTATCTATAAATTAGCATTACTAATTTTCCAGAAAAGTAAATGTACTTTTTGGCAGCAAGTGGTTAAATGCAGGCACGTTGAGCTGGCCGGAAAATGTGCCCCGTATGCGGGGTAAATTTTCCCAGACTGCCAAAAGGGATGAGGCTATTTTTCCAACTATTTTCTTAAAAGATTCTACACATTAGAAAAACATTTTGTAAATTTTTTACGTAGATTTATTGCAAACTAAAATAGCTCAAAAGAGTATACCTAGAATATAATTTTTTTAAAGCCAGTTTAATATACCAAACTGATTTAACCAATGTCAATAAAGGTCAATATCATCTGGATCCTTTTAAATTTACATAAAACTTCCTATTTTCTGTAACTATACTTTGGTTCTCTTTTCTAGAGTTTGTTTAATTATTGTTAAAGATTACAAAAACTTGATTGACTAAAGTTTGGTGGGATTGTTTTCCCTTTTTTTTAACAAGCCAATCGACTCAAAACTTTGGGTGCAACATGGCACATTACTACTTTAATCGTGTAATTATTCACGATCTATGGGAATGTTTAAGTTTCTGAATGCTTTTCGGCTGCTACATCCATTCCTGATAGTTTTTAGAGTGACATATATTATTTCAGAATAGTAAGAGTTCATTCAGTTTCCTATTTCATTACTATATGCAGACAATTTTGAATCTAGAGCAAAACTTTTTTCATTACGCGTTCATCCGATAAAAAAAGTAATTTGATTTTTTGGAATATTTAGCTTAATTTACAAAGGTTGGAGCACGCTTTTCTACAAGGCATTGTTGGAAATCTTGCCCTTTGAAATTTTGGAAAACATGCCCCATCGTCATATTTTGACTTTAATAGTACCTTGACAAGTACAATTTTAAATTATTTTGAAAACAAATGTTTAGTTACAGAGAGAGATACCACCTTTTAACATACGCAATGATAAAACTGTAAGTTTAATATAAGTACGTTTAATTTAGGTTTGAATGTAAGCAGGAATATCACTCAACGTTGAAAAAATCTCAACAAGAGCTCTAACGACAATAATACAACACCAACTAAGCAAAAATTCTTGTGGGTGACATAAAATGGATTGCTTCATAAAACAATCAGCCATTTGTATCTTCCTAACGGCTCATTTCTGGTATAAGGCCCGGTGGAAAACTTACTTTATTGGAAAACTAGCCCCGGTCTCCCTTATAGTTTCTACAGAATAATTTAGAGTTAATATTGTTTGAACTATGTTTTTTAATATTTTACTTAAGTGCTATTTGTTTTCAAATTTTTTCAGAAACCATTTACACACGACATGAGAGTTGTTATTCAGCGGTGGGTTAAAAATAGACTTATATGAATTAAGAAGCGGATTGTTTACGTTTTGCATGGAATTGACTTGAAGATAATAAAAGACTTCGCCAAAGTCATTATAAAATTCAATTATAAGATTCAGTTTAAGATAGGTTAAATGGCAGTTCCTAACAACAACAAACATGATTAAACTATCAATACGAAAATTACTTATCAATACGAAAATTTTGTTTCTAAGTCAACAATATTTTCAATTTCTCAATATTTATATATCAAAACATATTATTTTGTTACGTAAATTTGTAACCAATTCAAAAGTGAATAAATATTACAGATTTAAAGTATGATACATACAAAGTAAAAGATATACAATTCAATAATATAGGAAAATGTCATAGTTTGTTTATTTTAACGGTGTTGCAGTATAGAAGCATTTTTTTAAAAACGTATTTACATAAACCGTAATCTATTTATAAGCCTTAACTTGCCGTTAAGCCATTGTACTCCAGTTATAAGGTTTATTTAATGTTAAAAAATGAAAATAGTCTCGTTTTGTAAGCTATCAAAACACCAAATTTTAGAAAATATAATTATGTATTATAAATATTCATTTGAAAGATAAGAATCATCATATAAAACTTTAACAAAACGAGCCGTAATCTGTTATGAAATGTTATCTGAAATTACTCAACCATGACCAAAGAGAAGAGTTATTTTTCAGAATCATCCTAAATGAAGCAATGAGACGTTAATTGGATAACATGTTCTGTTCGGGCTAGTTAATTTAAGGTTACTAAAAACATCGTGGGCGTCATTAAATTCTATTTATAAGATCTATTTATATGTTTCATTTGAAATGAACTATTCGGGTTCAAAATCCAATTAAGTTGTTTATAATTATCAAGTTATACCATCCGTTACATGATTAACAAAAAACATGTATTAAAAACCAGCAAAATATATTTTTAACAATAATTGCGTTACGTAGGATATAGTTCTCATCATTAAAGAGTTAAGAAAAATATTTTAATAGTATATTTGAACTTTAAAATAAAAATATATACGTTATAATTTTTAAAAAAAATTTTAACCGTGATTTTAAAGTTGTTATTCATTGAGACAGGAATTACCGAATTAGATAATATAATGAGATGGGCGGTTTTTTTTACGTTTTAAAGGCAATTTTATGCAGTAGATAATAAACTAATTGTCAAATAAAATCATGTATAGCATTTATTTCACTCTGGGTTGGGTCAAAAACATCAGAAAACAGACAGAAAAAATAATAAATCCTATCAAAACGTTAGTAATAATAATTAATGATGATTAATCCCATTCAATTTTTATTCCCTTTTTTTCTGTTTTTCGATGCATTGGCCCAGAGAGGCATGACTGCGAATATAATTGAACTCGATGGACAAGATTTAAAATATTAGTTATAGTAGTATTACATAAATTCTTTGATTTAAATTGAATTCATTTTAATTCATCTTATTATAATTACTTAAATACTCGATTTAGCGTGTTAGCACAAGCGTGATAGCACAAACAAACAAAATCACAATCGAAGATAAAAAGTGGATATTTTTATATAGACTGTTATGCATGATTTCAAAAAATGTTGAATTTGGAAAATAAAATCTTACATTTTTCTTAAAAGATAAATTTTTGTTACATATGTTTGAACATAGACACGGTTATTCTTATATTACTATTTTATTTAATAAAAATATTTAAAAATAGATTTTTTGCTCTCAAAAAATTCTAGTGACATCGTAGTAACTATCGTTAAGCGAAGTGGCAAAAATATGTTGGCAATTGATCAGAGCTTCAAGATCGACTTAGCTTAAGGGGATCAACGTCGCAAGTAATGATTGAGGATGTTTGCGAATGTTTGGAGGGGGTCTATTTCCTTCTCTTTGAGAAAGAGTGGCGCTTGTGCTATGTTAATCCAATGGGAGATGCTTCACATTTGTACTTACCTGCGCTGTAAAGAAATCCTGCAACATTAAGGAGAATTTCTGGTAGCAAAGTTGCCAGAAAATATCCTTAGGAGTATGGAAAAAACTTCATGACAGAATTTTCTCGTAACTGCACTATAAAAAGTATTAGTACGTAACAGATATTTTCTGTAAGGCAGCATAATATGTTAAATAAGAAAAGGCGAATCATGACCCGTATTCGAACTTTCATTGGTTGAGAGATCGCCGACCACTACACCCACATAGAGCCAGGTACTTTTCTGGAGATGTCAAACAATGTCCATTTGAATGCAAACAAATTGGATTGCGGGAATATTCTTTTTACTTCTTTCTCATCTATGTGTTGTTTGGAGTGGTTTTTTAAGAATTCGATCCACCGTACTTCGGGTCAATTCAATAAATCACAGTATGGTTGCTTGTTGACAACGTTGTATTAAATTGAATTGTCCAAAGGATGTAGTTTATATGATTTTACTTAGGTTTCTAAAAAAAACGTGAAAATCGAAAATAGCGATGTAGATTGAAAAGACCAGGAACGTTTGCGATACAGGATAGTTACATTACAATTTTTTACAGTATAATCAGTGAGAGTTTAAAAAGAAAAGTGACGCAAATCATTATTGTACTTAATGTCGTTGACCTTCTAAAGGGCAGTGGGGCTCTAATTTGAAGAAATATTCGCCAGGGGCATTTCCCCGGAAATTTTTTTTTTGGTAAAAGATCAAAACTTTTTGCGCCGATAAAAATTTTTTTAAAAAAAGGCCGAACGCATGCACATTCCTTTTTTTAAGGAAATTTGGACTTTACTTTTGCTATTTCTTTTTTATTTAATGCTCTATCATCGGTTCACAACATTTAAGAATGAGCTATTTTACATTATCAACTTTGTACTTGTAACAACTAAAAGACGAACAAAAGAGAAAACAGTTTAAAAAGTATTTTATTTACAATAAAAACTGTGTTAATTGAAACGCAATAAGATAAATATTTTTGTAACATTGTGAATTGAACGTAATCCGGTTATCTGGTACTATACTGTTAATACTGTTACTTTACAATTCACAGAAGTTTTTATGTTCAAATTTAAGGCCGCTTTAAAAATAATTTATTTTAGAAACTCAATTAAGTAATTTTTTTCTCTTATGATAAAAAATAAACATGACATAATCATCCATATAACTACAGTATTGTTTTAGAAATTAAAGTTTGTTTCATTAGCATATATATTAAAATAAATGTTCTCATTTTTTATTTATTACGTCTTTAAACACAAATGAATTGGGTTGATAAACCTGTAAATACCAAGACCTCAAAAACGAGAGACCATAAGTGCACTAAAAAAAAGTCTGTTGTTTTACAGAAAAAAACTGTCAGCTGGTATGCTAGAAAATACCATAATATTTAAAGATAATCTGTTTATTTTATAAGAATAAGTTGTAATCGTAGCGCAAAATCTGTTTTTTTAACCGACAAATTATAAAAAAAACGAAACTTTACCTCCAATCAGTCAGCCTAGTGACAAGCGGGGTTACTAACCGCAGTACTAACGCCGACTAATTAAGAGGGACTGTCAATCCCATAGAGCTAATGCATTAGTTTTGAAATCCCAACTTTTACAAAAGAATTGCTATGCCATGTTATTCCATTTTCACCAGGTACGGGAATTATCATAACATCAACTTTAAACAAAATTGAAAAGAAAATAACATCCTGTTATTTAATAACTAATTGATAAAGTTCAAAAATAGTGCCGCCATCTGCAGTATATTTTTGGCATTTAAAAACTTCAAAAATATATAATTAAATAACTCGATAACATTTTCGTTTCAAATTTGTTTAATTTCGATTTTATGTTGATTCTCATACCTGGGGGAAAAGGGCTAACATGGCAAAGCAATACTTCTGTGGAAGTTGTGTGATTCCAAAACTAATGCATTAGCTCTAAGGGACTGACAATCCCTTTTAAGTTCCTACCCCTGATTCGAAACATGGATGTTTAGATCTACAGTCAAAAGTTCTCCCAACTAAACTAGTTCGGCAAGCAGATATTCCACAAACAGTTGAAATTCTTCTTCCGTTGCAGTCTAATACACTTTACGCGATTAAAAACAGGATTTTTTCCCCTTAAAATATTTTGTTTTTACAGAAAATAAAATTTTAAAAGAAAATAACAAAAGTTTTTCTGTAAATATATGGTATTTTTCTGTAAAATAACAAATTGTTTTTACAGTGTTTAGTCTTGGCTGCCATTGGTAATTTTTAGGTCACGTGCTAAGCCCTATTTTTTTATAGTATATTAGTTTGAGTAAAATCGATATGTAAATTTAAATTACAAGAAAAAGCCGCCAATTAACCCTAAATTAGCTTGTTTTGCTGAGTGACATCACATTACTAAACGGATTCTGAAGATTTGAGAAATAATAGTTAAATCTCTAAATTTAAAATTAGGCCAAATCCACAGAAAGGTTTTCTTACACGTTCTTTTTTTCACTAAAACATTGAAAGAAAGGAGCCTATCGGGAAATTCTACAATGCACTTAGCCTCTTTAAATCTGAGCGATTCAACTCTAGACCTGATATTCTGCTCCATTTTAGGAAAACCAATAAATCATCATTTGACAGCCTCTCAAACTCAGTGCGTTTATGCGACACTCAGTTTACATCACTCAAACCAAGTCATCTGGATGAACGTTGCTTGTACGTAAATCATTTTTGACCATACTGTAAACTACAATGTTTTAAAACCACCTAGAAGTTATCGAAATGCAGTGCATGGTAAATGTCTCATTTTAAGTATGTATTGTGAATAGGTAATACTTTTGTCGATATTTTAAAACGAAGTTTTATTTGTTTTTGGCAACTACGATGCATAATTACCAAATACACATAAATTTGCGATGATTGCAGAAGTATATTTTCGGTGTTGTAATAATTTTATTGTTTTTTCATAGGTTTTCAAACAATATTGATATAAAGTTAAGGGCGAATGAGCCCGATAGACCGTGAGTCTCCAAACTAAAGTGCCTCAGTGTTAATCCACACAACGGAAAAAAAAAATCCTAAGCCACTTTTCTCCGGTTGTATTGAATATTTTTGCAAACTGTTTTTGAAAATGATAAATGTAGATAACTTAAAGGTCTCTATAATCCCACTTTTTGAAATGGCTTCGAATATTTTGAGTAAAATTATTTGTTGAAAATTAAAAAAAAAATTCGAGCCAATTTCAAAAAGTGGGATTATAGAGACCTGCATGTCAGTTACATTTTTATCCCATAAAAAACCCCGTTTTTAAAAATATTCAAGGCAGCCGGAGAAATGTGGCTTAGAAAATATTTTTTTCTTCATTGGATTAACACGCCTTTTGGTTTGGAGACCCGCTGCCCAGCGGGCTCATTTCCCCTTAAGCATATTTGATTTTTTTTGTTAGTCAAATTAACCTCTTCTTTTTTGATCCCTTGAAAATAACGGGGTGAGTTTTCGCCCTCTATTTCTCGCTACCATGATAATTCCAGGCCAGAGTGTTCAGTAGCTACGTGGCAATAAGATTAAAACTAACCTAAATCCACCAATTAAAAGCTCCAAAGCTGAAGTGTTCAGTACTAATGCATCAATAAGATTAAAACTAACTGAAATCCACCAATTAAAACACCTATGTTTACAGTAGTAACGTGCCAATAAGATTAAAACTAACATTTAACCCACCAATTAGAACGCCAATAATATTAACTATTTTTTTTTATTCAGGCTAAAAACTAACGAAAAATAAAAATTAATAGATATATTGTTTTTACACACATATTTTATGAAAATTTCAGGGATACAAAAATTGGTACTTTTATATCTGTTTTCTTGCATTTCTGGTTATAAAGATGGATTTGCATTCCATGGATCTAAGATACAGATAATTTCGAGGTATAAATATATATAGATAAAATCGCGAATATTCTGCAATGCCGGTATAGCAGTATTACTAAATAATCTAATATTATTGCAAATCCATCGTAAGATCGTATCAAATACTAGAATTGTTATTGATATACACGTATTGAAAAAAACATTCCATTAAATTGTCATAGTCATGCCGATAAGTGACACAAAGAGCAACGAAAACGTGTAGATTTTGACATTACAAAAGAAAAATGAAAATTCAATGTGTCACTGTTCTTGACAAATAGCTTTAAATGCAGTGACAAGCATAAATCGATTTTTTAGAATTTTACCAAGAAGTATGCAGGGAGTATTACAAACAAACTTAAATTTAAAAAAAATGACTGCTTAATAAAAAAAAATATGCAAATGAAACAAATGTCGTTGCGTAACGTATTAGTTTGTAAACCTAAAGAGTATTTTATACAATAAATATGAATAATCTGTACACAAAAAAATCATGACAGTTTTTATTTTTTCGTATTGTGTAGTTATCGTAGCTATCACTTTATGGATTAATATGGTTTTAACTCTAAAAGAAATTAAAATGTATATGGTAGTCATAGGTTTCTGGTATATAAAAGGCAAATAGAGAGAGGATGCGTGTATATACCGTAAGTTATATTCTACAAAGTAAAATATATATTGAAGTTGTATGATTAGAAGCTAATATTTTTGTTCGCCAACATTTAAATACTAATCTAATCAATTAAAAAAATATATTTTTAAATAATGTTTATTAGGATTATTTTCATTTCAAACAAAATCCTTAATGTATAATTATTTTGATATCACATGATTGTTGAAAAAAATATGTATAATTTTATGGGTTTTCATGACACAAATTTATGTTTATTATATACATTAAATTGTATTTCCTATATAAATAAAGCTTAAAATAGTTTTAGCTATTTTTTTTTCTTTTAAGAAAAGTTATAAAAATATCCTTATATTATTCCATGTGAAATATGTTTAGCAATGGCCATTATTTTTTAAAAAAATTGCATAATTATATATTTACAAAATAACTAAATACTGATTACATTCACTATTTTCATACCTTATATAGTTACAAAGAGATTCCAATAAAAGTATTTTTGCATTTCAAAATAGTTTAATGCGATAAAAATCCATATGTTTAGTTTATTTGTTTTGCAATAGAACTTAATTAACAGTTAATTCTAAGTTTTGTTCCTGAAATTCGTAGTCATTGAAACCCTTATAATACTCAGTACCTCGATACATTTTTAAGTAAATAACTGTAGTTATAACCATAGTCATATACTTAATATTAATTTTCAATAGAACAAGTATAAACAGGAAATATTTCTAATCATAAACAACTTTTTAAACTTATTTCCACTTTTTCGTTACAAGATTTGAAATGAAATATCCCCAATTAATGCTGAATACGGGCTCGGCCAAAATGCTTTTACTAAAATACATCTTTTCAAACACAAAATCTAACTTTGAACCTCCACATTGTAAAGAAGAATTACCATGTTTAAAAACACAAATAAAATCTCAAGCACCGAAAAATGTAAGTTTATACAAAAAAAGTTTAAAAGGACTTTTTGAAAAATATCATCAACCCATTTTGTGATAATTAATACATTCGCAAAATTCTCAATATAACAAATCGGAGAATTTCTACGGCATAATTGCTATACCAGTTGCATTTTTAAAAACAGTTTATCTTACAAATTTCAATGGTTTCAAATACAAAATATAAATAAAATAAAAACTTGATTTATATTTTAAAAAATTTCTATGGAAAAGGTTTTTTTTTAAATGACTCTTGCCAAATTATAACAACACACTCACTAGATATCAGTATTTTTTTTACGTTTTCGAAATTCCCCATACTTATTACACACTTCCTTACAAGCTTTATCAGAAATATTCTACGATATAAATATACTTTTTTAACACTTTGACTATACTATATAACTGCTAACGAAAATCCGATTGCAATTTCCAACATAAATCCAACATCTCTGCCAGTAAAAAGAAATAATTTTTTTAAACGCCATAAGTTTAAAAAAAAGGACTAAGAACTAAAGAAAAGTCAGGATAAAGCCAATTTCTAAAATTCCCAGTGAAAGTCTCTATTTTTTTAATATTTTCATTTATAACTTTTAGAATCACTAAAACCAGCACAAGTTTTTCCATGAAACAAGAAAGGTGATATTTCTTGTTTAAACAATTCCCAGAACTTATTACAATTTCTTCACAGGCTTTACCGAAAAACTCCCGCAATATGCAGGAATACTTTCACTAACTTCATCCCCTCAAACTAAATTCCCATTTCAATTTCCGAAATAAATCTAATCTAAATACTTGGTAAAAAGAACTTTCTTTCACGAGACATAAAAAAAGTCAAAAATCAAGAACTCAAACAAGGTAAAATTAAGCCTTCCATTTCTAAAAATATCGCCTTTTACAATAGCAGGCAGTTGTACTTGACATAAAAATCGAAAACGTCACTGCAAAATACAACGCAAACAGCTTTCACTTACCTAGAAATACACGTGCAAGAGAAAGTCAACTGCAAAGCTCTCTGATTTGCCTTGAAAACAAAACTGAAAGCCTACGAAACAAGACACGACTTTTTAGCTGAATGTAAAGTAGAAAAGGATTGCAACAGTGATTGTAACTCAGTTTTCTGAATGGGAGTAAGGCTTAGTGACGACACGACTGTGAACCGGACTGACTTGTTCTAATTTCTAGAGTGAACTTTGGCCCGGTTTGTAAGACTACTGTTTGCTTTTTGGGAGTTAATTTAAATTTATTTAGATCGGAGATGGAGTTGATTTGAGTTTTTTTTAAAAGTAATTGAAGGGTAGATACCGGATTGAAATAAATGGGATTTTAACGATGACTGATTACAGTTAAAATTACTGCTTGTTTGAAATTGTTATTGTCTTTATGTTCTGGATATAGCTTGATGACCCCGCTGATTCATTATTAAAGCTTTAAAAAATATAATTTCTTTTGCTATAATTTAGAATTGATGAGTCAAAAATATAAAATAAGGTTACTTCCTGGTTTTATATTTGTAAATGCATTTGCATATTTCAAACTTTGTGTTTTAAAAATGTATTTCTATTTTAATGCATTATTTAATCTCTTTTTTGCAAACTCGGTTTTCATGACTTATGAACATAATAATATATCGAAGGTATATTTACATATTCTTTATTTATTATTTATTTTTTTAAATGATGAAGTTCAAAGCCCTCATAAAAATTTTACTTTATTTTTTATAATATAAACATTTGCGTATAATATTGGAGTGAAAATAAAAAAAATTATGTTTAATCATATACATTTTATTTTTGAAATTTGCATTTCAACTTCCTCTAATTGTTTTTTCTTAAGTGACCCTTAATTTTTATTTTTTTTTTAAAAATACAAGTATTCAATGTTTTACAGAATAGATTTATAAATTTTAAAATGATGACGCAATTTGTAGATTTTTTAATTCTAGTCATAACATGTTTTTCATTCTAAATTACATTCACTCAATAATCCTTGATTTTGTTTTATGAATTTTAAAATTTAATTTCAATGCTTCTGGAATTTATGAGTCAAAGGCTTTATTTTCAGAACAGTCTTCAACTTAATTAAGTTTTCTCTTCTCGTTTTTACAATGTCAGTTATGAAAATATCCTTAAAATCGAAAACAAATAGTAAATTTTGCAAATCAAGTTAAAACTTATATTTTTACAACCTAATCTTTATTGAATTAGTTTTGTGTTTGTGTTAAAAATGTCAAGAAAATAGAAGTTTTCTGGGTTTCTTAATATTTGGTGATTTTCCTATTGTTATAATTTGGCCTCAGATATTTTTAATATGTTAATACTTTCCTAGATACTTTAAATAAAGCCCACACAATGAAGAAATAATTCATTTTTCTTATTTTTCGCCCAAAAAAGAGCCACTTTGGTTTTCTAACACATTCTTTATTTTGAATCACATTCAAATAGTGTACGTCTTTTTTAACAATCAATTTGAAGATTGATATGGTTTTTAAATGTTTTTTTTATCATATAAACTTGCATGATCATAATAATCCCAGAAATAAAAAAAATAGGAAATTTGAAGATTTATTTATCTTTTTCTAGTTTGAAATTAATCTTGAGAAATTCTGCCAAAATAACTTTTTCATTTTTGAGAATATGCATGAAAAAATTACTTTTAAGAGTCATCTAAAATAATTAACCAATAAGTTAATATTAATACAAAAAATGCACTAATGCAAGTTTAATAACTTAATAACTTACAAATTTATTTATATGTTGGAGAGTAAACTTAAATGCTCTCTTTTTGACTTTTACTTTGAACGGTTCAAACTTTCAATAAGACTACAATTTTCTTTAATAATACTTTTTCTTCTTTAAAAGCAGTAAAAAATCGATCTATAGACATTGCTACAACTTATTGAAACTAAAGAACGCATTTCTCGAAAAGCTAGCAACTTATTAGTCTATTTAAGCGAAATAATGGCCAAAAGAAACTGAACACTATATACGCTCAAAATAAAATAAAATAAAGGATACTTTCGAAAATACTCTCTTAAAACATTTTCTTAAATGAGATTTTAAATTAAGTAGTAAAGATCGCCACATAGTGAAATATAAAGCAAAGAATCTGAAAATGCAAAGCTAAAAACTTCAATGTTCTTAACATTTCGAAAAAACAATGATTGTTTCCAAAAAAATGTAGTAATATCTCAAGTTTCAGTAAAACCATTTCGAAATACAATAAAAATAGATTTGCGAAAATTACTTGGCGTTCCAAGAATTCTTTCTGTTAAATTTTTTATGCTGAGATAAAAAAAAAATCTAAATTTTTTGTATGTATTATGCCAATTTTAATTGTATCTTTATAAAAAAATATTTTATATTTTCGTTTTTCTCCAATTGTTATGTATTGAAACAACATTATTACCATATTTCGTATGAATTTTTTGTAATTTTGTATTTTATATATCATTTAAAAAACAACCGAAGATGTTTATAAATTATATATTTTGGTTATGGTTAATAACTACACACTAGAGCTACACGAGAGCTATTGCTGAAGGGCATCTTCATTTTGAAATGGTGGTCATGTGAAGAGGTCGCCTTTTGAGTGGGCGCACAAAGCAACCTAGCAAGCTAATAACGACACATACACGGTGTCCTTACTTCAGACCAACACGTTACGCTGGGCCCCAAATACGTGTTCTATGTTTTACTAGCATTACGAAAGGAAATAACTATGCCTCACTAAAATGTGTAAAAAAAACTTAACTTCGAAAACCTAAAGAAATTTTAAAAATAGCCCCACCAACTCCAATTCTCTAACCTTTTCCAAAAGCAATGACTCTCCCAAGAAAATGGAGCAATATCTGAAAATACCCCCAAAGTTCCAGAGAAGCCATTTCGAAACACAATGGAGATTAGAATTTCCGAAAATTACTCCACCATCTTCAGCGAAGAATTCTCCCACTTGGAGTTTATAATCCAAAACTAACGAAAATACTCGGAAATTCCCTTAATATTTATTAAGGTCATTTCTAAGTTAAAAATGCATAAGATGGTTCCGACTTTAAGTGTATTTTACGGGCAATAATGGGAGTAAAAACGTATCGATTTGCAGGCTCTGGGGAACACCTTGGATTTATTTGGGCTCTATGCCGTCACAATAACAGCATAAATATTCAAATTCACATGAAACAAAGAGTACCGATAACGCTTTGTTTCGTTGGCTTGACAAAGCTCTACAATGTTTGAGTAGGTTGGCTTTGAAGTTTCAAAATGTCTATTTGTCTATAATAGTTGGATTTATTTTAGGTTGAAAGTTTCCAGCTGCTTATCTATCTAATCAGCTGTCGTTTAGTTTTGTTGGCTTGACAAAGCTACAATATTTTGTTAGGTTAAGTTTGAAGTTTCCAGCTGTTTATTTTTCTATAATAGTTGGATTCATTTAAGGTTGAAAGTTTCCAGCTGCCTAGCTGTTTAATCAGCTGTCGTTTTGTTTTGTTCTATTTATTTTATGTTGAAAGTTTCCAGCTGCTTAGCTGTCTAATCAGCTGTCGTTTTGTATTGTTGGCTTGACAAAGCTCAACTCTCTTGGGTGGGGAGCTGGTTTATTGCTTCGCTGATGCAACTTATACCAGACGTAGTCCCATTTATTCGAGGAGGAGAATTGAAAAGTGGCCAATAGACGCAGCCAGAAATACAATTCCGGCTGTCTATTTCTAGTCTCTGAAAGAAGCATCAGCACATCTAATTATGGTTTGTAGTTTATAACTGTGATCAAGCGACATCTTATCCGGCACCCAACATAACCTCGAGTGACATCGTATATAAATGTCTGATTTGAATTTAATGTTTCCTATTGTCTATTCCTTACGCCTGAGTGGAGCTTTTACACAGATAAAAGTGTGAGCCCTTTTAATTTTTGACCCCGGTAAAATGACGAAAGTGTGACCTGTGCTGGCACCCAATGGAAATTTTAGTAGCTTTCTATCCAAACACTGACATTGGATTTGTTAGATTAAACGAGCACGTCTGGCCCACTTCACTAAACCCCACGATAGAATTGATTTTTAAAAATTGGTTTACTAGTACTTTAATCGTCTATAAAAAAGGCCGGATTTCAACAAGTGTCTTTTTGAGTTTGTGGGATGCTCACAGAAAGGCAACCAGTAGATAGCGATGCTCATTTCTACCAGTAATCTACACTGCTCATAACAATTAGGGGATCGCATGATTTAAACCCTTTCACCCCCCAATGATTCCATTTGAAATCCTCAGCTTGCAAATTATTTTCTGACTAAAAGTTAAGCTCGCACTTGTGTATCGTTAGAGGGAAGAATCATCTCTTTTGAAGAATTAAATAATGTTTGTTTTAATTAAATGAAATATGAAAAACATGGTAAAATAAAATTCACCCTGAAAGAATTTTAGCAAATAAATTGACCCTAAATTCTTTATGCATGCGTTTTTTAGATATTTAAAAATTGATTTTAACAATTTTATCAAATAAAGTTTTGAAAAAAGCATTGCTTTAATTTATTCAAAAAAAGTTATGATTCCAATTTTTTCCCTTAAATTTTAGTTTAAAAAAATTAATATATTTTCCCCTGTTTTTTTTTTCATTTCATTCTGGATGCATAATGAATCTATTTAACAAATTTTAGATTTTTAGAATAAAAAAAGTTCAGATTGAAAGGTAACAAAAGTACGCAAAGTGCTCCCCTAATTGTTTTGAGCCGTGTAGTTAACAACACATACAGTAGTATGAAAGCAGAAGTAACTCATCTCCACCAAGAGGATCCTTTTGGTAGACTATAGGTTATCGAGTCCGCTATAATTTTAAAAGTTTTAAATTTAAATTGTAAAATTACGAAAATTATACATTTTTAAAAACTATAGGTGTATTTGGAATAACTGATAGTCTTAGAGGGGTTTATAAGCGGATATATCATATTTACAAAACATATATAAATTTATTATAAATTTATTACACATAACGGTTTTGTAGTTTTTTGCGTGCTTACACACAGTGGCAATGTTAAATCAATTATACTTTCTCACACAACGGAAAAAATGCCGCACTTGCGGTTATGACATTAGCTCAAGTATAGCAAGTGCGTTACGTTTTGGCATCGATGGTACATGTGTTGCCGTACGTTGCAATTGCATACCATGTTAACATTATTTCTACTTGTGCAAATATCTTTAATAAAAAAGTAAGGACCGTTTCACATGCCAATGTTCCGTCAATTTTCACCGTACTTACGGTGCCGGATGATCGCAATAACGATATTAATTCAATTGGATATTTTCAATGCGACGGAAGCAAAAACCGGAGTTGAAAAACGGTTTACCTATGGTTTTCCATTAAGTAACGCCAATGTTGAATGAATTTCAAGTGCAAAGAAACTAGTACATTTTCACTGCAGCACAGTTTACCATTGTCATTACTTGATTAAGACCCGCAGGTAAAACCGTCAGTTATGAAAGTTCCTATTGACTTAACATTGCCACGGCGATCATCCGGCACCCGTAAGTACGACAAACATTACCGGAACCGTTGCGTGTGAATCAATCCTTTATGTGTACCGTCAGCTGTAAAAGTTCCGATTGACTTAGCATTGCCACGACCGGTGATCATCCGGCACCGTAAGTCCCGGAGCGTTGCGGGTGAAACAAGCCTTTGTGTGTAAAACGAGGTCATAAAACGACCCTAAACGATCCTTAAAAAGGTGCTGAGGAATAAAATAACCGTAAGTACGGCGAAGGTTACCCGATCCTTTGCGTGTGAAACAAGCCTTTGTGTGTAAAACGACCCTAAACGATCATTAAAAAGGGGCTGGGGAATAAAATAACCGTAAGTACGGCGACGGTTACTGGATCCTTTGCTTGTGAAACAAGCCTTTGTGTGTAAAACGACCCTAAACGATCATTAAAAAGGGGCTGGGGAATAAAATAACCGTAAGTACGGCGAAGGTTACCTGACCCCTTGCGTGTGAAATAAGCCTTTGTGTGTAAAACGACCCTAAACGATCATTAAAAAGGGGCTGGGGAATAAAATACGATCCCGTGTCAGCCGGAATTGACGCTGAGGGATGAGAATCGGAAAAGGTGGTAGCCGGGGTCTTCATTGATTTATCGGAGACTTGTTGCCGCAATGAAAGTGGTAAAAAGGGTTTTATTTGGAAAGGTTTCTGAAATCGAAACGAATTCTTGACTTCATTTTATAATTTAAATCTATGAATTGTGAGAAAAAGCTCTATATATAACACATTAAGGCGACGATTTGCAAGAACATTTGCTATGCGAATAGTTAAGTTTATATAATTAAACAAAACATAAGTCAAATGAATGACTGGTTTTATTTTAGTAAAATGTTCTATATTTAAGATACTTAATATTTGCTTTCAGCTTTCTTAGTGAACAAATAATCGATTTTGTCATTTGAGATATCTGTTTGAAGATCTAATTGTTGTTTAATAACTTTAATAGTACTGAATGACCAGTACGACGCGGTGAGATGATATTCACAAATGGTTTTTTAATGGGTTAAGCATTTAACCGTGTAAGTCCTAGAATACACGATCGTGTTATCTTTAACGTGTTAATTAAATCAATTAATTTTGATATTAATATTGAAAAGTGTATTTGTGGTTTAAATATGCCAGGTATGAAAATTATAGGCAAACACTTTTGATTAAAAAAATTAGTGCTGCATTATTTAAATTAGTTAAATAAAATAACTTGTGTTTTGTAGTTGAACTATGTCAGCGATGAAAATTATCACCAATATTTTTGTTTCAAAAACTTATAAGGGTACGCAAAGAGTTAAGAGTCATTGGCTTTGTGGTAGGGGGTATTAATTTTCTTAAATATATAAAACTGTAATGTAAATATATGTAACTGTAAACAAATGTTTATTCAGCATTTTATTTCTTTTGTCGTAATAAAGCAACTCTAAATCAATTTTTAAGTTTATATTTTTGACATAGGATATTCATTTTAGCAAAATTATTGCATGGAAGCGGGAAACAGAAGATGCTTTTTATTAAAAGAACAAAGTTTTACATTGTTACATATGATGAAAAAGCCTTTTATTTGCAAGTAAATATAAATCGTATTCTGTAATAATGCAAAAAGTAATTGCCGTCAATGAATATTGAATTCTGTTTTTCTTATTTCCGTAACAACCCAGTTTAAATTGTCCAACTTATTGATATTTTTTCGATACGATGGAGTGTATTGATTGCCGTTTTTTCATGAGAAATAATAAGTTTTTTCGTGAGAGATTTTCGTTTGAAATAGATTCATTAAATTTATAAAGAAAAGATTGAAATCATTTTTGTTAAGAATATTTTTATGTATTGTAAGTAATTGAAAAGGCGATAAAAATGTGTGGTTTTAACATTTATGCATTTTTTTTATTTATGGTGTCGGGAGTCACAAAATGTTCTCAAATATGTAGATTAATTTGGAAGTTATAGGTAACGCTTTTCTACGCCTTTTTGTATTCAATATTTGCCGTTGTACCACAAACAAACCAAATATACGTAACAATGTTAAAAATTTGGAGGCTTGGTTTCACCAAAAATATGTTCCTAGTAGATGCAACGGCTGTGTGGTAAAGTGTTTTACCATAATTTAGGTATTCAGTTGTACTTTTTCTAAGGTTTTTGTTTCCAAAACCTGAAAAATGGTTCAACCCAATAGCGAAAACATGGCAAAACCTTTTACCACATAGACATTGTATCTAAAGGTACTATTATCATGGTGAAATCAAGCACACAAATTTTGACAATGCAGGCATCGGATAGGTACTGCACAAAAGTGTACTATTCCCCTTTGTACCGGATCATTTTGTTTGTAGTACTTTTCGTTTTCAAAAGATACTTTAAGTTTACTTAGTAATAAATATTAAGGCAGCTGTATTTTGATACTAAAGATAAAAATCTGTAAATTGTTGGTAAAAAAACACGGTTAAGTTAGTAACAAAAGTACTTATCATTGAAAACGATCGGTAAGATAATTGAAATCTTAATAAACAAGTAAAGCACTTTATTGTGATGCAAAACATCTCTTAAACTGTATTAAGACTTCGCCTAATCAGATAAAATTCCCAACTTAAAAAACAGTAATTGGTAAAGTAGAAAAGTTTTCGTTTGAGATTCATTTTTAGTACTTAGTGTAAAGCACTTTTCATTTGTTATTATTTTGAAATGTGTCTATTAAAAATACCAATTGATGTTTTAATTATTTCGGTATAAATTTCAGTAACCATAATAGTTGTGTGTTAAGAACTGTAGTTTTACTGGCATTAACATTTTTATAAATAGGTTTAAATGCTCATTAATTCAATTAAATTGAAAGGCTTTTTGGCACTTTTTTTCATGAAATTTGTTTTCTTTTAAATTTTAAAAAGAAAGGTCGTAAAGTTACTAATTATAAGAAATGTCAAAGGCCCATAACGAAAATTGCATTTTATATTCAATAAACATCTAAATACCGTTTATGTTTCAAAAGTTTTCAGTACCTATTAGTACACAATTTTGATACATTCTTAATGTTTTATTTTTTAAAAAGAAATAAATCTAATAAAAGCACTGGTAGAATTTCTTAATTAAAATGTGTTTCCTTTTCCTTCAACAATTTATCTTAGTAACTTTTCTTTGTTTCGTTTGACATCGGATTCCAAAGCTTTCCTGCAGTAATTATCAAAATTTCTTTTTCTGTTTACTACTTAAAACGATCCAGAGCTTTTAAATTTATTTGAAACTACTTTGTTTTACAAACATCCCTTTGTTAAAAATCGTTTCTTTGTGTCTATTCAATTCCGTTCTCTAATTTTAGATTTTAATATTTTCTAGATTTATTTTAGTAAAATGTTCCATATTTAGAATACTAAATATTTGGTTTCAGCTTTCTTAATATAAAAATAATTAATTTTGTAATCTGAGATATCTGTTTAGAGATCTAATTGTTGTTTAATGACTTTAATTTTTTAATTTATGCAATTAAAGTGCTTTAATAGCGCTTATATTAACGCAAAATTTTAATATTCATTAACTGGGACTCGTACGACTAAAGAAAAATAATATGACCAAAATTCGTTGTGGTAATTCCATTTGTATCTAATGCACTTGATTTGTGAATTATTAGAAAATTATCATTTTTATTTTCTTTAACTGTTAATGAAATATAATTATTTATTACAAAATTATTATGTTACTAAAACATTTTGTGTTCCTCCTCCGCTAAATTAGTCGATCTATCATTAAATTATTGGATACGTCAAAACGTAGTGAAATTCTAACTTCAGATTTCTAAATACCTTTCAAGTTTAAAAACATGTAAAAAAGTGCATCTGAAAAGAAATAAGAGTTTTAGAATAAAAAAATCTTATGAGCTAAAAAATCCCATTTAAAAACATGTAAAAAAAGTGCATCTGAAAATAAATGTTTCAGAATAAAAAATCTTTTATGAGCTAAAAAATCCCATTTAAACCTATACTAGCTGAGTTGCAACCTAGGAAAATTACAAACGAACTGTTGATTCTTACGAAACTTTGCATCGTGTAATTAGGAATTAAATTTGAACCTTTCGTGATTTATTTTATAACATTCATTTACTCCAAATGAACTCGGATTTTTATGTTCTGGCACATTTCAGTGCAACAGATAAAAAAATAGGTTGCTATAGGAAAAAAATCCCCATTCCATCCTATACCAAATCTTGGAACCACAAACGAACTGTTGATTCGCTGGAAACTGTGCCTCGTGTTTGGAATTAAGTTTGAATCTTTCGTGATTTACTTTAAAACATTCTAACCATCAATTTATTCGAAATGGGAATAGCTGATGAATGATTCCCTTTCTTTTCTTGACCAATCGTCCTAAAGATTTCTGAATAAAAGCGGACATCGAAATTCGATTGCAGGAGTTTCTATGACGACACTCTTGTCACAACAAGGGCTGTTACTGGTCAGGGGGAAAAAAGAAATGCCCAAGATTGGGACGAAAAAGCAACAGTAGGAATGCATTCTCAAATGGTGGTCATTTGGGATAGGCTATCTTTTAAGGTTGGAAGTACTCAATATATTTTTTTTCCAACGGGGCTGCTTTATAGGCGGCTAAACCTTTGCAGACTCGGCATATTTCCCAGAGCTGAGAGTCATTTTTTGTGGCACTATCTATTCGACTCTCACTAAAAATTTTGACGCTTAGATTACAATGAATCTGAGTTCTCTGTGAATGTTAAGTCATGCCGAGATTTAATTTTGCCGAGAGAACTCTAAACAAATAGGTACTCAAGAGATTTACATGCCACATAATCATATGACACGCTTACCCACGATTATCCCATCCAGAAAATCTGACGACTCAGCCGGGGCTCGAACCCGGAAACTTGGGCTTTTTAGGCGGACACGTAATACCTCTCAGCCACTGAGCAGCTTAGTACTCAATAATAAATTTTTAGTTGATTGGTTGATTGGTATATATATATATTCCGGTTTGTGTGCTTGATCAGAGACACGCTTATAAACCTTCCCCAAGTAAGACAGACACAGACAGAATTTTTTACTGATACACAGAGAGAGAAGGTACACCCAGGGCGAAGGCGGGAATCGAACCTGCACCCGTTACAGCGCGCAGACTGTTAGCGTAATGGGCTGCGATCCAACCCACTAGGCCATCCGGGCCCCCAATAAGTTGTACTGATAAATATAGATTGTACTACAAATAGTAGTTTTAGTATTAAGTTGATGAACGCGTATTTTCACCACCCGAACCATTTAAGTACCCTCTATGCCAATAATGACTTTGTTGAAAGTAAGTTGCCGTCCCGCAAAGGTTGTCACGATTCTATTTAAGCAGATTCAATATCCAGTGGCTCTAGTGTAGGTTGTGTAGGCGTGGCTGCTGGGTTGTAGCGTCGTGCCACGGATAACACTCACGCAGGTTCTGTTATCTTTAAAATAGAACATGCATTACAAAAAGATTCCGCCAATAAAACAACGCCACGTACATATAAGTGGTACACGTTAATTTTGTCTTTGTAATTAGTTAAATTAGGTAATTTAATCGTTTACAGCCGTCTATTTCTAGCCTCCTTTTAGGAACTTTAGTAGTGGTATCTGAAAGGAATAAATATACTCAGAGGGAGTTTCATTGATCAGGATATTTCCGAATGAGATCGTATATCAATGTACTGCCGTTAGAAAAACATTCTGCCTTTCTACGTTTTTTCGGCTTATACGGACATACAAAGATTAAAAAAAGGTATTCGAATTCATATGATAACGTAAGGAAATGCTGTTTTGATACATCAAAAATAAACTATCTCAGGATTATTTTACTTCAATCTCTAAAAAGCCCAACAACAGCTGTATTTTTAATATTTATTTAGATTTTTAATTAAATCACTAAGTTTCTGAAGAAAACTAATAAAAAAACTTTATGTACTTAAAATTATCTATTTTAGGACCTTAAGTTGAAAACAAACGCATGAATCTAAATAATAGTACAAATTTTTAGTACAATTCATTCAAACATACTTTCTAAGTAGAAAATATGTGACCGTTTAGTTTGATTTATTTCAGGACGCGAGGCAATTTATAAATCGAAATTTTAAATAAAACCTAAATCTGCATAATATAATTTCAATTTACACAGCCTCTCCCGCTTAAAGTAACAAGAAGTTTTGCATTGAAGTTTATGAATCGTTTGCATCCGTACATGGAAAAATTACGTTTTTGTCATGTTAACTAAAAAGAGAGAGGAGGCATTATTCGGCGTGATGTGTCCCTTATATATTTCCTTTTTATAATGTTCAATAAAGATTTTGGATTTAAATAAATAACTGATAATTTATAAAAAAAAATAGTTAATTTGTAATTTTGTATAGTTTAGGGCCCAGCGCGAATAAATGAAGGTTTTGGACCTCGAATCAAAGTCATATCTTGTAATCAGTTGCTTTTGTCTGCATTCGAATTTGAAATGCAGCTATTTTCATCAGCTGAACTTGATTTGTTTGACTTTAAATGCTAATGGAGCATTTAAATTTTATGACACATGTCCACGATTGGTTCATGACCTTACACTAACACACTTATTTGTATCTAGTTTCCAATTTACAAAATTTAGATAGCTCAGTAAATATTTTCGTTATCGTGTTTTGGTCTAAGACCGATTTTATGCAAAATTTTAATTAAAATCCTTAAAAAAGCATAAATACAATTTCTAAATTTTAATTGTTTGTTCCTTCTACAACTTTTAAACTAAACAGGACATCATAAAAGTCATAAGAAGTTTATTTTATCCATTTAAAAAATTAGGCCTTCAATGGTATACCGCTACCTTAAATCCAATGCAAAATATAATTCAAATTTTTTTAACAAATCATATTTCCCTATATTCTCACATTATTGATTTAACCTAGCTGTCAATCCACAGTAGTAAACGTCAATACAATTAGCTCACTAATAATGGTTTTAACCTTAACAAATTCGAGAATGCTGCTAAAATGTTATTTTTCAAAGAAGTTGACAATTACTGGGACAACACGATAATAAAATGGGCAGCTACCGTAAGCTTCGAAACCAAATTAAGTCCTCCCCTATGAACGTGTCATAACAGTCTTAATTCAATTCGAAACACGCCACTCCAAAGTTAATAACAAAACATCCTCGGACTACTTTGCATTCTTTGAGATTGACTTCCCGTTGCGTGAGACTCAAACTAAGAACCAAACCGCGTTTGTTTGACAAAGTCATAATTCGAATTTTATGACGAATAATTGTATGTGGTACTGTTAACATTGTATGTAGTACTGTTAACATTGAATATGACACTGTTTAATGTACGCGGTACTGTTAACATTGTACATTATACTGTTAACATTGTACGTGGTACTGTTAAAATGGTTTGTATGGCACAGTTTATTGTATGTGGCACTGTTAACATTGAGTATGTCACATTATAAGTGGTACTGTTAACATTGAATATGGCACAATATAAGTGGTACTGTTAACTGTCTATCCGGAACTGCTAACATTGTATGAGTCACTATTTATTCGGTATCACTATTATTGCGGCACTGTTAACATCGTAAGTGGTAATGTAAAAAGGTTCAAGTAAAACTTATTGAATTTAATAAAGCATTTATATATAACTGTGATTATTTGGCAGTTATAATCAAACTTTTTATAATTAAGTTTAGAACTTTTATCTATTACCAGTCATGTTCAAAAACCAGTTAAAGTCAATGTTACCCTAGAAATACAAAAAATCATGAAATCATATCAATGACGAATATTAAAAAGCGAATCAACTTATATAAGTTTTTAACTTAGTACCTTATGGTAATCTTCGAAAAGTTAGAGATCTGGTTTGTTTCGTTTTAGATTTTTGATAATTTCATTGAATTATTGTTATGTTCTACTTAGTCCTTTTCAAATGCAAAGTAAGAGCTAAGCATAAGAGCTATGTATGTTTCGAACCCATTTTGATCTTTACTTTAAGCAAATTCAATGAAAAAAAACCCTTACGCAAGCTTAGAGATTGTGATACTAGCCTCAAACATTTAATTGGTTGAATATTTATTTAAAAAAATATAAAACATCCACGCTAAACGATTTCCTATCCCAAAAACAAATTATCGGACAGCTATATATATATATATATATATATATATATATAATATATATATATATATATATATATATATATATATATATATATATATATTATATATATATATATATATATATATATATATATATATATATATATATATATATATATATATATATATATATATATATATATATATATATATATATATATATATATATATATATATATATATATATATATATATAATATATATATATATATATAAGCTCCGCCTCGTTCCAATCATCCATTACAAATTTCCAGTTTCCAAAAAAACATTTTAACTCATTCTTTTCTTTGTGTAGATACGGGGTGCTGGTGAGCCCAGTCGGTTAAGGCGTTCTCCTTGCATGCGGAAGGTCCCAGGTTCGGATCCGCGCATCGCCAAAATAACTGCCGACCTATAAACGGCCTGTGTAGCCAAAAAGTTTTCGACGAATACTACCCCTTAGTGCACGTTAAAATATGCTCCAAAGTCCCAACGCTGCGTATGATGTCGCAGTTAATGGGTGCCTACTCAGGTTTCGGCTCGTCACTTAACAGTAGTTCTAAATTATGACGCCCGTCGCCAATAGCCCTAGTGTAGCTCTAGTGCGATAATAATTTAAACTAACCTAACCTTTTGTTTATCTAATTTCCCCGTTCCATTTGTATCAAACTAAACCACCCATCTGAATATCGTGCGAGCTAAGAAGCGAATACTCCTAATGCGGCAGTGATTCGATAGCTCTTATGCTTCAGATGAGCTGGTCTCACGAATGCCTTTTTATGCTCAAAAGAGCCATAAGACATGGATTGTATTTCAAGTGAGCTTTCAGGAAAGACTCATATCGGGGATCTCAAGATCCATCATTAAAAGGATCTTACTTTTTACATTAATCAATGACGTTGTCGGAATAAGTTTTTTTACGGGGGTTTATTCAGAGCAACAATGAATTTAGTGCAGATTAGGATTTGAAGTTGAAGTTTTAGTTGAAAACTTCCACCAAGTAATTTCTCTTGATTTTCATTTGACTCGTGATTTTCCTTGACTCGTAATTTTTATTTGACCCAAAATTTTCACTATTTTCATTTGCCTCATAATTTTTATTTGACTCAAGATTTTATATTCGACTCATGATTTTCCTTTTACTCGTGATTTTCATTTCAGTTTTACACCTTATATGACACCTTAACGGAACTTTAAGATCTATCGTACGCTAAAGCCGTTGGGACTTATAACAAATTTAACGATCAAGTATGTCCTATTGTAAACAAAGAAAGAAGTGTTCAACTCAGCATTCTAAAATTTTCCTAAACAAAAATATGAAAATGTTGCTGTATCATAGACAAAATGTGACAAAACTAAAGTAAATTTAGGCCATTGTTGCTCTAAAACATATACAAAAAGAAAATTAATAACTTTCTTTTTCATAGTTAAATAGATTTTCAAAGGGAATGGTGATTTCGATGTGGATTACATATTTTTCTCCGTGAATGGAATTTTAAATGTTTTTATCATGTTACGGTTAAAAGGGTTTCGTTTCAATATTAAAGACAAAAACGAATAAGTTCGGATATTATGTAAATTTTTGAATAACTATATTATATGAGTAGGAAATAAGTATTAACAACTAGATGATACGCAAATATACGAAAGTGTAAACTCAATTTCACTGCAGGATAATTTAATTTTTAACGTACTGTAATCCCAGAAAATAGTTTTACAAGTCATTTTTTTTAGGTAGATGATTTCAAAGTATTCTACGTAAGTTTTAAAATTTGAAATTAATGTAATGATCAAATTTACGTGTATTATAAAATTATTTATATTGTTATAAAGCTTTCCTAGTCCTAAAGTACACGGTTGGAACTGACGGTGTTACAAAAAAAATGCTTTAACTTATCTGTAGAAGAAATAAAGTTTAATTTCTAAGTTCATGTTGGACAAAAATTTATTTAAATATTACTGTCCATGGGGTTACGTGAAAGTTGACGAATGGTATAAGATAAAAAAAGAACTTTCTAGAATGTATTAAATTTTCTGTGTTTGTTTGAACCATATCTTAGGTTTTTATTTTCAAAACCTGAAAAAATGGTTCAACCGAATACCGAAAATATGATGAATCATTTGGCCACGCAGCTACTAGGAATCATTAATGGTGAAACCAAGCACAAAATTTTTAACAGTACTTTTAAAAAATGCCTAATGTGTAAAACAATGCTTAACAGATTGTGATTCTAAAAGTAATGTATTAGGTTAAAGGGGCTGGCCATACCCATCAAAAGAGATATTGAACTAAATGTATCAATGTATTATTTCTTTCACACGTGCGATGAATCAATGGTATATATTTAGGCATAAAATGGCGTCTCGTACTATCTAAGGATAATAGTGGATATTGATAACTAGCTCTTCCAAGAAAATTACCTCAATTCCGCCAACAGAAATTTCCTTAAAAAACTCACAAAAACAGCTCTGACCCGATGGTATATATTTATGGCACAAAAGGGCGTCTTGAAATATCTATGGCTAATAGTGGATATTGTTACCTAGCTCTTCCAAGAACTATGTCAATTCCTCCAAGTGAAATTTCCTTAAAAAAACTCACAAAAACAGCTCTGACCGATGGTATATATTATGGCACAAAAGGGCGTCTTGAAATATCTATGGCTAATAGTGGATATGTTACCTAGCTCTTCCAAGAAATGTCAATTCCTCCAAGTGAATTCCTTAAAAACTCACAAAACAGCTCGACCCGATGGTATATATTTATGCACAAAAGGGGCGTCTGAATATCTATGGCAATAGTGGATATTGTTCCCTAGTCTTCCAAGAAAACTATGTCAATTCCTCCAAGTGAAATTTCCTTAAAAAAACTCACAGAAACAGCTGCAAAATATCTTTCGTAATCTTCCTCTTGTATGACAATACCCTGCTCAAGTTTCCCTAAAATAGCCAAATAACCACCTGCTTTGAGTGTTCAAGTATCAGCAGTGTCTGGAAATAGTTGTCATTAGTCTCCAAATCAATATATCCCCCTCTAGCTATCAAAGTACTTTCAAATTAATAGCTGTTTTAGCAAGGTCGGTTTCGGGTTATCGCTACTTATCGTGTTTTAGGTATATTATATGGCTCCATTATATAATTTATTTTTAACTAATAGCTTTCAACTTGTTGTTGTGTTCGAAATAGTTCCGAATAAGATTACAGCGTACTGATTTTTAGAACTAAAAACTTCGCTTCATAAAAAATACTTAATAGTTTTAAATTGTTAATGTTTATTTTTCGATTGTATTTAAGTTTTAAACTATTTTTAGATTAAGATTCAGTTTAAGACTTTAACGTATTGTTTTCAGAACAAATTTTTCTGAGTTGAAAAAAAGGTTTTATAATTTCTAATTTTAATTCTGAAATGTGTGTTTTTTAATGTAGTTTAGTTATAAACTATATTTAAAAGTTGAAACTGATTAAATAACAAAATCATAAGACTTTAATTATAAAAGAGGGGTAAAATGTCATATAAAGAACTATTAAATAACTGAGAAGGAAATTTAAATTCATAAATAATCAATTATTGAAAATGATTTTAACATTTTAATCAATAACATTTGTCTTAGAATTATTAGCTACATAAATTTATAAAAGACATTAGGTCATTTTCTTGAAATTTAAATACCATTTCCTTTGTGTTTTAATTTTATAAGAAACCAGCGTATAATCACGAGTTTCAAATTGAAATATGCTAATTGATACCATTATTCAAAGTTATTTATTATACTTAAAGTTATTTTAAAAGCATTTATATGTAATTTAGTTGCATTTTAATTTCTTAGCGTTTAAAGATAGGAATTATTTAAAAGTAATTTTTCATTTCATCTTTCTGTTCTAACTAAGAGAAAGATAATTAAAAAAGGCAACCGAATAATTCTTTATATATACTAGATCATATTAAAAATATATAACTAATATTATATATGTATTAAATACTTTTTGTGGCTAAAAGTTTTTTTTAAGATTCCCTAGAGCCTTAAAGTAAGAAAACTAATAGAATTAAATATTTATACAAATTTTATAGTGTAGGTAATTTTGGAGAAAGCTTTAATAATTTCTAGATGGCTGTATCCGCTATAGTGAAAACTTTTGTTTGCCGAATAAGCTTTAAATTATTTTTAATATAATATAAGGTTTTTTAGACATAATATATTTATTTTTTAAAATATAAAGTCGTAAAAATGTCCATCATTAATGTATTAGTATGTAGAAAATAAACATTAAGAAACAACTAAATCAAAGGTATAAAAATATGAAATCAATACCTGCTAGAAATGGCTGACAAAGATAAACTCTCTATGTGGCAAATGGCAGAAAAAGAAAATATCATTTGCTGTATGTCAGCTCTTTTTGCGAAGCTTTTTCCTGGTAGAAATCCCGAGTATAATAGATGACACATGCTGTTGTGCAAATAATATGTGCATCGGGAAGATTTGTAGATAATAATATATCCGAACTCGGTTAGTGTTTTTTTTCCAAGGGATTTCAGAGTATTAGGACTTTAAAAGCGGGTATGGCTGTAAAGGGGTTTGGATGTAAAGGGCTGAAAAGAATGTATTGAAAATTCTGTTTGGATCTAGGATATTGGCTCAATTTAATTTTAAACTACAGTTATGAAAATGTTTTTTTATGAAAAGCCTTTGTGGTTTTCAGGGCCTATTTTTACTTTCAATTGCATAATATGGAATATAAGGTGATGAAAGTATTGAGTTGGGGCTGAAAACGAATAGAGATGTAAATGGTTTATGCCAAAGAGTTGTTTTAGACTTGAGAACTAGAACTAAGAACTTGAAGAACAATGTTTGATTTTTTTTACAAAAAATTAATAACAAAATGTAAATTATAAAAACTTCTATAATTTAGTTGAATCGTAAACCTATATTTTGTTAGTTTTAAATTCGAAGGAGCGTTCACGTAGTTTTAAACCTATTCGGTACAAAAAAAACCTTCGTTTTATAAATACATAAAAGATTGAATAATTTATCACGGAAATTTCAATTTAAATTCATCTTGAACAACATTTGTGAATATACACTCATGCTAATATCAAGAAACTGCTTTGGTCTTGCATTTAGAAAAAAACCCAACTTAAATCCAAAAACGTTTATCAAAAAATTGAATACGAAAATAAGAATTATGCTATTTCTAAAAACCAATTTCAATATGGAAACCTAACTTAAACTCGTACATTACGTAATATATGATATAACTCTCTCTTAAAAGCTAATTTAAATTTCAAATATACCCGTATGCAATTTCGAATTTACACGCACGTTTATTTTTGTGAATAGTTTCACATAATTTCTGTCTCAGTGGCTTTTTAACAAGTGCCAAAGAAGACGCGTTTTCCTAGACTGGTATTATATTGATATTGATCTTTCGAAAATACCCGAGTTCTAGACAAAAATTAAGCGTTCCAAAGAATCTTTGAGGCTGAAATAGTCAAACAAGGATTGTTTATTTCATTGTTGATTGTTATTGTTTATTTTTGTTGTTTCAAGTATATTAAAAGCTTTTGATAAAGCTGTTTTTGAGTGAGGTCTTATAAATTAGCTTACAGGTTTGGAATAACTTTTAAAATTTAAATGAAATCCCTAGTTTCATTAAAGGTTTTAAAAACGGAATATGGTGCCATCACTAGTTTTTGATATTCGCTGTCCTTTTGCTTAGTTTGTATTAAATTAACGGAAGATTGGTAAATAAACTTATATTTGCGATAAAATATTTATATCTGTATTATGTAATAACATTTTAACTAAGAAAATACTAATTAATTGATGAATTTGAAGCAAGAATATTACTTCGTGAAAAAATTCTTACGTTTAAATTTATAGATAGACCTAATTTTTACAGTTTATATTAAGTTAATATAAGACGAATTTATAATTTATTAAACTTATTATGGTTTTAGTTAACCTCTATTATTAATTAATTTTAATAAGTCAGCTTTTAATGAATAATCTATTTTAATAGTTTGTATTATATACTAAAAAATGAATTTGTTTTACCCAAATATTCTTAATTTTTCAAAAAGCAAATCGATAGCATTTGTACATTTTTAATATAATTTTGTACAGAACAAATATTCAAAGAGCAGGAAATTATTAAATAATACCATGCTACGTTAACCGTTAAAAATTAAATTGAAATTATAATATTTAAATTTAAATAATAAAAATAATCATTTAAAAAAATAATAGATCTTAAAATTGTTACGTAAGTTTGTAAAATTATTTGTAAGTTTTAACTTACTAAAAATAATTTATAAAGATTATGTTAATTTATTAAAAAAATACATGACCGCATTATTTTGTAATAAAGATTTTGCATTTTTATTTAAAAATAACTGTTAACTTAATAATACTTCTGGTGATAATAGCAATACTTCAATAATCATGATTCTCATAACTATTGAAAGCTTAATTCCAAACACTTTGTAGACATTACGTATGACAAAAAATAAGCTACACGTTAAAAAATACTATTATATACTACCCGGTAAATCTTATAAAAAGCTTAAGTCAACCTATAAATTATCAAGACAGAAATAATTGTCAAACAGAAAATGTAAAATATATTGATTTTTGGCAACTTTGATAACATTAGTTTATAAACTGCTACAACTTTACACAAACCATAAATTCAAATTATTCAATTCAGTCTTAAAATAAACTCAAACGTCACTTAATTATGTCACTTTTTCCATAAAAAGTGTTTATGTAATCAGTTTAAAAAATAAAAACGTAAAGCCTAATGATCCTTAAACGAATTACTTCATCTTGGCCTTTTACCTTAAATTCATTAGAAGTAAAAAAAACTTGTGCGTACGCGCACTACTTAATTTATTCAATTGAATTATTGGATAAGCTCTTATAAGCTTTTTTTATCTAAAGTAAAATAATGAATCGAGCAAAAAATAATAATTTCTAGGACTGCCCGTTCTAATACGCATGTTGTGTTTAAATATTAGTTATTATTAACAGTTTTGTGTTTAATTTATCGTACAGTTTTTGTGTTTCAATTATTTAACTGTGATTTACAATTTACCAATTATGCAATATTTCATTGCTCTATAAATATTTAAAATATTTTAGAATATTATGATATTCAAGCAATATATTTAATAATTTAATGCACTTTAGGAAGAAGCGCTTACCTTGTGCCAATGGGTACCCTGATTTACTGCCCATAAATTTAATAATGTTTGGTTCTAGTAATATTTGTTTCAAATCGTAGTTAATTATATGGTTAATGAAAACACCAATTACTTTTATTTAAACTACTTTAAGGTTTGGGTAAGAAGCCTGTGGCAAATCAAATGGATTGAATGAAAAAAAATGTTTTTTTTTGTTTCAATTTAAAACCGTAAATTTGACGACATTTTGTTTGTAGAGTACAAAAATCAAAATAATATTATAATATTCAAATTATTCGACAATTTAACTGTACTTATTATTCAATATCGATGTTAAGGGTTCAGTAACAACAATATTCGTTTGCGTTACTAAAAGTGGGAAAGGTCTTAAAGTGTGAAATAAAGAAATAAAAGACAGAATTAAGAACTACTAAAAAAATTGAAATTTTCATTTCATGCAGAAAGGGGAAACTATATTATTATAAAATTTGTAAATTACTTCCAAGTACATGAGTAGCAAATACCTTTCTTCAGAAAATAGAACTTTTCCATGTTTTTAAAATATGTCTTCCATTTAATTAAAATAACGTGAAATGTAGCTTAGTATTTGAATTTAATTTGTTTTAAAAAGCCTAAATTACGAATGGATGCTTCGTTTGGCGATTTTTTCTAATGTGTATAAATCTTCTGTAGAAGTGGTCTAGATAATTTCAAAATATAAAAAAGTAACATCAGTGTTTCACTAATCAAGAAATTCTTGAAAAAAACTATCTTTACTTTCTTTGGATTATTCAAGGAATTCGAATTCAAACGAAAAAATGTTTTGGTAAAAAATGAAAAATCATTTAAATTATCAAAATCTTACCTTTTATTATAAGAAGAAAGTTTAAAGACTATTAAACGTAATATATAGTTTTGCTTTTTATGTAACGTAGTACTATAGTTTTTGGACAGCTTTCAATAAATATCATGTATAACTTGTACTCGAAATCGCCTTTTTTATACTCAAAACTTGCTTAGCATTGCGGAAATTATCTTTATTTACCACAAAACAAATAAATTCTTATCGGTAGCTTATGAAAAATGAATTTAAAACGCCTAAAATATATATATTCGCTGATTGAAGCACCTATTGTTTGATAAGTTGAGCGTGCGAAAATTTGAATATGTTTGTTTGCCTTGTCTCTTATCTCACCCAATGTTGTCCCATATTCCTAGAACCTTCGAACTTTTAGAGGCCTATAAGGAGAAAAGAACATTCTCAATAAAATGGCATAAAACAAACTTTTAGCTTAAGAAAATTGTTATATAAAAAATGTGTATTTATTATTTTTTTTTTGTCGTGTCCATGAGAGTCGAACTCTATATGTGTCCGTGAATTTTGATAATTTCTTCTACGACTTGCTTGATGTTGTCTCCATACGGATCTAGCATAGTCGGCAGTACTCCAATCTTTCTCAGGCTGGCGCTCATAGCCGGACACTCATAGATGTGAGTAGGCGTAAGCTGTGTATCAGGACAATGTTCACAGCTTCTATAGCTCTTCTTGCCATCTCCATCTATCTTCATACCCCTGTGGTGTCCGGTTCTCAGTCTAGTTATGGTTTTAAGAGTAGATCTGTTCGCAGTTATTTCAGAGAGAAGATGTTTGGTCTGAATGGATTTTTCTCTAAGCGTGTATTTATGGTTCTAAGTGTATTTATGGTTTCCATGATAAAAACAATTTTTTTAATGTGGTTGCTTTAATATATCAATCTTAACCATTACTCATGTATACGATATTAATACTTGACTTTTTTGCTTAATAAATACGATATCTATTAGTATATAACCTTAAAATGAATTACTTGTTAATAAATTGATTTAATAACTATGAATAAAACTGCATTAAATTTATTAGCAAACTATATTAACATTTTAAAAAATTCTAATAAAATTGTTAGCGCATTTCTTATAAATTTGTGGCAAAATCCCCTAAAAAACGAAAACACTTGTTCAGCAAAAATGTTAACCTATTTTACAATACGAAACAAAGGCTTCGTAAAGCTATAGCGAGAAACAAGCGACAACGCAGAGACAAAACCCAGACTATAAAGCTGTAAAATCTAGACTGTAAAGCTGCAAAAATCCCAATTGAAACCCTCAAAGTACTCTTAAGATGAAGAGAAAAGCATGTCTTGCTATTAGAAAAGTATTGATTTTTCCAACAAGGAGCGAGAGCAGTTAACAGTTTTAAAGGAAGAGATAAATCTTGTAAACGCCGTGTGGCTCAGAAAAGCGATAACTTAACCATATGTTAGCTTAAAAATTGCAAGCGGTTTAGATTACGAATCCTTTTGATCAATTAATTTGGTGTACGATTGATGATGTAAATTTGATTACAGCATTTATACATTTATTTGTAGTGGGGGTTGATGTTAAATTAAATGTGGCGTAGTTTGAAAAAGTGAAAAGCTTAACCTTATGTTAGCTTAAAAATTGCAAGTGGTTTAGATTGTGAATCCTTTCGATGAATTACTTTTCTATGAGATTGTTTACATTCGATAACAAAAATTTATATTTATAGTTGTTGTTGATATTAAATTATCGGAAGCATGGTGGCGTAGTTTGAAAAAGCGATAACTTAACCATGTGTTAGCTTGAGAAAGTGGTTTAGATTACAAATGCATTTGATAAATTACTTTTGTAAAAAGTAATTGATGAAAAATTATTAGTAACTAATAGTATAAATGGATATATGGTTTAGTATATTATTAGTATAAATCTATGAATTTGATTACAAAATTATACATTTATATGTAGTTGGGGTTGATGTTAAATTACGGACAGCATGTGGCGTAGTTTGAAACAGTGAAAAGCTTTCAAAAATATGTTTGCTTGAAAATTGCAAGTGGTTTGTATAACGAATCCTTTTGATAAATTACTTTTGTGTAAGATTGTATAAATTTGATTATAAATTATATATTCATTGTTAGGGTAGATGTTAAATTATGGAACCGCGTGAGATGACGTTTAAAAAAGTGAAAAGCTAACCATATGTTAGTTTGCGATTGGAAAGTAGTTGAGATTACTAATTATTTTGATCAATTACTTTTGTATATATAGTTGCATAGTTTCGATTATTAAAAACAAATTACTGTTGAGAGGTTGGTATTAAATTACATGGGAGGGGTAGTGAGGTGGTGATTGAAAAAGGTAATGAACAAAACCATATAAAATGCAAAAAAATTAGTTACACATTAAAATGTACGGAAAATATGCTTAGCAAAAAATATGTATGGTGCAAAACGTAAATAATATTTTTTAAGATCGAAGAAAACAAGGATATTTATATTTTCAAAGGAACAATGAAATATTATAAACGCAAGGTATATTGAAAGGCAATATAACAAATTAATTTATACTTTTTTTTAGGTCGAAAAACATTTATTCAAAATATGAAATCGTTAATATTGTATCGTTCATCGGTTTTGTAAATTCGATTACGAAATCATACATTTCAAATTATATTAAGAAGTTAATGTAAGTTTAAGTGAAATTTTCAGTACTTGTAGTTATTCAGTAATACCACTGTATATAAATAGTTGCTCAATTACTTTTGTGTAAGGTTAAGTCAATCGTGCAGTAATCAAATTTATACAAAGCTAAATTTACCGGTTATAATTTTAAATAATGAAAGTATGCTGGAGTTAATAAAATAACATTAAGAACATCAATGGTTTTAATTTTCAAAATAATTGCCTTTTTTACTGTCTCAACTTTTACAATTTTCTTCAAAGGTTAAACAGTAGTGTATTTTATACATTGCTTTAGTATACACAGTGACATATCTTTATAGTTAGTCAAATATAACTACTAAATGTTTTTTATATTGAAATTATGAATTATTTTATAATATTTTTGCTGTCAAGGAATGGAAAATTGATTCTCCCCAGACATAAACTCTATCTTAATAAAGTTTATTTTAATGCTTGTAAACCTTATGAAATATATTAAATGAACATATAAATAATTATATATATGAATTAACTAAAATATACCTAACGTAAATTTTTGAAAACTATTAACAAATTTGTAATTAAATTTCGTTCTCGAGCACTTCTCTTGAATGTTACCTCAGAACTGTTTCTGTTACGTCTTTTATGTATATTTTGATTTTTGCGATTGATAACGAGCGAAAGGAAGCCCTATTACACCTTATTCTGAAATAATTATCTGCATAAAAAAATTTTAAAACCCGATATTTTCAAAATAATTAGCAATAACAAAACATGAACCAACTCTTAGTTTCATTAATAAATGTCGAAATTTAGTTTTTTAGAAAAAAAGTTTTTTTTGCAAAAAAAATGGAATGTCTCGGCGCTTCCTTATAACAAATAACGAACAACTAAATAATCAGCTTGTGCTACATTTAATGACGTCATTCCAAATGACAAAATACTTTTTTCTTATAATAGTAATTTTAAATAAATAATGTTTGTGGAAACAGCTATTTAAATGACTAAAAACTAAATTTCCATGCTAATTCAATAGGTAATTAGTTGACAGGCAGGTGGACATATGTCTTTCCGGATTACAGGCAGACGAACAAAAAGTATGAAAGATAAGTCTGTGATGTCATACGTTTGTAACAAACAACAACAAACATTTATATGACAGATAGAACCGATTTTGGAAGGAGGTAACATACAGACAGACGGACATCTTCAGCACGTCAATTCCTAATTTTCCATAGCCTACTTTTCTTCTTTATTTGAAAGAATTAAAACGAATGAAAAAGTATGTATTGACATGCGCTGACGATGTCCGTTTGTCTGTTCGTCCGTCCATACCCCTCCCCTTTCCAAAGAAGGTTCTATCCGTCGGATCTTAAAAATTCTTTTTTTGTTAGAAAAATATGACCTCAGGTACAAAACTTTTATACTTTTTGCTGTAGGTCCGGACGGACATCTGTCTACTGTTTGTCGGAGAATTTCCCATTGAATTAGTATTTAAATTTAATTTGTTTTAAAAAGCCTAAATTACGAATAGATGCTTCCTTTGGCGATTTTTTCTAATGTGTATAAATCTTCTGTAGAAGTGGTCTAGGTGACAGTTACTGTTACAAACCTACTGGTCTTCCGATTAAAATATTAGTATTAGTATTTAAGTAACATGAAAGTAGGCTATGATAGTTCTTTTAGAATTTCTTGTTTTAAAATTATTTCGAGTTGCAAAGCAAAGGAAACTAGGCTAAAAATATTAAGACATCTGTTAGTTTTAAAGCAAATACTCATACCTCATAGGTCAAATAAATTTAGAAATTTAAAGTACTTTTCGTTTGTTCATGAGACAAAAGAAATCGAAAGTGAATCATTCATCCTCAAAAGAGATCCACTTGAATTTTATACTCGTATTGTTTGGCTTTCTATTGTTGTCAAAATCGTATTGCATTTGTAAACGCGATAAAAGGAAAAATCTCGTACAAATGTCTTTCAAAAAAATGTATACCACAAAACAGTTTGATGCGAATGGTATTGTTTAGAATAAATAATTTTTCAACTTTGTCAAAAACATATTCACCCACCGATAACTTATAATTTTTGGGGTTTTTCACGATTTCTCTAATTTCAAATGAAATACCGCCAATATGCTGTGTCAACAAACTCTCATTAAAATTGCAATTATTTTTCGTTTTAAACAAAAATATTTTGATCACACAAATAACAAATCCTGAAAAATATGTTTGTATTTTTTTTAGTTTCCGGAACTAACAAAGAATTATGTAAATATTGACTCGATAGTATGTTTATAAATTATGTTGACATGTTGGAATAAAATATTTTTTTGTATTTGTGTTCGTAAATAAGACGGTTCTTGTTTCTATTTTTCTGGGTGGAGGGGAAATATAAGATAACATAAAAAAATTTCATCTAAATAAATATAGTGAGTAAATGTTCAAATTTTAATGTGATATATGTCGTGTGATAGTTGCAAATGTGTCAACTATAAGATTATTAGAATTTAAGTAGGGGAGACCGGGGCCAGTTTTTTATGTTTCTTCTTTTTGATTATATATTTTTTACTTTTATTTATTTTAAAGTAAACAAGATGTAATTTCTTTCCTCACAGGCTTATCTACAAATTAGCATTACTACTTTTTCATAAGTAAATATACTTTTTGGCAGCAAGTAGTTAAATGCAAGCATGTTGAACTGGAAAACGTGCCCCGTATGCGGGGTAAATTTTCCCAGACTGCCAAAAAGAAATGGGGCAAATTTTCCAACAATTTTTTTTTAAAGATTTAACACATTCAAAAAAAAATTTGTACTTTTTTACGTAGATTTATTGTAAACTAAAATAGCTCAAAAGAATATACCCATATTATTGGTATTTTTTTTAAAAAGCCAGTTTATTATACCAAACTATTTTAAACAATTTCATTAAAGGTCATTATCATCTGGATCCCTTTAAACTTACATAAAACTTCCCCTTTTGTGTAACAATACTTTAGTGCTCTTTTCTAGAGGTTGTCTAAGTATTGTTAAAGATTACAAAAAAGTGATTGACTAAAGTTGGGTGTGATTGCTTCCCCTCCCCCCCCCCCTTTTTTTAAAAAAAAGCCAATTGACTCAAAACTTAGGGTGCAACATGACACTTTACTACTTTACAGAGTAATTATTCATAATGTATGGGAATTATTTAAGTTTCTGGAAAGTTTTCGGCTACTACATCCATTCTTGATAGTTTTTAGAGTGACATATATTGTTTCAGAATAGTACGAGTTCATTCAGCTTCCTTTTTCGTTACTTTTGACAATTTTGTATCTAGAGCAAAACCATTTTTTCATTACGTGCTCATACGATAAAAATAATTTGATTTTTGGAATATTAAGCTTAATTTACAAAGGTTGGAGCACGCTTTTCTAAAAGGCATTGTTGGAAATCTTGGTCCGTGACATTTTGGAAAACATGCCCCTTCGTCATATTTTGACTTTAATAGTACCTTGACGAGTAGAATCTAAAATTATTTGAAAACGAATGTATAGTTACGAAGAGAGAAGAGCCACCTTTTAGTATACTCAATGATAAAAATATAAGTTTAATAAAAGTACGTTTGATTTAAGTTTGAATATGAGCATGAAAATTCACTCAACTTTGGAAAAATCACAAAAACAGCTCTAATGACAATATTACACCACCACCTGAGCAAATATTCTTGTGGGTGACATAAAACGGGTTGCGTTATAAACCAAGCAGCCTTTTGGCGCCTTCTAAAGGCTCATTTATTGTATAAGGCCAGGTGGAGAACTTACCCCATGTGAAAAATAGCCCCGGTCTCCCCTAAAACACACGAGTTCGATCTCTACCTCTCTCGTAATGTCTCTTTCATAATTTGTGTCTCTTAGCAAATATCTCTTAATATCTGAATCTATATCATCTCTATATCTTAATAAATACATCTTAATGTCTTAACATAGAATTTGTATATCTTAATATCTAAGCCTATGTATTCTGGATCTCTTAACAGACATCACATAATATTTATATGATTTTACTTATGTTTCGGAAGAAAATATGAAAATCCAAAAAAAAACTAACCTGAAAAGCCAGGAACGTTTTTGATATATAAGAGTAACTTTACGAATTTTTTTGACAGTATAGAAAGTAACATTAATTTGAAAATGTTTACTAAGTCAATACAATATTTTATAACACTTTTCAACACAAACTACTTGTTTATTTAATAGTCTTTTTACTTGTCGGTCTTCAAGAATGATTGATCGCATAGAAACTATACATAGTTTCTTTTAAGTGGTAAATTCTTGTTGAAAATAACTACAGACTTCTAAAATAAAACAAATTAAGCATGTTCCTTTTATACTAGTATCTTTATCTTTCGTTTTTTTTAAGGTTTAACTATTTTTTTTTATCTGAAGCCAAACTATTTCTCAAAAAGACTACCTTTAAAAGCTAGAATGTCAAAATCTCTCTCGTTCAGTTGGATAAAACATTTTGATAATTATATATTAATAGATTTCTCTTAAGAGAATAAATAAATTAATAGGGGGTCGAATAAAGTTAGTTAGAACATTTTGAATACTTTTTACAGGGAATATTAAAATATCAACGTTTAGTTTTTTTTAAAAAAAATATTTAAACTAAACTGTTTTATATAACTCTAGATTTTTTCTTAAATATCTTAAGAATTTCTTAATCAGATAATTTAATTAGAACTTATTTGATATTTAATACCCCATAATTTTTTAAGAAAACTATTAGTTTTCATGACAGTTCTTAGCTCAATATTAATTTATTATTTTTCTAAGGATTCTCCAATGTTTATAGTATTATTTTTATTTGTTGCAATTATTATCAATTGTGTTTTTCATTAAATTAAGATATAACCATAAAACTTGTCTTATTTTTTAAGTTTATATAATTAATCTACATCTCTGTGAAAAAAAATAATCGTACTTTTGACTTTAAATATATTAAATGCAAAGATCAGAAATTCGGATAAAATACCTTAAACAAAGATATTATTTTTATTCTAATATATGATAATGGCTAAATAATAAAAATAAATATAAATAATTTAATGGCTATGTTTTAATTATATTTTAAAACTATTTACCATAAACGATGCAAGTAATGTCTAAGTACAACGGTACTTCAATTTTGACGCGATTTCAAAAACTACTTGAAAAATAACTATAAAAATATTAATTATCCTCATTGAATCTCAATATTCACAAATCTCTGAAAATTCTTTTTTTATATTATCAATCAAAATAAATATGCAAACTCAATAAACTAATCGTCAAACAACTTTCATGCTAAAGAGCAAAGCATCGTAAGAAGTCCGTCCCATCTTAAATATATTTCTGTCAGTAGATAAAAGGCCGATGTTACACCTAATACCAATGGACATTTGCCCTTTTTTCTATCAGTGCGTAGATTTAATTTTCTCAGGAATTTTCCAAAACGTCACATTTGAAAGACCGGAAACTCATCTTACCTGCTTACATACACTAACAAAAAAGTTGGCTTTGGAGGGATTTTCTTATTATTGTCTGTCGCGTTTTTTTAAATACTTCTTTGTTTGAAATATTAGTTTGCATTATTCATAATAAGATTTGCGTCGCTTATATTTAGAAAATAGTTGACATTTTGCCGGATAAATTTGACAATATATTAACTGACGCTCGTTTGGGTTGGATTAACATCACACTAGAGATTAAACATGGGCCATTGGAGATTGACATGACCCGCGGTAAAGTGATGAGGCTTACACCTGAGCTGGTTCGTGTATCTCTGACGATAATTCAAACCAACCTTAACCAGAGTTGGCACCTTAATCAATCTTGAAGCTACATTGTAAGTAGCTTCAGGACCGTAGAAGATTTAACATCTACCACTTCTATACACAGTGTATTTGCAGTTGGAGTGTTGGACTTGATATTTCTTTTAAAATTGGCAGACATGGTCTACTCAAATATAAGGCCACAGAACCTCTTCGTGACGTAACTCTATCTGTCTGAATTGTATAGTCGGCATTTCCGAAGAAAAAGTGCGACATTGCTTTATATGTCCGGGCATCGCCAAAATAACTGCCGACCTATAAACGGCCCGTGTAGCCAAAAATGTCAGACGAATAATACCCCGGTGGCGGGAGTGCACGTTAAATATCCTTCAAAGTCCTAACGCTGCGTACGATGTCACCCTTAACGGTTGCGTTGGGTGCGTACTCAGGTGTCGGCTCGTCACTTGACTGTGGTTCTAAAATACGACGCCCGTCGCCAATAGCCCTCGTGTAGCTCTAGTGCGACGATAATCCAAACTAAACTAAAACTAAACTAAGCTTTCCAGGTTCCGATTAGGTTTCGTTCCTGTCTTTCGAAACAGCCGACAGCTCTAACCAGACTGATAGAGTGACGTCACAGAGAGCTTCTCTGACCTTATTTGAGTCAGCTGTGGTCTAAACCTTTATTTGGAGCAGGCATCTAAAGTTCTAAAGCCAAACGTACTGATTTAAAGCAAAATAGGAATGTAACTATGAAATATATTGCTGTAAAATTTAAGTGTAACTTTAATCCATAAAATTGTTGAAAACTGGTGATAGGAAATTGTAATTTACAATTAATTTTCGTCTGAGAAATGAATAAATTTAAAATAGCTGTTCACTAGTGTATTCATAAATGCCCCCAAATAACCATTAATTACTTGAAATATTTTATTCTAAGTTTTCTTGTGCACACTGTGAAACTTTGGTGTTACGTTACTCCGTAATTCTGGTGACAACATGTGATGCCTCCAGCTGGAGTAATATGACACCGAATTTCTACAACATTTAGCTAACGAAAGAAAATCATTCTGACTTTCATTTTTTCGAACACCTATTGTTTGTGAAGCCTTCACGTAGAAGGACACATTTTTCCAGTTTACGTCAATTATGTGCGGTGGATGGTAGTTTGGAGTTTCTTCTATAGAAGCAGTCAAAGAGTAATGGCCGAATCCATTGCGAGATTAAAACATTGACATTGTGACAAAGAATCAAAAGATATTATTTATTGCAAACATGAAATTTTTGTGTCATTTACTAAGTTCATTATGTAATCGACAAATGTAACAGAAAATCATTTGACATGTACACGCCGTAAGATATTTTTTTATACATTTTTTTTAATTTTTTCTTCTTTAAATACTTCTAAATTATTGTTAAATAATTTAGAAGTAAGAAGTAATTTAGTAGTTTTTATACTTCTAAATTATTGATAAAAATTATTGTTTGTGAAGCCTTCACGTAGAAGGACACATTTTTCCAGTTTACGTCAATTATGTGCGGTGGATGGTAGTTTGGAGTTTCTTCTATAGAAGCAGTCAAAGAGTAATGGCCGAATCCATTGTGAGATTAAAACATTGACATTGTGACAAAGAATCAAAAGATATTATTTATTGCAAACATGAAATTTTTGTGTCATTTACTAAGTTCATTATGTAATCGACAAATGAAACAGAAAGTCATTTGACATGTACACGCCGTAAGATATTTTTTTATACATTTTTTTAAATTTTTTCTTCTTTAAATACTTCTAAATTGTTGTTTTTTAATTTAAAACAAATGTTTAATTGTACGACAGGCAAATATCAAACTAATGTGTCGTAAAAAAATATTACTTAGAACTTTGTCATTCTAAATAAACGAATTGACAGTGTTGAGCCTTTCGGAAACTGTTAGGAAATGGTTTAAATAGTTTCCTGATTTTTGTTTGACTCTTTTAAATTTCATGCAATTTTTTATAGTTTTTTTATTATGTCGTTTTATTATTTCAAAATTTCATCATGCGATCATTCTTTATATTTTTTGTTAATCTTTTTATTTATGTATTTGATTCAAAGTAGAACTAAATAAATATAAAAGGAAATGAATTGGCAGAAATTGGAAATATAGTTGGCTAGAATTAATATAGATTTATATTTTACTTTCACGAAGCAATTATAACGAAACCAAAAAAAAAAATACGTAAGCAATAAACTAGCTTGTTGATGTCAAAAATACACGTAAATCTCAATCTAATTTCAATCCACATAGAAAATATTATATAATAAGAAATTTGTTGTGATTTTTTTAACATTTTTTAACATGTTCACAAATTATTATAAAAATGTAATATACATTTTCCAACTAAGTTTTTTCTTCTTTTATAAGTTCTTAAACTCAATTTATAAAGATCTATAAAGACTATTTGTTTTAGATTCAACAATTTCTTAAAAAACTAGAATTTTTAAAAAACGCAGTAAAATTGAAAATGTTGGGTTATATTTTTAACTTGCTGGATCAATTTAGTGGGAGTCACATTTTAGTTTAATGCTTAGTGGATTATGTTGAGAATGTCGACTAATACTCTGCGATTGATAAGGAACCTCGATAAACTTTTTCATGCAATCCTCAACTTTATACTAGCACAAATCTATCTTTGGAATAGAGAAAAATATTTAAAATTATAAATTCAAAAGAAATAGTTTTGATGTTGATTATTAGTATTTTCTAAAGGGGATACTTTGTAGGCGGTTAAGCCTTTGCAGACTCGGCATATTCCCCAGAACTGAGAACCAGTTTTTTGTGACACCATCTAATCGATTCTCGCTACCAATTTTGAAGCTCAGATTACCATGAATCTGAGCTCCGTGTGGATCTTAAAGTATGCCGGGATTTAATTTGCCGAGAGAACCCAAGCCAAACGGGTACTCAGGGGATCTTTTACATGCCACATAATCATATGACATGTGTGCCTACGATTTTCCCATCCAGAAAATCTGACGACTCAGCCGGAGCTCGAACCAACAAACTTGGGCTTATGAGGCAGACATGTAATACCTTTCAGCCACCGAGCCTATTATTAGTATAAGTAAAAGCATAATTAACTTGTAAATTGTATATGAACTTAATAAATTTTATATTTTACATATTAAAAATTTTTTGGAGAAAATCCAAAACTTAAGGGTTTTTTTTTAAATATAATTGAAAAATTATTGCTTTCAAAATCATATAAGATAGTTTTCCAAAACAGTTTTGGTTGAAGTACTAAAACTTTCTATTTATATCTCTTTGTAGTACTCGAAAACCTTTAAGCACAATCCCTTTGTAAATAAAAAATATATTGTTTTGAACAAATCTATATAAAGAATTAAAAGAACTTATTTTTCCCAATTGAAGAAGTAAAATGTTTGGTCCTTTATATTATTTCATTTAATGTTATTTCGTACTAAAAAATAAATAGAACCACATTTCGAATTAAATCAAGTCACTTTTTTATAGTCAAAATAAAATACGTTTAATTCGTTTGTTCTCAACAATAGTGTTCATATTGTATCTAACAATGATTATTTTTCATAAAAACTGTTACTTAACTATGAAAAACAAAGACCTTAATGATATATTTAAACTTAATTAACTCTTAAAAAATTTCCTTAAGTAGCATTACGTCAATAAGAAAATACAAAAATGTAAAACAAACTGAAACTATATAATAGCTGTACGACATTCTAAGTGTTAAAGGAATAAAGTTTGTACTTTTATTAAAATTATTGTTAGTGTTTTTTGGACCAAAACAAGTTACTAATTTTAATAATAAACGTACTTACATGTGTTTAGGCCAAATTTAGATGTTTATAACAATGTGTCAATTTGTAACACTGTAAAATCTTAGTTACTCCGTAAAAGTAGTGACAGCAAGTGGTGCCCAGCCGTGTCTCGCTCAATGCTAAAAAAACGCGGCCGTTGCCAAAAGCTGGGCGGTAAACTATTTGGCTTTTTTTCTAATTTGGCTCTTTTACTTGGCTCCAATTTTTCCAGCGATTTCATCGATCTATAAATGTTACTAGATAGACCAAATACTTAGGAAAATGAGGCCACTTCCAGATCTATGTTAGCGACTGTTATTTTTTCTATTCTTTATTTTATTTGGAGGAAGGTGTGGTAAACGAATGTAAACAATATAAAATTTAAATATTATTTTTAGAAGTTAAAATTAATTTAGTATACAATTTTATATTCTCCTTCGAAAATGCATTTATATTATTAGTATTTATTCATGTTGTTATTGACGGTGTTTGGAGAAAGGGAAACATTTGGTTTTAATTGAAAAATAAAATGAATAAATTTAAATAAAATTTTATTTACAATATTGTAAAAAAGAAAATCTTTCTTCATAAATAATAATAATTTCTTAAATAACTTTTTATTTGTCCGTGAAGTCCGCCGACACAGGACACAAGAATTGCCCATTTTTCACTTTTCTGTTACTATGATAAAACACAAATTAGATTTACTGGAGAAATTAAAAGTAATCCAATTAATTAAAATAATAACTTTCCAGCAGTCTATAAGAGATTTAAACATAAGAAATGTTGAACGTTGTGCATCATCTTTTGTTCTATGAAAGGAAATAAAAGATTTTTACGAAAAAAATGTTTTGAAATTTAATCATTTCCAAAAAATTTTGGCTGATAGAAAGAAACTTTTAAAAAAGAACACAATTATTCGAAAAGTTCATAATTAATTATTTAATCGTAAAAGATATAGCAATAAAAATACTTAACTTCCCTTCCGTACATGATGAATGCTATTCCCAAGTCTTTCGTTTAGTGGAAGTGTAAAATTAAAACTCCTGATTTGATTTTTATTAGCAAACGATAATAAATGTATTGTATAAACGAAAATTAATATATTCGACATCCATGATATATTCCGAAAAATAATATATTCCTCATCATCAGTATTGATTGCAGAAGTAGATGTGTGGTGACACTAGATCGCTTCTTCCAGTTATATTTAGTTCGAAAATTAAATTTAAATTTAAAAAAAATTGACGTTGGCGGTCAAGTTTATAAAAACCGCCAAATGACGTCATTTTTCTTTTCTGCGCATGCCCTGAATCGCAAAAAACCGGCCGCACTTTTTCAGATCCGTAGCCATTGGAGCGAGACACGGCTGGTGCTGCCTCAGGTTTTACGAAGTAACGTTCCGACGGGGCCCCGGTGGCCTAGTGGGTTTGATCGAAGTCCATTACGCTAACAATCTGCGCACTGTACCGCGTGTGGGTTTGATTCCCGCCTTCGCCCTGGGTGTACTTTCTCTCTGTGTGCCAGTAAAAATTCTGTCTGTGCCTGTCTTACTTGCCGAAGGTTTATAAGCGGGTTTCTGATCAAGCACACGAACTGGTAAATACATGTACCAACCTACCTACCTAACGCTAACGTTCCGACTTGGGGGAAAAAAGCATTTCATTTTTTTAATAAACTTTTTCGTATCACAACGAAATATTAAATATAGTTAATTCTAATTGAATGTACAATTAAAATACCAGTTCCACGTATTATACAAAAGCCATTAAGATGCGCTTTAAAATATGTAAAACATTTATTTTTAAAATCAATAATTATCAAGTTACACCAAAGAAGCAACGCGATTGAGGGAAAAATATTTAAATAAATCATTGTTTGGCTTCGTGATTTTAGCTGTGAGCTTTAGTGTCAAGAATAGAATTAACCCTTCATAAAAACGATAAGGGAAAATAAACATTATTGTAAAAAAAATAAAGGAACAGTAACTATCAACTTCATACACTTCCGTACACGGCAGATAAACCTTAGAAACAAAATCGCCAAACACAGCATTTGGTTCAAATGTAAAAAAATTTTCGCCATAATTGCCTATTTTCATCTAAATCCTTTCGCAAATTCAAATAATCTTATTTATCGTTTACTAAATTAATTTGCAGTTCAAATAATAAAAGTTTAGTTAAATTACTAGCTCTAAAAGTTATCGAACGTTATCAAACCGTCGTTCTTTATAATTTTTCGAATAATGAATTACAATTTTCGAATAAACAATCTATAATTTGTATTTTTAAGTTTTTATACGATTATGCATTAATAAAAGCTGAAAGATAAATTAATAATGACACAAACCAGATTATTTATGCAAAAAAATATAATTTTCTCTGGTGCTTTCTTAGTATACACATAATGAACTATCAAAAGAGTTCTATTGTGATATATACTAGGACGTCATTCCAAACTTATTTATATCACAAAAAAATATCCCCTCCCCATTTGTCTTTTAGACTTGTGATAAGTTCTGTGAAAATGGGTAACGGGCGGACAGACGGACGGAGAGGCCGATTATAATGCCTTCCACTTTTTAAGTTATAAACGGATTGTGGAAGCTAAAACTTGCACGAAAGTTTTAATATGATAAATATATAATGATTCATGTATTTCTACAATACTTCCAATATGTTATTCAAATGCACACTTCATTCTGAAATGATAAATATGGGTTATTGACTAAAATATATTGAGTTTTGATAACCTAGCCTTTAAGGTTGTATGAATAAACTAAACTCTTTAAATTGCGTGACATTAGAAATTAACTAAACTCTTTAAATTGCGTGAGATTAGAAATTGACAATTATTGAAAGTGTGTCGAAGTTTTCCGATTTTATGTTTATGAAGCAATCCCATGAAATAACATCTAAAATCAATAATATTATACATTTATAATAATAATAATCGATTCATATCTGAGTCTACTACAACAAAGTAGTATTATTTTTAACTTTTAAAAATTGTAATTTGAAGTTAAGCATGGGAAAGGCGGGCTATCTAAACCATTGATCGTATACTGTAGAATAAAATTAAATTTTTCAAATAATGGCATTAATGTTGCATTTATTAATCGTTAAGATATATAACTTATAGGCCTCATAAACACTCTTTCTCTAAATAGCTGATATTTTTTACAATTATCAAATGAATCATTTTGAACTAATTTCTACCTATAGATTCTTTATATAATAGCAGTTTATAATACTTTTTATTAATAACAGTCATTTATTTAATTATTTTAAGTAATTGTATAAACATTTTATAAGTTATTTATTAATCGTTTATTGTTTTAAGATATTAATTATTTATTATTTTAAGTAATTTTGTTATTTTTTTCTGTTATTTTTTGACTAATTATTAGATCAATTATAAATTGGATTTCTCATTTAAATAATACCTTAAAAAATACTTTGTAAAATCTAATTAATAACAATTAAGGTGCTAAAAGTGACAACTCCTTTTGTAACTTGTGTCTGTTTCTAAGAAAGTTATTAAGTTTGTGGATTTTGCTTTGTACTTCATTAAAATTGAAAGTTGCGTGGGTGCTAATCAGATGTCGGCTGGGAACTTGACTCTGGTTCTTAATTACTACGTCCGTCGAAAATAGCCCTCGCCTCGAACTCTAGTGCGACGATAATTCAAACTAACCTAACCTTACTTCAATAAAATTATTTTTACTCGATGAAACAACCAGACAATCGTACCTAAAGAGAATCGTAGCTTCCACACTACGTTTATAATGTAAAAAGTGGAAGGTATTCAGGTATCAGTCCGTCTGTCCGTCCGTCTGTCCGTCACCCACTTTCATAGCCCAAACTACAAATGCTACGGACAAGTGTGATACGTCAAAAACTTCAGCGCATCGAAATTAGAATACATTGAAAATTTCAGAAACGAATTCGAATTCGAAGTATTTCAATTATTTAAAAAACTGCAAAATTTAATGCTTATTTAAAAAGCATAGGAAGCCATTTTTATTAAAATTAAATCACCATTGCCATTGCAACAATCGCTCGAGAAACTTTAATTCTTTTAGACAATAAATTAAAATAAATTTATTTTTGCGACATTGATGAGTTTGAAATGACGTCACATATATTTCACTACGAGATTCTTTGTATGTTGATATGAAATGTTTTCATTCTACTTAAAAGCGAGGAATATTCATAGATATTCATATTCATAGAAAGTTAAAGTATTAGATTGGCAGATCACGTGACCTCCAATGCTAACGACGGGACGCGTATGGAGACCAAAATAAGGGGGTAAAATGGCCAGTGTTGCTGCCACCTTAAGGAGAAAAATACTACGAAAAAATAACATTTAATTCTAAAATTACAAAAAAATATCGTAAAAATACTAGCTGCATTTTGGAATCTTTTTTGTGACTTTAAATCCTTTTCAAGTATTTTTTTTTGTTGTAATTTTGGAATTAAATGGTATTTTTTCGTAGTATTTATCTCCTTAAAGTGGCAGCAACACTAGCCATTTTGCCCCCTTATTTTGGCCACCATGCGCTTAACGTCGTTAGGATTGGAGGTCACGTAATCTGCCAATCTAATACTTTAACTATGATATCTATGGGAATATTACATATTTATTCTTTGAAATATAAATTAATTTTTGCATACGATAAGTAATAATTATTGAATTTTTGAAATAAAATAAATGAAACTAGCCAAATTTTTATCGATTACAAAATATTCAAAGTAATTGAAGCCATAGGGGATTCTATAAATATTATTATATGGATAACTCTCTAGAAAACCCATCTTTGCTATTGAACCCAAATAAAGAACATCTTCGAGCAAATTGAAATAACACGGATTGGAAAAGTATGAGGAATTACTCGGCAGCAAAACTAAAATAAACAAAATGTTCAAAGTCACTAGGATTAAAACTCTGAGTTTCAATGTGCATTGATAATATTCTTTCAATGTATCGAATGTAACACGCATGTTCGAGTTTTAAAGAAAAATTTGTTTATAAAATCTAGTATTTCTCGTTTATAATTCACTCCCTAAAATATTAAATATAATTAATTGCGCTGTTTATGACATAGGGTCTTAAAAAAAAGGTTAAAAGAAACTTCGAAAGAAATATTTTTTTTCTTTTTTTCCTAAGATAGTTTTTTTTTAATAAAATAAAGGAGATTTATTGTTAAAATACACTTTTCTAAGTGTTAGAAGAGTTGTTGCGCATTTTTCTGGTTTAAAAAAATGTAAAGCCTCATGTTATAAAATACTTTGACTTAAAAGCATAAGGATTTCTAGAAACTATTACTAATATTTAAAAGTATATTTATATTTTTATAAGTGTTTAAGGTAGTAATATGAATAATCGATCCAAAAACTAGTTATATAATGTAAGGGGCATAATTCTAAACATTTTTAATGCTTTCACATTTCCTTTAACAGTACAATGTATGATTAAAATATATACGATGTGGAATTTCAACATAAAAAGCACTCAATTATAATTGTATTTTAGTTCGATTTTGGTACTTTCTCAAATAGCATTAATAAGTTACTATATGTATTAATAATCTGTCGCGCTAAATCAGAGATTCATCTGCACTCCAAAAAATTATTCCTTTAATTTATTTAAATTTTACTGGCAACTTTGCAGTACGAATATTTATGTGAATTGACACCATTCTTTTCCGTTTCAAATGGGGTAATTTCCGTTAATCAGCACTATTTTCTTTTTGTGTTTTCTCCGTTTTAGAAAGGGTAATATCCGCTGATTGACACAATTTTCGTTTTTTTTTCTTGGAAACGGAAAATAATAAACGTTCAGGAGGTCCTTAGTTTGAAGAGATTTATCATTGCTGTTAATGTTAATACCATCATGAATCCGTTTATAGGACATGCTCTGATTTGAATCGTTCCTTGAACATGAGCGGGCGAGCAAGCATGCGTAGTAATAATTAAGAATCGTTTTGAAAATGACGAATAATCATTCGAGGTTTTGGTCTCTCGAAAACTTTGAACAGTTTGTAAATTTATGCAAAATTAACGTGTATCCTTGAAACATAAATGATTCGAGGAAAGTTGGGAATAATTTAGTGCAAGTAGACTAGTTTTTCTGGCAGTGTGGTTCCTTCCTCAGCCATTAGTGGTGTATTTATCACGTTGGTTAAAACCTCAACCTTCTAATGTATGATTTTTTTTACTGCACAAAAATATATATTTAAGTTTTTTACAGTCATACATTAAGAAAAAAACATATTTAAAAATGTCTTTGCATTGGAACTCAATTAGTTAAAATTTTAAAACATTGACGGCGCCATAGCCATAGCATTACGGATAATGCATTGAATTTGTGGAAATTGTATCATTTTAATTGCATATAACATAAAATCATTTTTCCATTAAATATTTAATTTTTTCATGCCAAATAATCAATACAGCTTCCGATAGATGACAAGTTGCTAAAACTTTCCAACCATACCAACAATATTTTATAGTCATAAAGTGGATTAAAGCGTATGCTACTAAATGGCAACAGTATGCACCAATGTTTTAACATAAAATCATTTTTTTTAAATATTTAACTCTTTCATTCTAAATAATCAATATAGCTTCTGATAGATGACAAAGTGCTAAACGGTTCCAAACACCAACACTATTTAAAGTCCTAAAGTGGATGTTACTAAATGACAACAGCATGCACTAATGTTTTACCTTTTCTTTTACAGGGACAGTCTTCCACAGACCATGGCATCGACTGGTACTCCCAGCCCAGCTTCCACGCCCACCGCCATGTCATAGCTCAGTCCTTCAACAACACGGTGCAGCCTTACACCTCAGTCCCGACTGAGGGGAACAATGACGTGTGGGCCTTGGTCCTGTACGCCGTACTCTCAGTCCTGGGAACAACAGTCAACATCTTCGAAATCAGTTCTCTTATCATACAGGAGAACCTCAGGCATCACGGCAATGTCTTTCTGGCCAACCAGGCCATGTCAAACCTTCTCGTCACTACTCTTGGTTTCCCAGCCTCTTGTATAGCCATCCTTTCGAATACCCATCGCAACCCGTTTGTTTGTTACTGGCAGTGGTACATAGCGCTGTTGTCGTTTTCCATATCAACCATCAACTATTTCTTTATTTCGTTCGAGAACTTACTCAGGGCTTACAGGAGGCGGCGTAACAGGGAAAGAACAGAGAGCGGGGTGTATTCGTGCTGTTGCGGAGTGAAGATTGTTGTCTTTGCTGTGTTTTTCGCCTGGTTTGCTGGCGGTTTCTGGGTTTTGGTTCTGATCTTCTACGACAACAACCACGATATCTGTAACAGGCACTACGGATATAACTTCACCTTCTTATTGTTTCTCATTCCAGTCACTTTGAGTGGTCTCACGTTCGCCCTCACCACGCACCGCTACAAGCGCCAGCTCAAAGAGTTAGAGTCTAGACAATGTCTGGAGAGCCGAGAGGAGAGCATGCATAGGCAACTCTTCAAGAGCAACGCTGTAGCCTTTCTGCTATTCCTATGCTTCTGGATGCCATACACAGTATTGGTCACAACTTCAACAAATGATGGCAAAGAAAATAAACCCAGAACAGACTTCATTTCAGGGACTACTAACACCGTTGAAACGTTGCTTACTATAGCACAGGCTTACAGCTGCTTCTGTGGGTTGATATATGCTTTCACTAATGGCACCTTCGCGCAGGCTTTCACGTATTTAACAAGGTACTTCTGCTGCAAATCCCATCCAGAGTTCACCAGAAGTACGTTCCAGGAGAAGCCCAGAGGAACCGTTCGGGTTCATATTGGTATGGAGACACGCGTGGGCGAGCGCAGTACACGAGCCAATAAACTCATGTCTGTCGTCATGCATGATGGGTCACGAAGTAACCATTATCTCTGAACTGGCCAGAAACCAGCTGTGAACGTGAATGACAATTTTCTATATATATCCATATTATCGATATTTGTACATATACTAAAAAAAATAATATGAAAAAATGGCCGATATATTTTTAAACTGAAGTTGAACGAAGAAAAGGATTTCGCACAAGATGCATGAGTGGCTGTTTGTTAAGTAGAGATTTTCATCAAAGATAAATTAAGATTGTAGAAAAGGTTCAGCTATTTTAATTTTTTTGTATTATTTTTCAAAAAATAAGGTGATTCTACCTAATATGCTTTGGAACGAGTGCTTAAAAGTAAATTAAAAATGAATTCCCTTATAAGAAGTGTCCTTAAAAGGATTGGATTTTATTCTACGAAACCAGTGAGTAGTTAAAAAAGAACACTGAAGGACCTATAAAAAAGAACACTGAAGGACCAAATAGAATCATACTCGAATTATACATTTGAGAACTGAATAATTCCTAATTTTATATGCGATCCACAAATGAATCCAAACAACGGTTCTTCATCACACCTAACATTTGTAACACACTTAATATATAAAACGCAGAGCTTTTGCCAATTAGTTAAATAAAAAAGGCGCCTGTATACACAAGCTCTAATTATTTATATGTTATTCAAAGAAAGAATTGCAGATGTATAAATCAAGTATAAACATAGCTACGCTTTTAAAAGCATTGCGTTGCTAAAATGGAGAAAGAAAAAATATTTTTATTAACACCCAACAGTTGAAAATTTTAAATTCTAGTCGCATTTTTTAAAATTATATGAACCCCTGAGGTCTTATAAACATACTAAAAAAGGGGATCTGGAAGGGTTTTTAAAGTCAAAAAAATTTTAGGCAAAACTATCCGAGTCTGTATATTATGTTAAATTGTTGTCAATGTCAAAAACATTCGTGCCAATCAAAGGAGCACATTTTTAAATTCCCGGGTTTTTTTCCGAAATTCTTATGCCATATTACTCTTCATATCTTAAAGGGGAAAAATCATACCAGTATTTTAGAATTCCCTATAAAGGTTAACACAAATTTTAATAAGTTAATGCGACTTAAATAAGAAAAGTTTATATTTTAAACCCATTCTCAACAAAATTAACTTGTAAAAACCAAGTGTTTTTTTTTAATTAAAGCCTCCCCCCTCCCCCCCCCCATAAAAAAATAGGTAGACATGTTGGAATTTGATTATAAATCTGTATGTAACTGAATCTAACACGATTTCTTAATTTCGTGTACAAGTCATGTACATCATGAATAATTACCTTTAAAAAACGATAACTAAACTTAAAAGAGCTTTTTTATAGAATTCTTAAATACTTCACTTACAACTTTCCGTAAGTAAAGTTAATGCATTTTGATTGCTACTTTGATTTGCAGGCATTTTGGCATTTTTCTAAAAGTAGCTTTTGAAAATTTGTCAGAGTTACAGATGAAAATAGAATTTATTTGATTTTTATTCATAGGTTGAGCTTATAAGTAATATTAATACTGCTATCATGTTTTTAAGAATCCCCGGACACACAAGTTTTTTAACATATTTAAATTTTAATATCTTTTTATAGCAAAATTCAATTAATACAACTTTCAATCAAGCTTTTTTATAGCTATTCAACTACAAATTGTTAAGCATGTTTATAACAAGAAATTCTTATTTTGGACCATGCTTTCTTAATAAAAATTCCACAATTTTGTAAAATTTGAAAAAACAAACATATTTTACTAAACTTTCCTAAAAATAATCAGATCAGCATTTAACTGCTAAACTTTCTAAATTATTGTACACACATCATCTACTTTTTTAGAAATTGATAAATTACTGCTGTAAAATAGTCAATTTTCTGCTTTATTTACAGGTTTACAATACCTTACGAAATTACAGTTTTACACGGAGAAAAATTAAACTTTCAAATCTGAGTAAATCTGTATTTTCAGTTTAAAATGAAACATTTTCTTCCAAACATGACCATCTTAGGCTTTCTATTCTGTAATATTCTATTCTGTAAACTTAGTTTCAAACAAAATAACTTTTAATTCGTTAAATGTAGTATATTTCACCAGGGTCGAGTATTGTTTTACTCAGTTTCGAAAAACGTCACTGCGTAAAAGTAAAGCGTGATGAGTAAACGTACCCCATTCAGTTAATCACTTTTATGTTTATGATGTAACCTTAGTATTTCATTGATCTGTATTCTATATTCATACCTATTGTCATTTAAATAGATATAAACTATGATATTTTCCTAAAAGATTTTTCGTTGGAAAGTTTTTGAAGTCGAGTCATTCTCCAAAAAAGGTCAGATTTCGCTTATTTTTATCAAATCTAAAAATGATTCTATTGTTTAAATATTTTTTTTCCTGAGATGTATAAACAACTAAGGAACATAAGTAAAGATGTGGTCTTGTTCAATTCCTTTCATTTTTCAAATTAAATATTAATTTTTTTTTAAAAATTCACTGGTGAAGGAAGTGAGACTTCAGTAATATATTCGAGACCATGAGAATTCAATACTAACAATAACCGTGTATAGTTTACTACAAATAACTACAAACATTTGAACTGACAGAGAAAATTTGTTTAAATATGCGAACAAATATCAAACAAGAAAAAGAAAATTAAATTAATTAACAGAGGGTTTTAACTTAACTCGTGATTTTAATTAATACATGGGTGACGGTACTCGGTAATGTAGAACAAACCAATGAGTGGAATTGCTTTTAAATTTGGTAGAAAGGCTATTGATGATTTGGGAACGAGATTCTCGCTTAAATTTATATAAAAAAAATCCGTGCAAATGGCCTCACTTCTGCATTCAATTTGCTTAAATTTGGCTTCCCTGCTGTGGTTCAGTCTTAAAATCAGAATTAAAGTAATTTATAAACCTTTTTTTTATTTACAGGAAGTTTAGGAATAAGTAATAAAGATTGAAAATTAGAACTAATTTATCAAAATTGGCGTTTTTAATTTATTTTTGTGTTCCATTTGTTTCATACACCATGGCTTGAAATGACAGCAGTAGCGCCGAAAATTTAGAAATAAATTATTTTTTTGCGGTATTCTCTTTCCCATGTCGTCAATAGAATCTCAATTATATTTGACCAATTATTTTGCTCTACTATCTCAGAAAGCTCTGAGTAACGCTTGTTTATACTATGGACACCTTGTAGGTATATTTAAATTTTTTGACTTCAAAAACTATACACCGAAAAAAAAATTTAGAATAATATCATAGTTTATAACAACTTAAATGATGATAGGTATAACTATAGAATAGAGATAAATGAAAGACAAAATTACATCATAAACATAAAAACTGATTCACAATAAATTAGGAGTTAAACCCCCAATATGTTAGGCTCTACTAAAATGCATTAAAACCCTTTCTTCTATTTATTTTTATGTAAGTAGAGAAAATGCTGACGCTATATCATAGAATTTTAAAATCATACTCTTGGTTCCAAACTTTTTCATTTTTAACTGTTTTGTAATTATACTAATAAAAAATTATGTATTTTCAGTAGAATATTTATCAGATAACTTCCTGACATAGTTTGATTTGTCTTTGTTAATATATTATTTAGCCAGAAAACAGTATTTGAGCAACGGAACTTAAAAATGGTGCTAAACATTTAAACGAAAAACGTAAAGTGATTAAAATGAACTACTAAACAGATTAAAATAATTAGGTTTAATTCCTTACTCATCCATAGAGGCTCAATATTTTGTAATAACCTAACCAAAAAAATTTAATAATAAAATCCTTGAATACTGTACTTGTATATTTATAAATACCAAACTTATTCTGCGAATTTTTAAAAATGCACTTATGATCAAGTTTTATTCACTATATAACTTCGGATTTCTCAGAGACTACATTTTTTTAGTTTTATAGTTACGTTCAAATTTGAAAATTTGAATTGAAATATACCAAATAAGACATAAATAATAATAAATTTGGAAAATACAATACCTACGATATGTGTCTTCAATAGTGCTATATCAGGCAAGATAAAATGAAATTTAAACGACATAAAAAATGGCGTTAATATGCCCTAAGAACGTAATATATAAGCATGATCTTTAGTTAATTACAACTTGAGTGAACCCAAGCTCAATAGTTATGTTATTACTTATAACTTTTCGTATTATACGTAGAAACTAGAATTTGTTTTACATAAAAATATTTTGTCATTTTTTTTAGCTTCAACTAAATAATTCCTTAGATATTTCCTACATTACAGTCAAATTGCAAATTAATGGAGTTTGGGAAGAAATTTTATACGCGATTTTTTTTTAAATCGTAGACATTTGAATCCCAATTCAAATAATTGCTCAATTATTTTGACTGCTTATGTAAAGTTTCTGAGAAATTCTACGTATATTATACTAAATTAAATATTTGTATAGTCAGAGGATTAAATTCAAGAACCTATAAAGTCCTCATAACGTAACTTTAAGCTAAATCTGTATGTTCTGGTGAAATTATTTTCAGTAAGTTATGTCAATGTTTAAATGCTAACCAAAATTCGAATTTATCCATTTCATAAATATAAGGAAACTGCTTTAGCTTTTTTTGTGTGTAAATAAAAATGTGACTATTTTATCTAAAAAGAGAAAAAAAAAGTAATGATTAAAATAATATGTATATCCAGAAGGTTTACATTTTAATAATGCCTGTCACGATAAACAACAATAATAGTTACAGTTCTTTCTTTTAGAATTACATTTATATATAATATAATTTAATTAGAAAATAAATCCTTTAGTATACTTCCTTAATTATTTTATATTTGTTTCAAAACGAGTCCTATTTGAAGGTGGACAATTTTATTTGGCCTAACATTCTTTACTAAAAGCTAAAAAGAACGAAAGCTGCATGTGAGAAATGATTTGAAACTAAAGTTGAAAGAACATTTTATGTGGTGTATGGATAGCGTATTAGAATCACCAATGTTATTTTAACTCCTTCCTTCTACCATATCAAGTAGAAGATACCATGAACAAAATACCATTCCCCGAAGTGGTCCCGAACTTGAAACCTTCCTTAGAACTCTGTCAGAGATATTTTAGACTCAAAGGAAGCTTACCATTTTAGAAATGCACTTTTAAACTCACTTTCTTGACTATGGAACACGATTTTTCGAAGACCGATGTTGACGTCAAAGTATGATTATGTAACCTGTAGTTACGAACCTTCTTGTTCGGGATGCACGTGCATGTTTTCAAGAGTTAAAGTGTTTTGTGTTCAGAAGCTCGTTCATTATTTTCTTTTTTAATAAACGGGGAAAATGCACCAAGTTGTCGCTGTTTAGTTGTAAGTATGATGGTGTAATCAGTAGTGTCCATTGTGTAAAACGTCATGTTCAAAAACCTGCATCTACTTTCAAGAGTTCATCCTATTTGTGTTTCTAGACCTGTTTGTGTTTCAATTTTCTTCTGAATACGCCAAGTAATTGCTGTTCAGTTGCAAGTCAAAGCATTATTAACAAAATATTGTCCAATATATAAACTCTTCTTGTTGAAGATACACATGCATGCTTAAAGAGTTCTTGTGCTTTGTGTTCGTATTCCCGTTTGTCGTTTCGAAACATGGAACACGCTTTTCGAAGACCGATGTTCAAGTTAAAATATCTCCGTGTAACCTATAGTATGCAATACAAGAAACTTCTTGTTCATTATACATGCATGCTTTCTGATGTTCACACATTTTGTGTTTGTAAGCCCGTTACAATTTTCATTTACGTCTTCATGGAAAACGAGCGCCAAGTTATCGCTGTTTATCTCCTTCAATGGCGGCAACATTTCAGCGAATTTGTTCTAGAAAATAATCTATCGTATTCGGTATTCTTGATTGTGAGTAAACGTTTTGTATAATGGATGTTTGTTATATATACATATATTTATAATCAAAATGTGCGGATGATGCTGGCATTGTCTTCATGGAGTGATCGGAAAACTTATTCTGTCATTTGATACTACGAAATGCGTTTTAAAATTTCTTCACTCAAGTATCACAAAACATCTTAAGACGGTGAAAAACCTTCGAACACCTCAAATAGTGGTTGATGTTTGTTCGTGGTAAAGTGACGTCATTTGAACGAAATAATTTCGAAATCATAATTCATTCGTCCGAATTACACTATTCTGATGTCACTTTTAAATCAGCGGGACATGTTTAAGTCATATTTATGTCTTTTGAAAGATTGTGATACTTGAGTTGTATCACTAAAAATGCTTAAGTTTTTGTGTGTAAACTGTTTAATTTTTTAAAAATAATAAGAGCCTAACAGCTCTAAATTGGGCTACTGAAAACAGTTATATAAAAACCTTGGTAAAAAAGTCATATGTTGAATGTTTTAATATCGGAAATTAGCCCTATTCATAAGATACAGACATATACATAAATGTAGGTCCATACTATGTAAAAGAAGACTAATTGTTAAAATATCAATTCATCAAACATCTTTATAAAAAATGATTTACTGTTTCATTATTTGAAAAAAAAATTGATAATAAAAATTCATATACTTAAATATATGTTGGTTTAGTATGTGTCGCATTTGTATGCAGAACTGTTCCCTGAGAACAAAGTCATCCGGTCGCTTCTTCATAATGATCTAAAATAATCGGCATCTATTACGAAAGCACTGTTATGTCATAAAACTATTAACTTGAACAAAGTTGATACTTGTGATATAAGCTATGTATTTTGATTTCAAATGTTGTTTCAAGCATGACTATGTTAATATTTTTGTGTGCAAGAGTTTGTTCTTCAAATGTTATATTTGAAACGCATGTACACTCTTAAAACAAACGAGCGGTTTTAACTCAGTCGGAGTTAACTTCCACTCCTTTCCGTGCCGAAAATGCACTTCTCCTATAGGAGTAAATTTCACTCTTTTTCGGAGTGGGTAAAAGAAATAAAAGAAAACAATCTGCGTCCTACACTCTTAAAACGAGCGGTTTTAACTCAGTCTCAGTTCCACTCCTTTCCGGTGCCGAAAATGCACTTCTCATATAGGAGTGAATTTCACTCTTTTGTTTTAAGAGTGTAGTGTGGAGACAAAATTCTGATGTCAAATAGCTTTTGTATAGTACTTGCACCAAAATTTTATTTACGGTTTTAAGGTGGGAAAACTCTAAGGAACTAATTTGCTATTATCAAATGGTATGAAAAATAGATTTTATAATTATAAATACATTAGGAACAATTTTGTTTGAAAAACTAATTTAAATAAGATTTATATTTCAATAGCAACTTCAACTAAAAAACCTAAAATAATGTTTTAACTAAAATATTCCAAAAATTATTAATGACAGACACATAGAATTATACATAAATTGCAATATTACACTTACATATCTTCCCGGCTTGCAAAATTGAAATACAAGCTAATTAACCATAAAAAATCAAAAATATCTATTTACAAGAAATTTGAAACCACATCTTTTTATATGAAGTAGAACATGACTAAGTTAATGTTCATAAAAGTTATTTTTAAATATTTTATATGACAAATATTTATTTACTCTTGTTAAAACAGTTTTTATTTCTAATTTTAAGAGTGATATGAAGGTAGTTTGAAGTAAAAATAAATTCTTTATTTACTCTAAAAGACATATTTTAAACAGGAAAACATTTTCTATGTGCATTCTTTTTTTTTGTTAACATTATTTCAAAATTCTAAAATGCTACTCGTCCTTTTATAGTTATTTTTAAAATAAAGAAATGTGTCTTCGCAGACATTCTTATTAAACTAATGAGTTTTGCATTACGGGATTTAACCATTGGACATTTCAAATTGAAACTTGAGTTGTCTTGTGCAAGTACAGCTTTAATTTAAAGTATGTAGTGTGTTAACTAACATTGCTTCATGTACGGTGATTTAAATAATTGATATGGACTGTTTATATGTTTCAGTAGGGAAAATTTTATTTAAACGCAATTGATATATACTCTAGTTTGGAATGAATGAATAGACATGTTTTTAATTAAGTTTATTGCTGTAATCTCGTTGACAATGGTTTAAATACATTCAAATTGGTAGATGTTATCATTGTATTTCGTTTTGGAAATCAATCGGATGTTTAACTGATTTTGATCAAAAGAAGATACGCACTTTTTGTAGAAATATCTAAAAACATTTCAAAATCCTAATTTTATTAACTTCTGAATTCTAATGGTGCTGGTTAAATAACTTATAACTTTTATAAATGTCTGTTATCATTTTAATAGTAACTGAACTTATATGCTTCTAGAATATCTGCGGGAAGTCAAGTCGTACAAATTTAAAATCAATTTTAATTGTAAAATTTTAAATACGAACTTGATAGTGATTTATTAATAAGATTTTATATTTCAAAAACTAAAGATGTGAGGATTCATGTAATGCGGTTCCATTACAATCTTTAAAATCGGAACAATTATACTTCTTGAAATGCCAAATTAAGTATCCCAAATTAATTCAAAGTATAATAAAATGAATTTAGAATTGCTTTTGGCAATTAAATAATAAGGAACTATCCAAAATTTTAGTAATTACATATAGAAAGTTATCCAAAATGTTAGTAAAAAAATAGTAAATTATCCAATATTTAGTTAATTAAATAAATAGTAAATTATCCAATATTTAGTTAATTAAATAATGAGTTATACAAAATTAAAAAAATTAAATTATAGTTATCCAAAATGTTAGTAATTAAATAATGAGTATCCAAAATGTTAGTAATTAAATAAAAAGAAGTTATCCAATATTTTAATACTTAAATAATAATTTTTATGCATCTTTTTAGTCAATAAATAATAAAGTTTCATTATAATACTTAAAAAACAGAATTTCTTATGCTTCTTGAAATGCAAATTAAATCACGCGAATAAATTTACGACGTATTTTTTTTTCCTGTCGCCAACTTCACATTTCGTGTATTCGATCAGAATATCTCTAGTTCTGACCAACTCTTTCTACGAGAAACTACAACAGAAAAAAAAACTTTTTTACTACTTGCAGCTCGGTTTACTCAACTGAGCAAAGGAATTCAACGTGAAAATAAAAATAAAAAAGTCCCTTTCATCAAATCGCCAAGAAATTTGGTCCCCGAGAAGTCCTTTTTTCATTTCAGGCATTTATTTTTTTAGATTGTTTTATTTCTGACACTAAATGAGTGTGGAGGAAAAAAAATTTTCAACTGCCACATTAAAAAAGGTTAGGATTTTGTGATTTTTGTTCTACAGTTATTCTGTTTAATTCATTCCACTACTAGAGTCCGCCATCTTACTTTCGAGCTTATTGTACGCAATTCGTGGATGTCGCCTTTTGGAATTAGCCGCGTTTCGACAGATATTTTTGGCAATTCCTTCTGTATCTTTGAAATAAAATTTTGCTTTGTGACTTGTGGTTTTCATTTGTCTTGATTTCCAGGTCAAATGTATTAAGTTCCTCGGAAATAACAGGCGCTAGTTCTTAAGGGGACATGAATTTCAGAAATCGAAACTAACTCCCTCAATGTTAACCTATAGAGAAATTGGATGGAGTTTTTCATGACTACCATCCACAATTTTTAACCTATTGTTTGTGCACTTGTTAGTATGCTAATGTTCGATAAGCCCAATGTTTGTGCTTTTTTAAAATTTCTCTAAGTTAATTAGAACTTTTTATAAGCTGGCAATCCAAATAATGCTTTACTGTGGATTAAAATAATTTTTTTTAACAATATCAAGGATATTTTCGCTAACAAACAGCTTATCGATACATAAGCATACAAACAACTTTGGAAACAAAATGTAAAGAATTGTGGATGGTAGTCATGAAAAATTCTATCCAATTTTCCCCATTGGTTAGCATTGGCGGAGTTAGTTTCGTTTTCGAAAATTCATTTTCCCTTAACCCTTTCACTCAAAATGATTCCATCATCAAACTTGCGATTTTTTTTTGATCTTGCGATTTCATATTAAAAATGTAAACAACTTTGAAATTTTCAATAGCAACACCCCTTTTGGTGTTCACATTTCAAATCTATGACAAATTTTAACACGAAATACCAAGTTTTGTTAGTTTTTAAGAATTATTAGTTGAGTTAGAGACATGCAAAGTTTAGGGGCCGTAATGTTAAATGATTTTCACATAAAAAACTACCCCAATTTGTAAATAATTAAGATAGTGATATGAATTTTTTACAGAGTAGTGATTATAATAACCCAAACAAAATGCATACACTATTGGGGTATTGAAAACATTTTTCATATTTTAAAAAAATATTATTTTAATTGTTAAAAAAATATAAATAGAAACCCCTTATTATTTTTACAGAAATGTAATCAGGACAAAAATTTTAAGAAAAATCCCAATTTTTAAAAAATGTCATCCATAATTTGCTGAGTAAATCACAAATTACTTTTTAATTACACTTTAGGGGGTTGTATACGAGATTAAATGTGAACTTGATAAACAAACACCGCCTTGTAAAAAAAGGAAAAATTTAAATAACAACCTTGAAAATTTTATAGTATGACACAAGATACCTTTAAAGGTTGATTCATATGATTCAACGATTTTTTCTGGTATTTGTTTCTCAATAAACTCAAAATATTATTAACTATATTACAGAAATAAACTTCTTATTGGAACAAGGAGTTCTAAAAGAATTAAAAGACCACATTCCTTTACTTAAATACTTAAATGAAATTCTCGCCGAAACAAAAGTATATTTGTAACTGTCACTTATAACCACTTCCACACAAGATTTATAACCTTGGGGAAAATATTGCCAAACCAAGCATTCAGTTGCGATTTGAACTTTTCAACGCCAAAAATTGACAACTTTTATTAATTTTCTTTCTCAAATTAAACAAATAATCTTCATCGTTTGCTGAATTAATTTGCAGTTTGAAGAATAATTATGTAAAATTGAATGAGTCAAATCCTAGCATAATTTCCTCGAAAAGCATTGTTTGGAAAATGTCGCCTTAAAGACCGTAAGACGTAAGCTTTTTATACCTAAATAAGTATAAAAAATAAGTATCAAATAAGTATCAGGGGAACAGATGTCCGTCCGGACGTACAGACAGACGGACAAAAAGTATGAAAGCTGGATCTCTGCTGTCATACCTTTCTAAAATAAAAATAATTCTTAGGATCTGACGGGTAGTACCGATTTTGGCAGGGAAGTACGGTCAGACAGACGGACATCATCACCATGTCAATACCTACTTTTTTTTATTTTTTTAATATACACCCCTCGTAGGACCCCTTCCTCAAGATCTTTAACCTTACGTTTCTTTTCCACCTATTTTGGAGGTGGTCCCCCAAAGCAAGTGATTTGATTGAATAACTCATCAAATATTTATCCAAATGTAACAAAAACTTAGATTTAGGGGTTTTTGAGGGTGCTTAACTTTTCTAAGTTATTAAAATTGGGTGTTGCTTTTGGAAATTTTAAAGTTAGTAACATTTTTAATATGAAGGCGACCCCTAATGCAAATTTTGTGTCATGCAATTAACTCAGAATGTTATTTATTCACAAAGTCAAAAAGGTCCGATTCTGCCGACCGAAATAATTACTAGTGGGTATTTATTTTTCACAGCTGTACAAAGGAATTAGTATTTTCAAAAAGATGTTGTAACCCAATTTCGGCACAAAGTTAGCAGGGTTTCGTATTCCTTCCACAGGTGTTGGTGAAAAGGTTTGCGGAATATTTCATCACAATGCAATACAAAAATCTCCTATGCATATGGCTCATGTGAATAGACTTTGGAAAAGAGTAGATCTGAATATAATGTTTAAAAAAAAAACTTGTTCCATTAAAAAAACTTTTTACCCCAATTTTTTGTGACAATTATTTTCGAAAAACTCAAATTCAATGTTAAAGCATTTCTTATAGAAGAAACTTTTAAACTTTTAAAACTTTCGCACTATCATTTCAATAAAAATGATCCAAGGAAACTATCTCTGATTTTATGTTTTTCCGAAAATTCAGTAGATACCAATGCATTCTAAAATGGTTTCTTTGTTCGTACGAAACACTCGTGGAATATTTTTGATATTTTCAGTAACTTTAGCTGGTAGATGTGCTTATGATAGCAAAATAATATCAAAGTTTATATTAAAATTAAAATTCTAGAATTATATTTATGGATGAGGATTTCCTAAAGTTTTCAAAACTAATCAAGTAGGTTTGTAACAGAATCTGTCACTCAGCCCGCTTCCACACAACATTTGTGCTCAACAGGAAAAAAGTCGCCAAACACAATATTAATTCTATTATAAACCTTTTTAAACGCTAAATTTGGCTAGTTTCATTTATTTTATTTCAAAAATTCAATAATTATTTCTTCAATAATAATTCAATAATTTTTATCGTTTGCAAATATAAATTTATATTTAAAAAAAAATATGTAATATTCCTCTCTTTTAAATAAAACCAAAACAATTCATATAAACAACAAACAAAGAATTTCTTAGGGAAATATATTTGACGTCATTTCAAACTGATTGATGTCGCAAAAATAAATTTCTTTTAATTTATTATTTATAAGAATTAAAGTTTCTCGAATGATTGTTGCGAATGGCAATGGTGATTTAATTCTAATAAAAATGAATTCTTATGCTTTTTAAATGAGCATTAAATTTTGCAGTTTTTTCAATAGTTAAAGTACTTTGAATTCGAATTTTTTTCTGAGATTTTCAATGTCTTCTAATTTCGATGCACTGAATTTTTTGACGTATCATACTTGCCTGTAGCATTTGTAGTATGGGCTATGAAAGTGGGTGACGGACGGACTGAACGATTACAATACCTTCCACTTTTTACGTTATAAACATAGTGTGGTAGCTAAAATGTATAAGACATAAGTAATCAGTTGTTTCACAAAAAAAATCGTATCTTCGTATTCATAGTCATAATCCAATTTCAACCAAACCACTTTTTTCTGAAACACTGACAACAAAATTGCTGTATAAGGTTCATTTCTTTACGTTTTACTATTTGAATTCAGTCATTTAGTTAAAATAGTTTTTCCTCGTAAATTGCTTTTTATGGCAATGACATGGTCATCCAATTTTTAGAGTATTGATTTCGATTTTAAATAATGTTAATGTGATTATGTATAATCGTAAAATAAAATAAAATTCATAAGTTTAATTTTTAATTTGTGTAACTTGAAAGTGAACTTTTCGAATAACAATTATTTTAACGACATATCTTAACATACATTGAAATGCGCAGTTTCTTTGAAGATTTAATTTTTAAAAAATTTTGGAGGGCGAATATAATTTTTAAGTTACCCATAAAAAATTACAGGAATTCACAATTGTTCAAAAGATATTGGGTAAGTGAAAATAGTTCTAAAGCTGTTTCGACAAAAGGTGACAGTGTTGGCGCCATCTATTGAAATTTATTTTAATAAAATAATATATGAAATTGAAAAAAAACCTCTCTTATGGAAAATAATTAAAATAACTTTTTTACTCTTTTACACATTCGTCAAAATGTTTATAAAGATTATTGTGTATCGTTTATTTAGAGACATTTGTTTTACTAAGGACAAGACAGTTATTCATATTTTATGTTAATATACATTTAAAAAATTGTAGTTTATTATTCTAATTGAGTGTACTTTATTATTTTTTATAATTTTATACTATTATATAACAAAGTATGTGTCAATCTAGTTAATCCGACTAACATTTTTTTTAGGTAATTTAAATTTGGCATTAGAGAAACCAACGTAATTTAATTTATAATATTAATGCCGCAGAGGAGAGGTGTAAGCAAGTTGTACGAATGTTTCTTTGAAATAAAGTGTGTAGTATGATATTTCTGAACTTATAACTTTAAAAAACTTCTCTATATTAAATAATTAAAATATTTTTATCTTACAATTTATTGTATTTTTTTTGTTATAATCCTAGAATTTTACAATAAATGCATAGCATTTTTCAATTTTCTAGGTAATTGTTATAATAATAATAATAATAATAATAGTAAAATAGTAGTAATAGTACTACTAATAATAGTAACAATAATGACATACATTAATTATATAAAATAAAAAATAATTCAATATGTTTATTATTTTTAAAAATTGAATTAATAAATGCAAATACTATTATTTTTTCGATGTAGTACTAATTTCTATCTTCAATCATCCCTCAAAGTATCTCCATCGAATACTTAAAATTTTATTTTGAGTTTGTGCTGCCATCTGCTGAATTTATGTAACACTATTAATATTTATGAGTCCGAGTTACGAAAAAATTTTTTATTAAAATTATAAAAGTAGAATTTTTATTAGAATAAATAATGCAGGTAAATTTTTTTTATAAATATCTTTTAAAAAATATATATGAGAACCCAGTAGTACATTTATTTGCAATTTCAAAGATAATATTATAATGAATAACTGCACTCTTAATAAATTTGAATTATCATTTTAATAACTTATCTTTCAGCATGAAATCTATTTAACCTTTTTTTTTATAAGGACACTATCTAAACACCAATTTTCACAATTTTACTATTAATTATATGAATTTACGAATCATATATTGGTATAATTTTGACAAAGCATTTTTTTAAATCAAAACATCTGGAAAAAAACAATAATAGAGTTTCTCTTTCTTTTTTTTATTATCGACAAATGAATAAGTTACTTAACTTAACTTAAATTGTTTCATTTGGGAATATTTTTTGTTTAATTTTGAATTATAACATTATTATGTAAATTAGCAAATTATGTAAATTATCGAAATGTGATATACTTAGAGGTTAGCAATCATGTTAATAACTGCAAATAAATTTTTAGTAAAATTAATTTTAGTATTTGAAATGATACATATTTTTTTTTAAATGTCTTATTGTTATATGTAAAAAAAATTGAAGTAGTGAAAAATTCAATTAAACTGGCACATTTTCAGAGAATCTCTTTTTTTCTTCATGCATCCTTGTGAAAAGTTTTTTTTTCTTCAAATTACTGCAAAAAATAACAAATAATATTTTATTAACTGATATCATTACTAGTATACATTATATTATTACATATATTACATGTAAATTTCATAATGTTGATTTTGATTCTTATTCAACTAAAAAAACGGTCCAAATAATTGGTGAAAATAAAGTAATTATTTCTGCTTTTTAAATTTGGTCAAACACGTCACAAATAGTGTCGTGTGTGACAGAATACAATAGCATACATAAATATTTTTTTAAAAATTAGTAAATAACAATATGTTAATTATCTGTAAATAAAATAACTCAAATGTTCTGGCAAAAATAATCACACTAATTTATTGCATTTAGTGTTAAGTTTCTTTGCAATTTTCTTGTTGAATGAATTATCATCAAAGAGTTAAATGATTGTATAAATGTTCATCTTTAAAAGAATGGTGTGTATGTGGGTGACAAAAATATTACATATCGGATTTTAAAAAATGAGGATGTAGCGTAGGTGTCAAATGACAAAATAATTAGATGAAATTGTCCAAACTTAATTCGGTTTGCCAGAAAACTGAACGCATTTGAAAGTACAGTAAGTTTGTGTGTATAAAACTATTTGCTTTTCCAATAATATTATTTTATTTTTGTTTAAGTAATTGTAAATTAAATATGATGTATAATTTGTGCAAATATTAAAGATAATTGATTTCTGTCCAAATACATTTTATATTCAACTTCTTTGCTTTTTTTAATATGTAAATATAAGACTTTTTTCACAGAATTGATGTTTTTTAAGGGAAGAGTAATTGAAAAAAAATCAGACACAGTCTCAGATTTTTGATAAAACTTTTTTGAGAGCTTACAGATATAGATTGATGCTAGTAATTTTTATTTTCATGATTATTTCAATAATTCACAAAATATTGAAATTACCTTAGAAGCGTAGAAAAATGCTTGCAAAATGGCCATACACGTCCCACAAAATGAAAATTATATGTATCTTCACATTTTTTCAACATAAAAAAATATATATATCATTTTACCTTACCTTACCTTATTTAGAGACATAAATAAAAGGTGGGAAATCAATGTTTTGTTGCTGTTTTAGGGATAAAATAATTACTAATGTATCAAATACATTGTCCGGATGTCACACATGTCACGCTAAAATGCCCATGTAAATTGAATAGATTAGTGGAAGAACGTGCTAAGTGACAAAAAGGTGAAAACGAGAAAATATACTTAAAAAATTTTCGTTAGCATTTAAATCTGTTAAAAACGGTACTTGCAAACGGTAAAAAGTAGTATACTTAATTTAAGTTTATGAAAAATGAGAAATATGTTACCTGTGAATGATGGAATTATATGTTCATTGACACAAAAACCTCAAGTTTTTCAAAATTGTCACTTAGCACGTTCTTATACACTAAGCTCTTCAATTGTCAGTTTGACAAGTCACGGTGAATGCACAAAGTTGCTGAAAAATGACATTCACTGAGTCTCTTGCTGAATATCTGAAAAATTTGCAAATATTTTTTTTTCTTCTAATTATTAAAAGTGTATGCGTCGACAATAACTGTATGCTTTGGAGTTTGAAAAGAGATGACAACAAAGGGTATATTTTATGAAATATCGAAGATGTGTTGTTTTATTTTGCAGCTGAAGATATATTGCATTATTATTATTTTTTGGTATAAAGGAAATATTTTTTCAATTAGTTACTTGTTTTGTTCATGCTTTTAGCTATGATTACGTGCATAATAGTTTTAATGTATTTATTAGCAAAATACTTTGTTTTGAGGTTAAACAAAAAAAAGTGCAACTTGGGATACTTGACCCAAGCCAATTAAGGATATGTGACCCAAGTAAATGATACAAAAAGTAGACAGAAGCAGACCAAGTAAATTTTTCAAAAAATCACGGGAGTCCCAGAAGTAAATGACTGGGCTCTTACAAAATATTTTAGGAAAATGGAACATGAGAAGATTTGTTGGGAAGGTACAAGAAAAAAATTATGACGAGCTTGCAATTCGGTTTGAAAAAAGAAACAATGGAAAATGTTTTAAATGGCCTGAAATGTATAATATATCTAGTCCTAAGTTGATATTGATAAAATAGAAACGATTCTCCAACCACATTTGTTTTCTCTGTAAAATAAAAGAATCTCCAGTTATGTATTCAAACAAGGCTTTACGTTTAAAATTGAATAACTCGTTAATACAAGAATAATTAATGGACTAAAAATATAATTAATAATTTTGTCTGACAAAAATTAAAAATATATATAAACTTTATATGATATTAGATTTGTTATAGTGTTAAAGTATTTTGATAATTTTTAGTCATTTTACCAAATATATGGGTTAGGTCACGTATCCTTAATGGGTGGGTCTTGTATCCCTATACATTGGGATACATGACCCAAAACCAAAGTTTTAAATAATTTATGTTTTACTACTATTGCAGTTAATACTTCAGAAAAATACTAATATATATTGTGTAATACTTTATGAAGTATAAATTGACTGCATTTGCGCATCCATAAATAGTGTTTTTTAAAAATTACAAGCCAAAAACTACAAGCTGGGTCATGTGTCCCTGGTTTCCCTATTCTAACCAATTTCAAAAAGTGGAATTATAGAGCCCTGTAAGCCAGCAGTTTGTAAAAATATTCATTACAGCCGGAGTAATTGAGCATGATAAGCAATTTTTTCAGGATTTTTTATGCGATGAGATTTTACACCTTGCATAAAAATTTCGGAATCATACGAACTTATTTGTAGAAACTATAAATTAGTTCCATTTAGTTGCTTTAAAAACTGCATTACTTTTCGATTACGCTTTGTTGCCACTCAGAAAATTGCTTAGTTCAGGAATGAGGACGTAACATGATACTCTTCAATGAAATATTCATATCCTATAAATATATACATACTTTTATGAAACTATATAAGTAGAAATATCATGAAAACAAAAAAATGACAATTTTTAGTGTTATGCTTTTAACTCATAAAAATTATATATTTTTTATCTGTATTTTTTTATACCAGAAAAACGTCGATAGCACCACACTTTGTTACATTTTGGAGAAAATTCCAATGTTAAGTACTTATAAACATTGTTTCTTTCAAATTAAATTTTCCAAACATTCACAAACAACACAAACATTTATGAAAAACTTTTCAAATAATAACTCCCACCATTCAATCGAATTCCTCCACTTTACTTTAATTTCATTAACCCCCGGTCCCCATTTAATGCACGATTCAAATCTATTCCAAACTTCAGGCATCCGAGTGATAATTAGACTGGTGATGATTTTTCGCTTGGGAAACTATTCCTCTTGCATTTTTTACAACTCTACAAATGCAAATATACTTGGAATGCGCCTCGCAGAGCAATACGTAACTCAAAACTTGGGATTTGGTGCATACGTTGTTTTAAAATAAGAGTTGTTTTTAGTTTTTTCGTACATTTCTTTCGGTGTACCAAACCAAGAAAACTGTGTACATAATAACATTTATGAACTAAGTTAAAATGATTAGATTTGTTTCAGTGATTGAATTTTCAACTGTTAAGTCATTATAAAATTTTCTTAAATATTTTTTCTTCGTTCGGTTTTTATTTTCGTTCGGAAAAACTGTAATAAATAAAATGAAGTATTTGCAAAGTTTTTATAGCTAAATAGTTGAACAACAAACTATACTTTACTACAAAATGGTAAGTACCTGCTAAGTAACTAGTACCCTAGCTAAATACAGCTTAAGGGCGAATAAGCCCGTTGGACCATAGGTCTCCAAACCGAAATGCCTCAATGTTAATCCAATGTGTGTGGAGAAAAAAAAATTCCAAGCCACATTTCTCTGGCTGTACTGAATATATTTACATTTTTTTTCTTATCATAAATATTGCTGACTTACAGGTCCCGACAATCCTACTTTTGAACTTAGTTCGAATATTTTTTTTTTCAATTTTCAATAAATAAAATTTCACCCACAATATTTGAAGCAATTTCAAAAAGTGGGATTATAGAGACCTGTAAGTTATCTACATTTATCATTAAAAAAACCGTTTGTAAAACTATTCAATACACAAGTGTGACTTAATAATTTTAATGAAAATAATTTTTTCCAATTGGATTAACACTGAGGCACATTGGTTTAGAGACCCGCGGTCGATCGGGCTCATTCGCCCTTAAGGTGGCTTGGAAAAATCTGAAGAACTTTGGGTTGAAGGAATGCACTTAAAATGTGCTTCAAAGTAGCGATGCTGCATACGTTGTTGCTCCCAAAAGTTGCGTTGGGTACCTACTCAAGTGTTGGCTCAGGAATGAGGCTCTAAATTACGTGGCCCATAGCCGCCGTGTAGCTTCTGTGCGATCGATAATTCAACTCAACTCAAAGATGTCAAGAAAAGTTTTATAATTGTTTTGATTCTTTGAATCTCTACATCTCTGAATTAAAATTGGAATACATAACTAGTGCCACAAATTTAAATTGAAATTGACTGTCGTTTGTGTCAACAATATGTAAACCATAGATATCATAGTTAAAGTATTAGATTGGCAGATCACGTGACCTCCAATGCTAACGACGGGACGCGCATAGAGACCAGAATAAGAGGGCACTGGGGCCAGTGTTGCCACCAGTTTTAGGAGAAAAACACTACGAAAAAATATAATTTTATTCTAAAATTACAAAACAATACCATAAAAATTTTAGCTGCATTTTGGAATATTTTTAGTGACTTAAAAAAAAAAACTTGAAACGCTTTGCTAGTATTTTTATGGTATTGTTTTGTAATTTTAGAATTAAATGGTATTTTTTCGTAGTGTTTTTCTCCTAAAACTGGTGGCAACACTGGCCCCATTGCCCTCTTATTCTGGTCTCTATGCGCGTCCCGTCGTTAGCATTGGAGGTCACGTGATCTGCCAATCTAATACTTTAACTATGATATCTATGATGTAAACTGAAAAGTTTTTGTTGTATATATCAGAATTTTGAAAAATTGTTTTAACATTTAATGGCATGTTTCAAGTCTTGAGTGGTAGCAGTTCCTCAGGAATAAAAATAAGGCCGTAATTGGAGATTTGTGCCCACGTGACATCTAATGATTGTTGTGGGCGGAGCTTACCATGTCATATATATCACCAATCACCGACACCAATAAGAAATCGCGGAAATGTAGGAATGAAAGCTGAAGGAAATCCGTCACCTGAAACATGCCAATTATTAAAACATATTAAATGAAAAATAGTTAAAACATTCGTTACTACTTTAGTAGAATACGCCAGGTCCTACGCCACATTTCCCACAAATAGTTTGTAAGATAGAGTGTCTGTGAAGTTAATTTCTGTTTTATAGAAACCAAAACATGGAGAATTATACTTAGAAATATACGTGTAATTAAATGTGTCATGGTTGTTTTTAAGGGGATACAGTACACTGTGAAAAAAAATCTGTAACCATAACAAAAAAAAAATTTGTAAAAAACTTTTCCTAGAAAATTTCTAGTAAATAACTACTAAAAATAGTACTGTAAAAACACTTAATATATTTGTGTGAACATTACATATATATATATCTTGTATATTTACAAGACTTTTTTATGTATGCTATACATGTAATGTTTTTGTAATTTTACAAGACTTTTTTATGTATCCTATACAAGCAATGTTTTTGTAATTTTACAACACTCTTTTATGTATCGTATACAAGCAATGTTTGCAGTTGTCCTTGCAGTGACTTTCAGCAGAAATATAATAGGAAATATAGGAATTTTCAAAGAAAACATAGGAATTTTTAAAGAAAATATAGGGATTTATAGGATTATTTTCAAGTAAATAAGGAAATTTATCAAATAAATATGGAAATATTTTTATAAAAGTAACAATATTTATCCATATGTTTTTAACGAAGAAAAAATAATGGAAAACATATGGTCCTTGATTTAGTTTTCAAACACATGATCGTATAACAAGTTATAAAAATAAAATAAAAGTGCCTTTCATGATGCCAGAGGTTATTTCATCCCAACATTCCCAACATATTTCTTCTCAATTTTCTAAAATCCCTTTATAAAACCAAAACTGGAAACCTGTACGAGTTTGTAAAAAAAAAGTCCGGTCGGATAAATCAAAACAATTTTTTTTAATTAAACATGACTAATCGGTCTTTTAAATAAAAATATACCAATTCTTTTTTTATATTTAATTTGCAAGCTTTATAAAAGATCAGGAAAAAAATTATAATAGAATTTTTTTATTAAAATTTCCCGCAAGTTAACAAAAACACTAACTTTGTTATCTAAAATTACATATGATACGTTAATGATATCAAAATAATAAAAGAAAACACTTACCTTTATTATTATATGACCAAGAGAATTTTAGTGAAAAACGGAAATCATAGTGCTAAAATTATATATTCAGACCATTGTAGTTTGGATTTTAGATTTAACCCTTATTTTTACACGACGAACCTGTAAGTTACACTGTTAAATACAAGCAAAGCAGAGTAAGCAAGTGTGTTTTACGAGAAAATCGCAGAATGGCCTTGAAAACAAATCGAAGACCAAACAAATCGGATCGCAAAAAAACAAAAACATACGATGATGTCGGGAATGGCGGCAAAAAGCGAACGGGAGGGGGGGGGGGGGGGGATTTCGAAATCGAAAATGAAAGCCTAAAAAAAATAGGAAAATATAGGAGCACTGCGAGGCCTGTTAATGTTCAGATAATCTATGAATAAAAAGTTACACAAAAAAAGGTGTTAGAATTTTAGAAATAAATCACAATTTACATTTTCTAAAACCTTTATCACTTTTGAACCACACCAACTTCACAAACACAGATAAGTTACCTAAAAAATTTCTTTTCGGAAAATTTATTTGTGTCACTAAGATTTCGTTTTACAAAATTAAAATACATATAACTTAAAAAGCTATTTTTATAATTATAAAGAAACAAAACTTATGTTCCAAAATTTAGTTTAAAACGAAAAAATTCGTACCAAAGAATATATTCGATCAAAATAATGTTTATCAGTACCTCTTTAGTATAAAAACTAACAAATATATTCATCAATATGAACAAATATATTCATCAATATCATATATGATGGGAATTTCGAAATCGAAAATGAAAGCCTAAAAAAAAATAGGAAAATATAGGAGCACTGCCAGGCCTGTTAATGTTCAGATAATCTATGAATAAAAAGTTACACAAAAAAAGGTGTTAGAATTTTAGAAATAAATCACAATTTACATTTTCTAAAACCTTTATCACTTTTGAACCACACCAACTTCACAAACACAGATAAGTTACCTAAAAAATTTCTTTTCGGAAAATTTATTTGTGTCACTAAGATTTCGTTTTACAAAATCAAAATACATATAACTTAAAAAGCTATTTTTATAATTATAAAGAAACAAAACTTAGGTTCCAAAATTTAGTTTAAAACGAAAAAATTCGTACCAAAGAATATATTCGATCAAAATAATGTTTATCAGTACCTCTTTAGTATAAAAACTAACAAATATATTCATCAATATGTATTTAAACATTAACCGTAAACAAGTCGAAAGAAATCCCACCATCCAGGTTACATTTAAATTTTATAAAAAACAAAAAAGTGAACTGATATTTTAATTTTCTTTCCTCACATTAAAATAATATAAAATTTTTTATTTTCGTTGGAAGAATTTGTTTTTCAATAAAAATACATGAACTACTCAAATTGCACTAAAAAAAGTAGAAATGGAAATTAAACCCGACCAGATTTTATGCAAAAAATATGTCTTGTCGCTTTCTTAGTAAACACTGAACAATCAATGAATCACATATTATGCTTCATTTTAAAATATCATCCAACATTCATTTAATAAACAAAAATAAATGTATCTTCAAATGCTTTTTTAATAAAGTTTAAATGGCACAAAGTAGAAAGATTGACCTCAGTCCAGACTTTTCTAACAAACGGCAAATTCTATACGCTTTTAAAAATACTATCTAGCAAAACACAGAAACAAATTTTCATTACATGTTAACGAAAATGGTTCATGAACAATATTTAACAAACGGTTATATCTATTTTTTAATGGCGATGAAATGTATCCAAATCACACAAACGAAACTTTAGAAGCGATGCGCGCGCAACTTCAAGTCGAAGATGATTGGTTCAAAGAAATTGCGAATACTAGAACATTTCCTGTAACTGTAGAAATGAAGATTTCTGTTCAGAATTACAAAACTTTTTTGTAAAATTGGTTATTTCTGTAACGTTACAAAAACATTTTTTTGTATGTTTACAGTATTTTTTTCTCAGTGTAGTACCCGAAAATTGGTCAAAATATCGATTTTTCAGTTTTTACTTTTTATTATTCACAATATCGTTCTGAACATTTACAGAAAGTTTCATAATGATATTTGCTGTAGAAAAAAATTATTAAATATTTTCTGGAGTCATTGCTATAAGTTTGAATACGTATTTCGTCTGCTTTCAGTCTGTTTTCTCCGTTTCGCGTTTTTCAATTCTTGTGTTTAATAAATCCCTAAGGCTTTTTTGCTAATTAAGTTAGAATTTTGACATTTTTAACCTGTGTTCTTATATAAATGGTGCATAAAATTCTGCATGGAATAAGTTATACTATGTATAGTTGTTTTTTAAAAAATGTTGAATTCAATAATTTGTAATTTTTTGTGATTTTCAGTATAAATGCATGTTACTTTTTAACTGTAGCTCATATTTTATTTTAAAATCCATGCACTTTTCTTGAACAAATAGTTCTAAGAACAAACTATAAAAGTTTGGTGGAGTTATTCTTAAAATTGAAAGAGGAGTAGCGTTTTAAAAAAGTTCAAAATTTTGACTTTTTTAAAAAAAAATAAAAAACTACTTGTAAATATTTGTTTTTATTGCTAGAAAATGTTTATTTAGAGTGAAAATAATATAAAAACAATATAATTTACAAGTTTATGTTACTATTTCTAGAAATAATGTTTTGGGTACCGTATCTCCTAAAGAATATTTAGTGTAGTTTTAAATACGAGAAATGTGTTTTTTAGCAGATAACCGAAATGAATTTCAAATATTTCATTTCACCACTTATTTTAGCTCGTTAGAGTCAAATTAATAAGTAGTATGTCATCTCTCTCAGGTGGTCCTAGGTATCAAACACACTCCTAGACACTTCAAACCATATAACGCATTGTTATGCCGTGGGCGGGTACACTGTAGTAACCATAACAATGAATTAGACCATTTTATCTGTGATATAATTAGTTATTTTTTATCCTTATCCGTGTGTTTCTTTATAGGTTATTATAGTTGAGTGCTTGCAACAATGATTCAAGTCATTTGGCTAGTTACAGCAGTTTAAATGCGTCCTATGCTGTCGACCCTAGCTCGTATACGGGTCGAGAAAGGTCGTGAGTTCACGCAGCCTTTCATCCTTCCTGTGTCGATAAATGAGTACCAAACTTGGTTGGGAGTGGTCATCGTCGAACCAGCCACTTGGCGTGGGTGGACAAGGTAGGTAGGCTGGTACATGTGTTTTCTAGTTTGTGTGGTTGATCAGAAGCCCGCCTATAAACCTTCGTCAAGTAAGACAGACGCAGACAGAATTTTTACTGACACAGAGAGAGAAAGTACAACCAGGGCGAAGGCGGGAATCGAACCCGCACCCGGTATAGTGCGCAGACTGGCTACAATCAAATACGGTTACGATTAATGGGCTACGATCAAACCCACTAGAAACCACCCAGAAATTAACAATTTGTTACTGATTATTCTAAAGAACCGATGTAAAGGAACAGAGCTCTCCCAATCCATTTTCCACAGCTCCCTCTCTTACCCTAAGGATAAGCCCAGGGGCTTATTTTTCCGTGTTCGCGTTTTTTATTCGCTTCCAGATAATAGTTCATTAAATTCTTCATTACAGCTGCACAGACTCCTACGCGACGCTTTTTTTTTCACAGTCAAGCTTTGAGCTTGAGCTTTGTTGTCGTAATGATTCTCTTTGTTGTCGGGTGGGATATTAAAGATTTTGAGGTCAGAAGAAGATTATTTTAAATAAAATTCTAATTATTTTATTTATAGATGTTTGAAATATTAATAAAAAATAGCGTCGCAGAAAAGTTTTGACAAAAATGTAAGGGACATTTGATAGATTTTTAAATTGTTAATTTTTCCTAATTTTAGAATATTTTTAATTTTTAAAGATTTTAATGCTTTTAGGAAACATTTAAGTACATTATAAGACAATTCCTTTAGTACTTTAAAAACGCTTATGATGATTTTGTGAATTCCTTAATCAACTATCTAGATGAAAACTATTATTTTTTTGCTACAATTTTTATTTTTACCCAATACTATCATACGTTTTTAACAATTTTTTATGCAGGAATATTATTTTCTAAAAAATTTTAATTAAGAAAATAAAGTTTGAATTTTTTTTCTTGCCAGTATCTCAAACGACTCTGTATGACCACAGAACTGATATTATAATAATTTTATCATATGAAATAGTAATAATTTATTATAATAACTTTAAATAGATTTACAGATATATTTATTCAAATTGTTACCAGGAAATTTAGATGGATTTGTTAAGTGTAGCTCAATATTTATTAACGATCAATTTATAAATTGCGCTGATCGATACAGCTCAAAATTGTATGCATAAAACTTGGAGATTTGCAACTTAAAAAACTTAATTTTAATTTTTATTTAATCTTAATTTTTATTTGATCTTAATTTTTATTTGATCTTAAGTGTATATTTAACGTATAGTGCGATACGTTAAATATTCACTGCTCAAAACAATTGGGGGAGCGCATGGTTTAAACACTTTCACTCCCAAAGATTCCATTTGGAATCATCAGCTTGCGATTTTTTTCTCACTAAGTAGAGCTCGCATTTAGTTTTAGTTTGATGACAGAATCAGGTCTTTTGAAGACATAAATAATGTTTGTTTTAATTAAATAAAAATGTGAAAAAAGTGGTAAAATAAAATCCCCTCTAAAAACATCTCATGAAATAAATTTACCATAAATTCTTTACGCTTGCATTCTTTGATGTTTAAAAATTGATTTGAATTTTTTTTAAGAAATAAAGTTTTGAAAAAATTATTGTTATAATTTAGTAAAAAGTTATGATTCTAATTTTTTCTAATTTAAATTTTAGTTAAAAATTAAGATTTTTCCTCTGTTTTTTTACCATTTCATTCTGGATGCATACAGAATCTATTTAACAAATTTTAGATTTTTAGAATAAAAAATAAAACGTTGGAATTTAAAGTACGCAAAGTGCTCCCCTAATTGTTTTGAGCAGTGTATTTTATGAAATAAAAAATATCAAAAATTATTTCTGGCTTAAAGCTATTTTAACAATGGTTGTATAAGAATAAAACATTCTAAAAGTTTAGTTCTAATTTCAAAGACGTACATTTAAAAAAAAAAACACTGTGAGCATAAAAATAAAACTATTATGACGCGTAAAACTTTTTGCACAACCGGACACCTGTTTGAAAAAATCACATTTACTATGTCAAAAGTTATAATTAAAAAAGACTTTTTTAATACTTCGACCAAATGTTTAAAAAACTTCAAATCCCAGTCCCAACAACTGGTAAATATGGGGCTTTGGCGAACGCTTCCTTTAAAAACTCTAGGCAATTTATTGCCAATTCAGTGATCTCTGAGCTAAGGAGAAGGTGGGTTGCCATCTTCCCCGTGGTTGCCACCACTCTGTCTAAGTTAGTTTTTGCTATTATCTGGTGACGTTTCTGTTGTAAAAAAATTAAATAAATAAAACTTGTGCAAATTTGATTAAAATGTCACTTAAAGCTTTATCAAAGCAATTTGATTAATTATTTATATTTTTACCGGAAATTGCTTTGCCCACAAAACAAGTGGACATCGATTCTTCAAAATTAGTTTTGTTTGTGTTTCTTCTGAAATTGTTCCAATACAATGTGAATAACTGAAGTTAAGAATTGGTTGTGTAAGACAATCGAACTTTTTACACTGCTTTTGTTTCCATATAAAAGTTAATCTTGGAAAATTTAAGTCGATATTTTAATTTAATGTAAATAATGAGTAACGTTTGGTACAGGGAATCTAGTCTCAACCTAGCCCATGCGTGGCTTATTTCGTAAAAGCAGTGTAGCGTATTTATTATATAAGAAAAAAAGTATCTAAAAAACTTGTACGGAACTTAGTAATTATAACTTGAACAGCGTAATTATTAGACCTCACTGCAACTTAATTACGCAATACAAATATAATAATACCAATTATACAATAAACTTAAGGACAGTTGTTGATATATGATTATGAACTATTACTACTATCATTATATTTTACAAGAAAGCTAATAAATAATACTGTTATGTGTAACAAGAATATCATTTATGCTGACTATTGTACGTTCTTTAAAGATACAAAAAGTGCCCCAAAGCAGCCTAAATATATAGTGTATAGGATAAAAATAGTGTAAAATTTTCCTAATAGAAATATTTGGAACGTGTGCACTTTGGAAAAATTGAATTTTCGATAAATTGCGATTTTTAAAAAAACATGTTGCATTCGAAAAATTTGTTAAAATAATCCTCATAAATCATACGAAATAAGTTTTTTGTAAATAATTATCAAATTTGCTCAAGTAATATAAATTTCATCGGAAAGTGTTAAGCATACAATCAGAAATGCATCCCTATGAAAACATATTTGAAGACATTTTAACGCATTTTTAATTTTTCGTATCTTTTGAATGCATTAAAAAATAATGAAATAAATGCTAAAAACTAGAATATCATTCATTAACGAAAAATTACGAAACATAAAAACGTATGGTATAGCTGAATGACTATCTCGAAATTTTTACTCAAGTACTTCAATTAAAGATAAGCTTAAAAATACGAGGGCTGGTTTTTTTTCAACCTCCGATGGGCTGTAACAAAAAGACGGGTCAAAATACAAAAACGATTTTTTTTACCTAAAGTAATGTACAATACTGCTTATTCCTCCACATAATCATCTTGGCGATTAAGGCATTTGTTATACCTGTAAACAAGCTAAGAAATACCCTCTTCATAAAATGTAGCCGCCAATGATTGAGAGGGAGTTGTGACGTTTCGTTTAAAAAAAGTAAATTTGGAAGCTTTACGTCAATTTTTTTCTGTCCTCCAAGCCACTGCTAGTCCATAATTCACTTATGGTGAACCTTTGAGTTTCCTTAAACACTTGGTCACACAACTAGCTGAACAATACCGTCTGTAGAGACAGACTTGCTTCCTTGGTCCCCTTCTTCATGAACATCAGTATTGTACAGCGAAGCGAGTTGACCAAGTGTTTAGGAAAACTCGAAGGTTTACCATAAGTGAATTATTGATAAGCATAGTGGCTTGGATTGTAGCGCTTCCAAGTTGACATGGAACTCACAGAAACCGTCACAACTCCCTTCAAATCATTGGCGGCTACATTTTATGAAGAGGGTATTTCAAAGCTTGTTTACAGATATGACAAATTCTTTAATCGTCAAGGTGATTATATGGAGAAATAAGCAGTATTGTACTTTACTTTTGCTAAAAAAAATCTTTTTTCTATATTGACCCGTCTTCTTGTTACAGCCCATCGGAGGTTGAAAAACAAACAGCCCTCGTATATTTCTTCACTAAATTAACAGATTACCTATTTTTAATCAATTACATTTAGTTACGATTTTCTGATTTAACATCTTAACGTCAAAAAGTGTTAACTTAAAAAAAATATATGCTTAATTCATGCAATAAATATTGTGTAACAGCTCTGTGGCTGAGAAGTATCACGTTTCCGCCTCATAAGCCCAAGTTTGCGGGATCGAGCCCAGGCTATGTCGTCAGATTTTCTGGATGGAAAAATCGTGGGCACTCATGTCATATGATTAGGTAACATGTAAAAGATCCCTTGAATACCCATTTGACTTGAATTCTCTCGGCAAAATTAAACCTTGGCATACTTTAACATGCACTGAGAGATCAGATTCATTGTAATCTAAGAGAGCTCAGATTCATTGTAATCTGAGCGTCAGAATTGGTAGCAAGAGTCGCCAAGATGGTGCCACAAAAAAAAGGCTTTCACTTCTGGGGAATATGCCGAGTCTGCAAAGGCTTGATTGCCAACAATGTCGTTGGGAGAAAAAAAATAGTTCGCCTTGAAATCTATCAAAACCATGCTAGGTACCAATACAACCCAACCATAAACTACTCCAATGTTCGGGCAGGCCTTTACAATGAAGGGCAGAACGGAAAGGATTTTCAGTATTCAAATTACGTGTCGAAAACGCCTTTTTTTATTTTTTCATACGTAACAATTCGCGGTTCTGCGTGAGGTCTATTTCTATGCGCTTTGGCCTTTTATGAAATATGTCAAGCTATGTGTGTGATAAGTGATAATAAAATTCTTGATATTCTTGAAATGTGAATGTTACAGATGATATAAGACTAATTCCATGTAACTGTAGTGTAAGTGACAATTTAAGAGGAGCTTAAAAGCTTTCTAAATTAGTTTGGCTGTAATGCGGTAAATTAATACTGATAGCATTAGCTGCAAAAGTCAATTAGTATTAAGGTGATAAGACATTTTCACAGTACAGTTTAGTTTGTTATTCAACCATACAGCTATAAAAATTGTGCAAATAGTCTCCGGTTTCTTTTAGTATTTTCAAACAAAAAAAACTTTAAAAAAATAAGTTTTATGAAATTTAAGGATGATTTCACGGACTAAAATTTAATCACTGAAACAAACCTGGGAAAACTAATTAGTATATAAGTCGAACCTTTAATTTCCTTAGAAGTGTATTTAAAAAAAAGTTTAAAAAAGTTGCTCGCAAAAGTCCTAAAAATACCTCAAAGTTTCCCGTAAACAAATTTTTAGTGGAATTTGAAGTATATATAAAAATACACTCCTACGTACATTTTCATTAAAAATATGACAACTTCCACTTAATTTTTTCTTCAAAAAAATGAAATCCCCTCTCTGCCGCTTCGAAAACGAACCTCAAATGGTAAAATATTTCAATTTCAAATACACATAAATAGCTGAAAATTATCCCCCCTCCCTATAAAAAAAAGTCGATATTTGCCCCGTTTCACCCCGAAAAAATACCCTATTTCACCTAATCTTGAAACCAAGCTGTGGCCGAAACTGTAACATCTGGGAATCAATTACCATGGCCGCCGCAGGGTTAAAATACCCTCCTCATACCGGCAGTTGCCTTAAGGCGACTAGAGGGTTCAAGGGAAATAACTTAGTGGGCCGGCTCAAAGGCAAATGTAGAGAATATTTGTGGGTATAGGTTTGAGATAGGAATATTTTTCTTTGGTAAATAAAAAATAACCTTAAAAAAAGTAGGTTTGTAATTGAAAATGTCATTTAGAACTGCTTCTATGCAAAATCCATGCGTCTAAAAAGAGAGCCAAACACAGCATTTGGTTCTGTTTAACTTTAAACGTCAGAATCAAACAAACTATTTATTGTTAAATATAAAATTTATTTGTATGTGAAAGGGGGGAATGATTACTAAATACCATTTTGACCAAAACACAAAATAATGACAAAAACTTTGCCAAAAGGATTAATTAGTAAAAGTAATTTGTAAATGAAAAGTTACTTCTGCTTTTTAAAATAAAATAAGTTGGTGTAACACTATACGACCTTCAATTACCACACAATAAATAATTACCTTTAAAGGTATTTATGTACCCTACAAGGTAATTGCAATAACTTTAAAATCTAAAAAGTTCTATCTCAGCTACCTATTGCGCATGAACGATTTTCTCAAAAACTTTATTATGACTCCCGAGATATACTAATTTTCGTGTACCTAAATTGAAAACCATAGCACTTTTAGTACGAGCTGTAGAGTGGTTCAGACAGACAGACCTATTTTCTCCAAACACTTTTTTCAGAATCACCACCCGCCAAAACGAGTAGAAAACACAAAATATACATTTCGGATTTTCAACCCCATCCCAATACTTTTATTACCTTATATTTCATATTAGGTAATTGAAAGTAAAAAAATATATATTGAGATTTGGTTTGGTTATATTGACTTCAAAACAAATCTACACATTGTAATAACAGGATGGGGTAATACGATTAATAAAATGGTTTTTCTAACTAGACATTGTTTCATGTTGGGCTCAATAATCTAATTCAATTTATCGATTTCTAGTCAGCAACTTTGTCTAGGTTTCATTAATTTAAGATACAATAGTTATTTGGTGATGAAACTTACGTAATATTCACTATTGAATATTTAATTAAAGACCCTTAATTAATAAAGCAATCTTTTGGAATCTTTACTAAAGAAAAAGGCAGGCATTTGTGTACCTGATTTCTTGACAGATGATATTTGGACAATAATTTCGTTAACTCAAAATATTAGCATTGAAATTTCGTGTTGTAACATCATTATTTAATTTAACTTCTTCGCTCTAGATTTACACTTACGTGGACCTTTGAAGAATTCAATTTACCAATTTATTTAACAATTTTTCTAAATACTAACTTTTCTATTATAAACTAGAATGTTTAAGCTTTCAAAAAATATCGATACCGAAGCAGCTGATTTATTAACTCTATAAAAAATGACGTAGAAAGGGACAAACAGATTTCGGAGGTCTTGGGAAAAGGTTTTCTCAGTGGTATAAATTTATACAACATTGGACAATAAAACAAATGGTATAATAGACTATGAATTATAAAAAAATCCGCAGAGCTTGTTTATATATAGCACGCAAAAAAGGCCCCTCAACAAATGTTAAATGTTTTTTTTAGTTACTTCCTGTATATATTTTTAAATATATAATTGTTGGAGAAAAATGTTTATATGAAGAATGTATGGGTAGGAATTTTTTTCAGGAGTGAAGAGGTTAAGGTTTATAAATATAAATACACATAACCCTGGAAAATTTTATTTTAGTAATTCAAAATTGAAACAAGTAGGTAGGTTTGTAAAAAAATGTGTCACTTAACCCGCTTCCACACAACAGTTGTGTTTAACAGGTAAAAAGGCGCCAAACACAGCATTAATTCTATATTAAACATTTACATGCTAAATTTGGCTAGTTTCATTTATTTTATTTCGAAAATTCAATAATTATTAATTATCGTTTGCAAAAATTAATTTATATTTCAAAGAATAAATATGTAATATTCCTCGCTTTTAAATAGAATGAAAATATTTTATATCAACATAAAAAGAATCTCGTAGTGAAATATATTTGACGTCATTTCAAACTGATCGATGTCGCAAAAATAAATTTATTTTAATTTATTGTCTAAAAGAATTAAAGTTTCTCGAGCTATTTTTGCGAATGGCAATGGTGATTTAATTCTAATAAAAATGGCTTCCTATGCTTTTTAAATGAACATTAAATTTTGCAGTTTTTTAAATAATTGAAGTACTTCGAAGTTATAATTAATTTTTCTATACAATTTTCCATGTATTCTAATTTCGATGCGCTGAATTTTTTGACGTATCACACTTGTCCGTAGCATTTGTAGTTTGGGCTATGAAAGTGGGTGACAGACGGACTGTACGATTATAATACCTTACACTTTTTACGTTATAAAGTAATGTGGAAGCTAATACACATAACCTTGCAAAATTTTATTTTAGTAAATCAAAATTGAAAATAAAACAAGAATTCTATAAAAGTTGAAAGTAATAAATGCTACCTTTTACCGACGTCTAGGCTCTTGAGGGTAGAAACCCCTAAAGTACATCACTTAGGAAGATACTTTGGATATGTATTTTTTTCGGCCTACACTTTACACTAGTTCAAGGTCACATGTCTTTAACGAGGAGGGTTTTTTTCATGCTACAAAAAGGTTGTCTGTTTGAACTAACTTGACCTAGAACACACTTAACTTATATTTCTAAACCGTGGTCAAGTGACGAACACAGAGTTGGAGAAAATTTCTTAACAAAAAAAAAAAAATTCCGTTAGGTTTGCTTTAATTCCATTGAAACGATACACAAAAACAACACGAGGACTATTGGTGCCTCATTACTTGGAACCGCGGTCAAGTGATGAGGCAGACATCTAAGCTGACACTCATCATAACCTAATAGCGACACCGTACGTGGGTTTTACTCACTAAACTTCTTAGATTTAGTAAGTACATATCATAATTTTCTGTACATTTTTTCCTTTTTAACCCATTAAAAACCCATTGATAATAACAATAACACATCTTACCAAATAATAAAGTTAATTAGTTAAAAAAATTAACTGAATTTTTCCTACAAAAACTGTTTAATACTACAGTCTTTATTTGTCTTGTATTTTTTTTGTATAAACTTAAGCAGAAATATTTTAGCATTGAGAATTTTCTGGCCAATCATTGTATTTACAAACAATCTAATTAAATTAAATATAATTAGTTAAAATCTAATTATATAAAAAAAAAATTACCTACCAAATTAAAAAAAATGGCTCGTTAACCTTCACCAAACCACCCCACCGGGCTACAAACTCCCCCGTTAATACAAACGACGGCCCCCAAGGTAAAGAGCTGGTTGTAAAGCAGGCCCGCGGCGTGGCTCGGGGCGCTTTAATATATGGACGTTTTTGCTCGACCCGATCTCTTAGAAAAGTTTACTCGTACCACCCCGGGCCAAAACCGGGCCTTTTCCAAGACAGCTGTTGGGCGGGGGGGGGGGGGTGTCTAGTTACTATGGTAACCCAAATAGCCGGAGGTATCGATATTATTGGATGTGCTCGGATTATTCAGGAACGAAGGCTTGGGCCCGGGGCTAGATTCAGTAATGGCTGCCTGCTTTTATCTCGAGGGCGGCGACTGGTAGTGCCTTTGTTCGCGGCCCCCGAGGCGGCCCAATTAAATGGACGGGTAATGAAGAGGCGGTGAAATTTCAGGACAGCCCCCTTTGGGTAGTTGCAGCTACAGATGGGAACATGGGAAGGCGCTGTTCCCGGGCGCTTGTTCTTTGGAGTTGCGTTGTCTTTTGCACTTGTTCCTTGTGTTATGTTATGTTGGCTTTGTAAATGTGTTCTCCGACACCAGTTCTTCGTGGTGGGTTAAAGGTATATGAATTTTAGAAAATGACTCCGCCGCAATGTTAAGGGGGTCCGGTACCTCGTATAACTTTTTCTTTATTTTTGCATTTACTAATTTCAATTTTTTTTAAACGTAAGCGACTTCTTTGAAAACTACTCTTCAACAAAAAAAAAGCTTTAAATTCAGTGCAAAATTTGACAACATTTAAATTTTTCAGCAAATTTTTAACTATTTTCAAATTCCAACTCCTCATTTTTCCATTTTCTGTAATCAAAATTTTATAAAAGGTTCTGTATTAATATCCCAATAGAACAAACGAAATTTTAACTTTGAACATTGCTTACCAAAAATCAAAGACAAAAATGAACAAAAGGGATGCATACTTTTATTAAAAATATTATTTTGTATTTTAAAAAGTAAGGAAAGCAGTTTGAGGTGCCATTGTTAAAAAGCCGTAGCGTTTTAAGATATACAAATAGATAGCTCAAAATATACAAATCTCGTCCTACGATATTAGCTTCTAAAGTTTAATTTTAACATTTCGGGAATACCAGTGCAATTTTGCCAATGCCAAGGTACTGAACCCCATAACCTATGGAGAAATTGGATAGTTTTTCATGTCTAGCATCCCCAATTTTATTCATATTGCTTCCGAACTTGTTGGTATGCTCAGGTTTATTATAAGTCCTACGTTTGTGTGCAGCAAAATCCTTGTGATAATGTTTTATAAATTATTTTTTTAGTCCACTGTAAAACATCGTTTTGCTTGTCAGCTTATAAAAAACATTCTAATGAACTTAGTGACAATTAAAAACCACACAAATGTGTGGCTTATCATTAATAAACATATCAGAAAATACGGAAACAATAGAAAAACCAGAGAGTAAAAAATTGTGGATGCTAGTTATAAAAACTCTATTCAATTTCTACGTAGATTAACATTTAAATAGTTAGTTTTGTTTTCGTAAATTCCGGTCCCCTTAAGACCATAGCGGACGTCTTCTCAGGTTCTGTTTCTGTTCCCTTCTTAGCCATCTTCTGGAAGAAACTAGGCAGAAAAATATTCTGAATAAATAACGTTGCGCAATTAAGATTTGTGCACTTTAAATTTGTTGTGGTCCAGCCCTGATAACAATTGCGATGTCGCTATGACGTTGCGATGGGTGACAACTCAGTTGTCAGCCTCGTCACTTGACCGGTGTCAAAAGTCGAAAAGGTTGATTTAAAATATTAAGAGGAATTCACTAAATCGTCAATTCGGCATGAACAAGTATTAATTAGAATTAAACGATTTTTTAGGCTAATTTCTGTTTGAGGTGTTTAAATTCTATGCAAAAGTGGCTCTAAGTGACATTACCCAACCAACTTGATATTCTGATAAATGCAACAAAACAAGGGGCTGGGGAGCCCAGTCGAGTCGGTAAGGCGCGTACCTTGCATTCGAAATAACTGCCGATACATAAGCAGTCTGTGCAGAAAAAAATTTCAACGAATAATACCTCGTATAGTGAGAATGCACGTTAAATATGCTTCAACGTCCCAACGCCACGTCCGATGTCGCCCTTAATATTCCCCGATCGTTAAACCCTGCTTTTTCTGTATTTTTTGCTTCAGTCTTTCTTACAATATCCTTAAATATTAAAATTTTATAATTATTAAATTTTCAATCACAATATACTTTTTTTCTTTGGAAATGTTTATAAGATCACATCTTCAAAGATAAGTTTAATTCTGATTTTTTAAACGAATTTGTTATTTTAAATAAATATTGTTATTTTAAATAAATTTAATTTAAAATTAATGCAGTGAAAACAACTATACGTTTTTTCCCGTTTCCAGGCCGTTCGGGCAGGATGCGTCCCTTGACTACATTCTAATTTATGGATAGGGGGTAGGTACATATATATTCCGGCATGTGTGGCTTGATCCAGAGACCCGCTTATAAGCCTCGTAAAGTTAAGTTAAGGTAAGTAAGTTAAGGTAATCGTTCCGGCTGTCTATTTCTAGCCTCCTTCAGGAGCTTTAACACAGCCAATAACGCCTCGTAATTTAGAACCGTGGTCAAGTGACGAGGTCGACACCTGAGCGGGCACCCAACGAACTTCGAGCGACATCGTACGCTAACGCCGTCGGGACTTTGGACTCCACGATTAACGAGCACGTCTGTCCCTGTGTACTCGGGCCCATCCGTGATGAGGATTTTTTCTACTATTTCTAGCACGGATCCGATTTATAGGATGACTGGCAGTAGTGGATTCGAACCCCGCACTCCTGAGAAGGTTGAATCTCTAGCTGATGCCTTAACCACTCGGCCACGACGGGCCCCTTCGTAAAGTAAAACAGACACAGAAAGAATTTTTACTGTCACAGAGAAAGGAAGTACACCCAGGGCGAAGGCGGGAATCGAGCCCGCACCCGTTACAGCGCGCAGACTGCTAGCGTAATGGTCCAAACCACTCGGCCATCCGGCCCCAATTTATGGAGCTTATCGCCAATAGCTCTAGTAAGGTAAGGTAAGGTAATCGTTTCCGGCTGCCTATTTCTAGCCTCCTTCAGGAGCTTTAACACTGCTCTAGTATATATGACGATAATTCAACTCAACTCTCCAACGACGCAATCCCGCTACAAAAGAACGACCCGTTAAACTTATTTAATTCACAACGAGAACATTCATCACCAGCTCTTCTACAATCCCCCTTTTTTCTGATTTCAACATCAAACTAATGCTCCGTCTGAATATCCGCAGGCAACGAAACATATTACGGCCTTTTCTATTTTTGCAATGGCAACAGCGGAGGGGGCATTGGGCCGCGGGCACATTCCCTGAACTAATGGCCCCAAAAGTGGAAACTAATAATAAATTTATTGTAAGTTTCGACGAGAGGCGACTGTGTTTGGACAACGCGTGTTTGTTTTCAGCATCAAAAACGAGATGTTCAAAATCGAAAATGATGATTGGATCGACGAAAGTGGCATAACTTACATTTTTATGGTCTGAAGGACTTTTATTCACTTATAAATATAGTCTTTTCGAATGAAATGCAAGATTTGAAAGCACTTCCTCCCCCTACCACCACGAACCACCAAAACACATTCATACTAACATAAATTAGACAGCATTCGATCACGAATTCAATCATACTTTTCAATTTTTTTTACGGTATTTTATATGTTTACCGAGTTCTAGACCCCCTAGTATAGTCCTTCTGATTAAAACGCAAGCTTCGAAAGCACTTTCATCCAATACCACCACGTGTGGTTTTCGGCCAGAAAGTCGCTGTTTTCGTTTTTCCCCATCCTACTTGGGTTCGGAAAGCAGTTGCGATTAACCCATAGAGGTAGGAAGGAGTGTAGAGAGGTCCACAAGTTGAGAGAAATTGAAGCATTGCTGTCAGGTTTTTCGAGCTACTGCGCTTAACATACTGGCACCGAGGTATCCCAAGATGCACCGCTCTAGCCTGCTTCATTTGTGCGCTACTGTGCATATACCAGGACCTCTCTATTCTCCGTCCTAGCTCTATGGATTAACCTCACAGCAGAACCTAATACAAAATTAGGTTTAGAACAGCGACCACACGAAGGGGTAGGGGAAGAAAAAGCTTTCGAAGCATGCGTTGTAATCAAAAAAACGAATGCTATGGGGGTCTAGAACTCGGTAAACATATAAAATACTGAAGAAAAAATAAGTTTGATTGAATTCATGGTCGAATACTGTCTAATTCATTTAAGTATGAACGTGTTTTGTATTATCGTATTGTTATGAAAACTCAATGTATATTACTTATATAGAGAATTATTTGATTAAAAAAATATGCTACAGTTTACGACGAGCAGAGCAAAAAGTCGCCAAATGTAGGAGGCTCGTCGATTACCACTCTCGGCCACTGGGAGGCCTAAACAGTGTCGTATTTGGCAACCAAGCAACTACTTGCGAAACAAAACTGCCAGTTTTTTTTTTAAAGATTAAATAAAAAGAGTAAATTTTCTAACTAGGTTTGCTCTAATGTTTTATAAAATTAAATAGACCACCGGAACGGCCACTTCTACAGTATATCTACAGCAATGTTATCCTATATACCAAACAAACTACCTAATTAATCCAAACTACGACGGTCACGTCTATGCTGACGTCCAGTTACGTCAAACACTGTCTTCTATCCCACAAACAAACCACCAACCGTTCCAATCATCCATTATCATGATGTACTTTGAAGTAAAATTATTAGCATAAAAAACAATAGAAAATACCCTAGTATAAAGTTATTTGGTAAAAATTCTATCACCGAATGCCAGAAAAGTGTTTGTTTTTGGCTCTTGCGGAATAGGGTTACTGCTCTTTTACTTCGATTCCTTCTCTCAGTCAAACGTCCAAGCTACTCTTCTCTTACCCCACTATTTCAAACAACCAAGATAAGTTAGCACTCAAGGAGCTTTTTATTATTACGCTTCGATCAAAAATTGTTTTTAAAGGAATTTCATACTATTTCCTTTAGGAAGGGAATGAGTTTTGACGCCCCCTCAGGGGGTTTCATCTCCAACGAAAGAGTAAATTAAAGACAAAGTTATTCAATATATTTGGAAAAGCAGAGATATTTCTCCCAAAAATGATTTTCTTTCCTAGGAGAACCTTCCTATGGAGAACTATAAATCTGTTTACCAGACACAACTTCAAAAATTCATATTGCGATCAATAAGAACTTTAATTTTTGTCACTACTGCTGAGACGTTCTAGTTTAAGACCAGGCATAACGACTAGAACTGACATAATGGAGAGGTCACAGTGTAAAAAAAAGTTATAAAATTAAATATTTATGTTTTATTTCTAAAAGTTTCTTCTGTTTTTAGCTACTGTAGTTTTCAGTAAAATTACTTCTTAATTTGCCTCATGACGCATTTTCTCTGTAACCATTGAAACAGATTTCTCCTGTTCAGAACAGATTTTTTTTTGTTTAATTACGAAAATAAAATTTGGAATATACAAGCTGCATCCATGGCCGCTATTGTGTAGTAGTCTACGTTTCTGGCTCCTATGCTTCGACGAGGGTTCGTAAAGGTTTTAAGACCTACAAAGCCCTAATCTGAACCCAAAATTGGTTCAGGTATAGAAATTCTAGACTTTTTATCAATATTGAAAATATATCTATTTTTTTTTCAAGTCATTTTTTTATAATTTTTTTTTGTTAATTTCTTAACACTTTATTCAGTTTTTCGAACATACACTCTTTTACACCTATCAAAAAGTTTCTTGGCCCTTGGCCTTTTCTACGTTGTTTCTGCTGAACTTTTAATTAAAATCACATGGTATTGTTTTAGATTATATTTCAAAAAAACAATTTCGATATTGCTTATTTAATAAATTCGATTTTTTTAAAGTATCTTTTAACTTTTAATTAAAGATAAATAGCGCAAATATTTTCTTTATATATAATAAACCCGCTCTTTCATTTCAACACAAAACGTTTTATTGAGAAATCATCCAATAGCTCTACACCTTCAATCTTCAAATCCATATTAACTTCTCAATCTCCAAACTTACATCAGCCCTAACCAGTTCCTTTCTAGGTTAAGAAGATCTAATTTATAAGGTTTTGGTTTTGAATATTTTCATTTCTCTCCCCTACACAAAAAGGAACGTGACAAACCAGTGATTAAATGATCCACTCCACTTTCCACGCTTTTCATTTCAACTTTCGTTTATCCGTTTAAAATCAACGGAAGATATTAATTCCGTTCCTTTTGATAAAAGGGCAGATGTCCATTATGTTATAATATACGATAGGAGCTTTTTTCTACTAAGATATTGGAATTGTAATTCCTCTCTGTTGTTCGCTTCTTTTAATATGCAAAGTAACAACTGAGCTCCGGGTCCATTTTTTGAGTTTTTGTTCATAACAATAATGATAATAACAATAATAATGTTGTCCACCCTTTTTCTTTTTTAACTCTTTGTTACCCTCTGGGTGATCACGAGTTATATAGGATGTGATGTTGTGCTTTTAATTTGTGGTTAAGAACGTGGGGAAATGTTATTTTACGTTTGGTAGTTTACCATATACGCTTGGTTTTGAGAATGTATAGTTTACGAACTGTCTTCTTTTCCGAACTAAAGACTGGTTCCGAAAATGTCCCTCTAGAAATGGAAAATGAAAACTTTTGAAATGTTCTATTTTCATTTTATACTTGAAAAGCTATTTTGTTTCCTTGTGTTAGTAAAACAAACCTCATGTTTGCGCTTGGGACGCGAAGAAATTTCTTTTTTCGTTTTTTTTTTAATATTTACAATATACGCTTGGCTGATTTCCGAACTCTCCTATTTAGCAAAACTGGAAGTTAGTTCTCAAAATATCTCTTGACATTTAGAATCAATATCTTTTATTCGGTCATTATTTTTTTACGAACTACTTTGTTGCACACTCAGATTTCTAAAACTGAAACACTTTAGAGTGATTTTAATTGTGAGGAAATTCAAATAGGTTTACTCTCAATTGAAAATAGCTAGTAAGCTCGGTTTAGAAAAACTCGTATGTACAAATTCTCCTAGATTGGAAACCAAAGATGGAAACCCATTGGTAAAAAAATGCATCCGCATTGATACTTTGAAGATGTTTTGAACCATTCTAATTTTAAAAATCTTTAAAAAAATATTCGTTTTTTTTAAGAAGTATCTATCAAAAATATCAGCTTAATTTCTGTAAAAGAACTAACATTTACCTAGACCATTTTTGGAGATATAAACATTAAAAGAAAGTATCAATCCGCTCTTTCGGTTAATATGTTCATAAAATCTGTATTTATCTGTAAAAACAAAACGTTTTGTTCATTGGACATACTATGTAAAATATATTTCACACAAATTTTAATGCAAAAGTTCAGTTACAAAGGAGTTCTACTGCAAGAAAAAGATAACAAAAAAGAGATAGGCATCCACAAAGTGAGCAATCGTTCCTCAAAATGAACCGTTACATTTCCTCACTTTCTGAACGTTCCCCTCTTTTTCCCTTTTTGGACGAGAATGTTTATAATACTGCAAAACGTTTTGCTAAAATTGCTGTGATTAATATAACTTTTATCATTTGAGATCGCCGCTTACACATATACTAATTTGAGATCGCCGCATTAAGTTTTATGTTCAATTTTTGTTGTTGAAGTTATGTTATTACTGATTAAGTTATTACTACATTACTAGCACTCCACATTTAGATATTAAGGATTTTTAGCCTCGTACGCAATCTATTCCAGCAGATTATTTAGAAAATGCTTCTGCACTCAAACAATGATTTGGTTGAAGTAACGCGATCTAATTAATCACAAAAGCGGAAAAAAAGGCCAATACATAATACGCCAACTTTTTTAAATAAGTTATTGGTCACAGTGAACTACGTCACACGCAAAATGGTAACCCGTTAACGTGTGACGTACCATTTTAGTGACGCGTACCATTTTAGTCTGACGAAGTCCACTTGGTTTTGTTTACAGTTTACAGAAGAGGTGTTGGTTATTCCTAACTATACAAATCCAGATGATCCACGCAATCATAAAAGTCACAACCAATTGATTTTATAATTATCTTTAAAAATAAAATGAATTTCTCCAATGAAAATTTCCACATGGCATTAACTATCCAAACGCGCCCATTCGCTGGCTAAATATGCTGTTTACTTTTTTTAGATTAAAAAAAAATTCTCATGGAAAATTTTACCACCTTTCTGATTTCATTAAAAGATTTTAAATAACTTCTCTCGGAGGCGTCTCCCAAATTTCTGTATCAATTTCCGTAATAAACCCTTTGTCTTCAAGAAAGCCAGCAAGATGCATCAGGAACTCGGCTTCACGATTTCTAGCTTAACTCGCGATTTTCGCTTCGTGCAATACTCAATCGTGAATCCGATGATAATCTTCTGTATTTCTGGGTGGGTTGACGATACATTTTGGCGAAAGAGAAATTATAGTGCAAAACCCCGAATACAGGCCGGAACTAAATGCATTATCTGACCAAACATGTTTATGCCATGCGCTCCGGTATCTTACATGGCAAGCGACCCGGAAACAAAGAGACTGTGGATCATCTTTCACGCCCTCTGCTGTTAGATGAAGGAGATGCTTGTGCCTATATTAAGCTCTCTATGAATTTTAAAAATGACTCAAATACAGCTTTATTTATTATTATCACTGTGGATATTTTAGTGCTTTATGTATAGTGCGGGGGTGATTAGGTTCAACTGAAATTTTATGTTTCATATGAAGTTATGAATGATATAATCAACTGTTATCTGTTTAACGAATGGTCTGTTGTACGCCTCAGATCTGGAGAAGTTAATCCAGGAATCAGGACTCCCTTATGGGTTAACGTATAAGTAAAGAGCCTCCGCACAGGAACTCACGGTTCAAAAGGGTCCTCACACTCGGCTCCGGACATAATTCCGACCAAAACAGCCCGACAGCCAAAATCCGACAGGACATAACCGGACGGGGCAATAATGCCGACAGGGTCGAAAACCCGACAAATCAATAAATTAATGCAGTTATGCTTAATTCAATTAATTGCAAATTTCAATTCAAATAGTCAATTTAATTGCTAATTTTTTCATAAACATTTTTTATTTAATATTATAATGACTTCTTAAACATTAATATTTATGATGCCTTCTTAAACATTATAATTTATAATACCTTCTTAAACATTTTTGCAGTGTTTGCTGTCGGGTTATGGCCTGTCGGGTTGGGCTGTATGGATTCTGGCTTGTCAGGATTACGGCTGTCGGGATAATATGTCCCAGACCCCCTCAGACTGTATTAAAAAATCTTATTTTACGGAGCAAAGTATTATGATTCGTAAAATACAAACTCGGTTACAATGACAACTCTTTTATGAATGTTCGGTCCCTTAATTGCCCATAGACCTTAATGTTTTTATATCTTTCTTACAATGACATATTTTAACTAACTCCTCGGTTGTAAAGCTAAAAATATACGGTTATATGATATCCAAAATGCCTTCTTAAGTATTTTTTATTTCGTTTTTACTATTTAAATTTAATTTTACTAGCCAAATGATGTGAACGACGGAAAAATGACAAATGACGGAAAATGACACTTTTACAGTTAAAAAACGGCTAGATGTAAAAAAAAAAACGAAATCATATTCTTCCCTTGAATTGCCCATAGACCTTAATGTTTTTATATCTTTCTTACAACGACATATTTTAACTAACTCCTCGGTTGTAACGCTGAAAATATACGGTTATATTATATCCAAAATGCCTTCTTAACCTTTTTTTATTTCGCTTTTACTATTTAAATTTAATTTTACTAGCCAAATGACGTGAACAACGGAAAAATGACAAATGACGGAAAATGACACTTTTACGGTTAAAAAACGGCTAGATGTAAAAAAAAACGAAATCATATTCTTTCTAAGCATGAAAAACTTCGTGGGAATCTACTATTACTTTTTAACCTTCTGAGGGATAGAGACGTAAAACACGTCAACTGGTGTCTGTCTGGTTTTCCAGCAACACGCATAATATTTTAAAGAGTTTATAAATGTTATGATTTTACTTAATTTTAAATTAGTATGAGGTAATTTTTAATAGTTTACAACAGAAATACAATTTTTTTTAATTATTAACCCTTTCAGTCCCAGTGATGCCATTTGGCATCATCATGTTTCTGATCATAATTAAAAAAATAATAGGACTGACATCTATTGGGATTAATAACAAATATTTTCTTATAGAAAGAATAATCGACTGATGTGCTTTTTGATATCATAAATGGCTATAGACGATCAGAAAAAAAATCTAAAATGATGATGCCAAATTGTCATTGGGACTATGAGTTGGGTTAATGAAATTGAATTTTCAGTTTAAAAAAATTTAAAATTTCAATATCATGCAATAGAAACAAGTTTAAATTTAAGCCAATTTGCTTATTACTCAGAGGGTTTTAAAATTTTTAAAAACAAAAATACTGGCTTTTTGCTCTCAAATTTATTTCTCGCTCTTTTTTAACGCAAAAAACACGTATATTAAAAAAAATTAGAGATAATTTTTTTTATTGTGATAATCGTGTTCACCACATTAAGTTCTTTCATAATTTTGTACGTTTCTATAGGCCTTTTTCACTGCTGCCTAGTCTTATCCAATCAGAATTGAATTTTATCATAGAGAGATTCAGTAATTAATGTATTATTATAAGAATACATCACAGCTTACGCCTACTCACATCTATGAGTGTCCGGCTATGAGCGCCAGCCTGAGAAAGATTGGAGTACTGCGACTATGCTAGATCCGTATGGAGACAACATCAAGAAGTTCTAGAAGAATTATCAAATTTCACGCACATAAGATTCGACTTCATGGACACGACAAAAAAAATAATAAGAATACATTACAATAAGTGTGAAATCAAATATATTATATTTAATTTTAATGAAATCAACTATTTTAAAGCTTTTCTTAGATGAGAGTGGTTTATAAGAATGTATACAACTCAAGATATTAGTTAAATGTTGTTGTTGTTGTTTTTTTACAAAATTTACAAATCTCCATATTTTTAGCAGCCAGGTAACTAACAAAAAATAAAAAAAACAAAAAAAATTTATGAGTCATGTTTACCGAAATGACTACGATTTACACTGGTTTTCTACAAGTCGTCCTTGTTTACCGACGAGCAATAATAAAGTGGGTTTAAGTAAATAAATCACGAAACCTGTGTAATTAGGCAGAAAAATGAAAGAACGGTGAAATAACAGGAGGAAAAAGATTATCTTTAATCGGAACACTTCCAAGGAAAATGGCATTTAAGTTTAAATACATAAACTTTGCCCTCTACAGCATTTTGGTAAATATGTGAAACTGATTTATTTAAACGCGAAATGACATTAAACAAATATCATCATCACCACTGTTTCCAGGGTCAGAAGAGTCCAACTCCAGAAATAGATATTAAACTCTTAGGGAACGTTCATTAATTACGTGATGCGATTTTGACCATCCCCCCCCCTGGTGAGATTTCGTAATATTTGGCTCGACCTTAATATCACGTGATGTTTTTCAAAATTCGCACTTTTATTGATTGATTTCTATTTCGGTGAATTTTAAATAGTTCTTTTAAGCTCCAATATTTTGAAATATGGTTCGGAAAGCTACATTAATATTATCATGTAAGATTTTGCCAAATTTAAGTCGAGAAACATATTTTAATGGGATTTAACTATATTTCCTGTCAATTTTGCGGTGAAAATTACGTGATATTAGACGAGACCCCCTGTCACGTGAGATTTGGTGACATTCGGTTTTTCGGTTTGACCCCCCCCCCCCCCCCTAAACGCATCGCGAAATTTATAGACACCAACTTAACAATGGGATAATTTACAAGAAAACGGTCATAAAATTGATTTTTTTCATCCATAAAGTTTATCTAAAAAAATTAGAATTTTCTTGGATAAATATTCTTTTGGCCAACTTTTATTACTTTAATTTGAAAGAATTAAATAAACTGAAAAGTAGATATTGACATGATGAAAGTGTACGTCTGGCCGTACTCCCATCCCCAAAGTTTTTTTTTTTTCAATATCGGATCTTAAAATTTCTTTTTTTTTGTTAGAAAGGTATAACTTCAGAGGCCTATCTTTTACACTTATTGTTTGTCTGGCTGGACGTTTGGACGGACATCTGTTTACTGTCTGTCGACGAATTACCCATTGAATTAGCATTGAAATTTAATTTTAGTGATTTATAATATATGCCTGATAAGCCCCTTATTTCAATTAATTATATGAAGCAAGGGCCCGTTAAGGCAAAAACCAAATGTCCGATAAATAGTACCTGTATAGAAGGAGTGCACTTTAAAATATGCTCCAAATTCCCAACGCTGCGCACGATGTCACCCTTAACAGTTGCGTTGGGTGCCTACTCAGGTGTCGGCTCGTCACTGTGGTTCTGAATTATGACGCCCGTCTCCAATAAGCCCTCTTGAGTTCTATTGTGACGATAATTCAAGCTAACCTAATCTAAAATTAGTGAAATAGATTCGGAACCTCTCTGTGCCTGAGATACAGATCGCATTTTGCATATTTCACCCCTGGAACAAGTCAACAGAACCCCACAGCGCGTTCACCTTTGCCTCAATCCATTCGGGATCTACCCTGTTTGCCGAGGACGTGACGCGTTTTATCTACTCCACAAACGGTCAATCAAAAGGGGTAAAAGAACAATAACCAACATGCGGTAAAAAAAAAAGACCGGTTCAAATGAGGGTTCGGCCCCATCGTTCGTTTTATTGTTGTTGTTTTGGTTGTTTGGGGCATTTTTTTCTAACCCATAGGCTGGGTTACTATATTCATATCATATGGAACGAAACTTAAAGGCGATTTATAACCATTATGATAACTTAAATCGCTTGTTTTGGAATTGGTGGCTTTGTGGTTCTTGAAAGGCGATTTGGGTGTACCGAGGCTTTTGTAAATGATATCATTTTGACCTAAACGTAATTTTTATGGAAATGAGAGTTGTTATTTAACGATTGTAAGTAAAGGATCGTAAGGCTTCAATTTTCTGGTATAATATGGTTCTCATTGAGACTACTGCTTTAATTTAATACACTAGATAAACGGCGTTTATTTTTAATGTAGAATATTGCGAATGAGTAATTTAGATGATACCATTACGCGGCATTGATGTTTATGAATTGGTATGTAATGTGTAAGGTTTTAACGGGAAAACTTGGTATTACCGAAAAGTTTTGAAACCAGATTTTTTAAAATACCATACAGAATCTTTCCGAAGTGAAAATGTAGAAAGTTCTAAACTATTTTACGGTTTTGGTTCAATACGACATATATTATCTATGCAACCTTATAGATCACTGGAACAATGGAGTTTATTGAATTGTTTAATGCTGGTGTTGTTGTTTAAATTATTTTTTACTTTTCCTGAAGTGTGAAAATCAGTTACATGAACTCTGGGCTCACTTTTGGTCCTCAAAAACTCAAAATACTATTTAAAGACTTCAAGAAAACATTTCCCACCCTTGGAATTCCGCATCAATGTGCAACCAAAACAAGCACCCAAAGCAATGACGCCATTAGTTAATGTCATTACCTTATTTCACATTTTTATAACAACTTTTATTAACATTATTACCTTATTTTATGTTTTATGGATTTAGATCATGGCAAAACGTAAATTGTAGTATTTCTTTAAATTGATGATTGTATTTCAATTAAAACTCCAACACAAAAAAAACTCAAGAAAACAAAATTCCACCCAAATTAAAATCCCATATCAATATGCAACCAAAACAAGCTCCCAAAGCAATGACGCCATACGGTTGTGTTGTTCCCGCGCAGTGACCTTTGCAGATCGACTGGAAATCCGAAGAATCTCGAGTGAGTAACCTCTAACCCCACGCCCGCACAAACAACGCAACTGGGAAACCGCACCTAACAATTTCCGATTCGGTTCCCGATGTCTTGGCCTCGGATTTCGTACTAATGAATATCCAGTGGGTAAATTTGACACACTTGCAATTTTGAGTCAAATGGGTTTTTGCTATAGAGATCATGGTCAAAGTATTAGAGTGGCAGATCACGTGACCTCCAATTGCGGGACACGCATGGAGCCAAGATTACCATGGCAAACTTGCCAGTATTGCCACCTCTTCAATGAGAAAAATACTACGGCATCAAAAAAATACCATTTATACTAAAATTACAAAAAATACTATGAAATTACTAGAAAAGCGTTTCACGTATTTTTTTATAAAGTTACTAAAAAGAGTCCATAATGCAGCTAGTATTTGAATTGTTTTATCAATATAGTCCCTTCAAAATTAAGACTAAATTTGAAACATTTCAAACCAGACCAGTTTCCTGCAACTCTGCGTCAAATGGGCGCATCTTCATGTTACTGACTCACAAAAGAGCGAGAAAACGGAAAGCGGTGTCATTGCTATAGTCTACAAAATTCCAAAGTTTTAATTAGCTTGTACATTTTTATTTATGATTCTATGAAAATGAAGTTTTACCACTAGACGCTAAATTTGATTTTGCATCTAAAATTGTGAAAACCAGAAAATAGCTCCTTTTTTACTTGGGTCACTCTTGCTGGTAAGTACAGAATTTTGTTAATTTTTAAAGATTTATTACAGTTTGCGTTGAATAAAAATAAAGATAACAATATTCTTCTCAAAACGAGATTTAAGCTTTTGGTGCACGCCTTTTCATTTCTCTAATGCACCGTAATCGTCCACTTACTTTAAAATACGCAGTTAAATATAATTTTGTATATTTCTCTGAATTCAATTAACTTAATTCATTGCAGTTACAAATTTCATGCTTTTTCCAAAATTGGCTTTTTTATTAAATGATAAACCCCCCTCTAATAAATTCATATTCCGCCCACACTTTTTGTTGTAATTTTAAAATCATTTCGTATTTAATCGTTTATAAGTCAGGTACATATTTTAATAAATTAATGTCTCTACTCATTATGTGATTTTACTAAATCGTTCAAATTGCTTGGTAAACATGTTATCAATAAAATTATATTTTAGCAAAACGTTTAACAAAATATATCTGAAGTAATTTATTGGTTCAAAATTTAATAACAAATAAGTATTTTAATCGTTTTTCTATTTATATTAAAATCAAATTGAGATATTTTTTGTAGTAGTTTCTTTAAAAATATGAATAGCAGCAATCTGAAAATAAATTTATGAGATTCATATTGTAATTCTCATATTATTTCATTATTATGCGAAACGTACTATTTTGTAAGAATAAATTATTTGAATAAATGTTATAAATACTTTTGAATTACAGTTAATATGTTTATAAATAATAATTTAAATGTGTTTAGATCGTTGAAGTTTATTTTTAATTAACTTCTTAAAAAGTCGAGTTTATAACAAAGAACTCTATATTAACCAAAAAAACCTTTACAGTTATCAAAAGAGATGATTATTTGCATTTACAAAATACATTTGGAAGAACTATATGGTAAATCACTATTAAGTAGACTTTTACGATTTCCGAAAATAGAGTAATTTAGACTTTACTTTGAAGGCTGAATTAGGGAATTCGCAGGATCTTTTTCAAGAAGGTTTTCCATGTCACTCTATAAAGTCATTTTTTATACAGTTTCGACGTTACCATCAGCGTAAAAGGGGTTTGTTTTGGACAACTTTGTATGAATTTAGCAAATCTGACTCTTAAAAAGTCCAATCCAGTGTCAACAAGTTTCGTTTAAATGTGTCTGTGCCTATAAATTTGTGTAATAAGTTTTCAAAAGAATCACAGGTAGACGTAATTTGGTTGGTTGGTAGACATATATATTCAGGTTTGTGTGCTTGGTCAGAGACCCGCTTATAAACCGTCGTCAAGTAAGACAGACACAACACACACATAAGTGGATCCATCTCATTTTTAGAGACAGAGGCCAACTAGAGTATCCCCAGAATTGGCTTGTCACCCCCAGAGGTATTGATTTGGTATGGGAACTTGGAGGGCTTTGTGACCCACGACGGATTTAACGTGCACCATTCACCATTAGCGTACACGGAGGTCTTCGGAAGGCAGCGGGACTCGAACTCGCAGCCTTAGGGATTCCAGTCCAAGGCCTTACCGACCAGGCTATCCCAGCCCCACGTAATTTGTATTTGAAATAAAAATAAGCTGTGTAACTAGTAAGTGATCATATTGTACCTTACGAATATCTAATTAATTTAAATGAAATATAAATTCTTCGATAATTTAAAGTTACGCTCAGCATCCCACGCATTCTAAAGTAGCTATGTGTTCGTAGTTTCTGTTTGCACTAGTTACAAAAAGTGTTGGTTTCTTTAGAGAAAAACTGTTTTGACCTTTGATTCATTTTCGATAGATGATACCTTATGGAATAACACATCCAAGAGAATCCTATCAAGCGACTCTACAAACATCCCGCGAGCTTACCAAGGAAATGAATTTCATTTCTGAACGTGCCTAGAAAAGGGGCCTATGTTCAGTGTTATATTTCATGACTCATGCCTTCTTTCCGCAAGGATTCAGATTTTTAATCCCGAAAACCTTCCACCCAAACTCCTCTTTTATAAAAACATTTCTTTAAGATACTTTCCCTAACAGCGCGAGATATAGTAACGCATTATTTTTTTCCTAGAAAATCCCAGATTCAGGAAGCAAACAATTAAAATATCGTTTTTAGAAAACTTTGTAAACCGATTTTCAATCGCGGAGGGATGCAAGAAGAAAAAGTCCCAGTGCTTTTTCCCCCCAGGGGGCGCGTATTTTTTCTACAAACGGCAAAAGGCTCGGGAGGCATGCATCCCAAACAAACATGGATATAAAAGCTCGAAGGAGGCTTCTAATCAAAACACCGTCTCCCAAGTTGTAATGAGATGCAAGGCAAGGAATGTAGAGCCTCAGCCCTCGGGGCTTGAACCGCCGGAGAACCAGGTTTTGGCGCCCTATCTGAAAATTGGCGAAACCCACTTAGATCGCAAAAAAACTAACAAAAAGTAGGTTTGAGTCGCTATACAAATGTAAAACGATGTCGCTCGAAGTTCCGTTGGGTGCTCGCTCCAAAGAGTTCTATAGTAGGGTAGAGACTGAACCTTTCAACAGAAAGATGGACCAACACGGAGACAATATAGGGTGGCATGTGGGGGCCGATGGCCGAGTGGTTTGGAACGCAGGCCATAACGCTAGCAGTCCGCACGCTGTAACGGGTGCGGGTTCGATTCCCGCCTTTGCCCTGGGAGTACTTCCTTTCTCAGTATCAAAATTATAAATTAACTAGCACTTTTGCCACTCTATTCGGGCTCCGTAGTGAGCCATGGCTGCCGATGGCAGCTCAGTACGAGTCGTTCCTCTACCCTACTATAGAACTCTTTGGCTCGCTCAGGTGTCGAACTCGTCACTTGACTAGGGTTCTAAATTACTAGGACTTATTGGCTGTGTTAAAGCTCCTAAAAGAGCCTAGAAATAAGGCGGAAAAAATTAATTATCAATTACCAATGTAAAAATGGGGCCCGCGTGGCCTAGTGGATTTGATCGCAGCCCAATACGCTAACAATCTGCGAACTGTACCGGGTGCGGATTCAAATACCGCCTTAACCTTAACCTTGGGTGTACTTTCTCTCTCTGTCTCAGTAAAAATTCTATCTGTGTCTGTCTTACTTGACGAAGGTTTGTAAGCGGGTCTCTGATCAAACCATAGATATCATAATTAAAGTATTAGCGATTGGCTGATCACGTGACCTCCAATGCTAACGATTGGACGCGCATGGAGGCTTTTTTGGAGGTCCTTATGGCCAGTGTTGCTGCCACTTTAAAGAGAAAAATACTACGAAAAAAATTCTATTTAATTCTAAAATTACAAAAAAAAAAATACTAGAAAAGGATTTAAAGTCACTATAAATATTCTAAAATGCAGCTAGTATTTTTACGATATTTTTTTGTAATTTTAGAATAATTCTAAACTAAATTCTAAAATTAAGTTAAAAGTTTAGTTATAAAGTTTAAAGAGCATATTAGTATTTTAGAAATATTCTTAAATTACAAAAAAATATCGTAAAAATACTAGCTGCATTTTGGAATATTTATAGTGACTTTAAATCCTTTTCTAGTATTTTTTTTTTTAATTTTAGAATTAAATAGAATTTTTTTCGTAGTATTTTTCTCCTTAAAGTGGCAGCAACACTGGCCATAAGGACCTCCAAAAAAGCCTCCATGCGCGTCCCGTCGTTAGCATTGGAAGTCACGTGATCAGCCAATCTAATACTTTAATTATGATATCTATGGATCAAACACACAGGCAGGAAAATACATGTACCAACCTACCTAAATGTAAAAATAGTTAGGTTGAAGTATAGTCGCACTAGAGCTACACGAGGGCTTTTGGCGACAGCTGTCATAATTTAGAACCACATTTAGAGCCGATATCTGAGTAGGCAACCAACGCAACTTTTTTAAGGGTGATATCATTCACGACGTCGGGACTTTGGAGCATATTTTAAATTGCACTCCCTCTACATGGGGTATTATTCGTCTGACATTTTAACTGCACATGCCGTTTATGGGTCGATCATAAAATCATCATTTAATCAATATCATAACTAACATAAACATCAAGGTAAGTAGAAAATTGGTTCTTTAACTTTTTTTTAATTAATACAACCATTAATTAGAGCTTTTACAAAATGATCTATAAGTAATATTTTGGCTAAATGAGAATAACTATAGTTTAAAAGGTTAAAACTGTCTGTATGTTTATGAAAAGTGAAAAACTGCTAAATAATCTAAAACAAGTAGGGGTGGGTAGTTTTTGGTGGTATTAGAAGTGAGGACACGTATAACTATTGTTTTGAAAAGGGGGATGCGTCACCCCGCGTCTACCCACACTTTCAGCACTGGCTACTTGACCAGGGTTGTAGCCATCGTGGGGGGCTGCAACCATATACAACATCTGAAACCTTCCACAAAAAGGTAACATTTTAAAAATCTGTTTCGTACTAATTGTTGTGTAATTAAAAGTTTGAAGGGAAAAAAATTCTGACTGCGCCCCTGCAATTGACCCTTTTATTATATTTAAAGTTTTATTTTAGTAATTAAAAATTTGCGTAATACTATCTTTAACTCATTCAATATTGAGCTAATGCTACCTAGATTAGATGGCCGGTTAAATACGCTGTATGACGTCACTTTGGTGGACCAGTTTTGTGATTTTGACGAATAATCTCTTATTATAATTGATATATTTGAATCAAAAAGGTAATCAATAACCGAGTTTTTTCGTTATCTTCACTGAGCGACGCACACTGGTGCACACAGCACCAAAGCTATACACGGGATGTTAGCAAATAGTTTTGAACCGTGGACAAGTGACTATAGGAAGACACCTGAGCGGGCATACAAAGAAGCTTGAAAGGTAACCCCTGTTTTAAAACACCGTCCATCTTGTCCCAATAAGTTTGAGGAATTTAAAATAGGGTAACACCATCTTAAACCTCTTCAATTCTGCGTCGCTCTTAGCAATAGCCCAATTCTATTTAGATTAGAAGACCTGGGCCATGCCACGGGTCCGGGAATCGAGTCCCGGATTGGGCGAGGTTGACTCATCCTTTCATCCCTTAGGAGGGTCGATAAAATGAAGACCAAGCATGCTTGGGAACTAAACACTGGTGGTCTGCTTGAGGTTGACCACCTATCCGGGTTAAATGCCTAGCGACCCAGACCCCTTGGTCACGTAAGCTGAAATGGGCACGGCCGGATTTGGCCCACAAACGGACAGTGGCGCCGAGGAGTTTAGTTTTAGGACTACCTAGTAGTGTAGGGTGCCCGAAGTTTTGACAGAAACTCTTGTTGGCCGAGTCATGTAGCTAAAATAATATTTATAGGTAAATGTGAAAATGTAATTTAATTTTTCATACTCCATTATTCGATTAGTTTCTCTCAACCAAATCCCAATGTTCCAATGGTACACTTAGTAAAATATATATAATCATACCTTCCAACTCTCTAGATTTAACCCGGCATTACCGGATTTCAAACTATTTCGTGAGTTTCCATGTCACATGCAGAAACTGCCGGGTTTTTGAAGGGGGAAAACATTTAACTTTCTCTTGGTGTGTGTCCGGAAAATTGTTGGATGGTAGACATATATATTCAGGTTTGAGTGCTTGGTCAGAGACCCGCTTATAAACCGTCGTCAAGTAAGACAGACACAACACACACATAGTGGATCCATCTCATTTTTAGAGACAGAGGCAACTAGAGGATCCCAGAATTGGCTTGTCACCCACAGAGGTATTGATTTGTATGGAACTTGGAGACTTTGTGACCACGAGGATTTAACGTGCACCATTCACCATTAGCGTACACGGAGTCTTCGGTTGGTTGGTAGACATATTATTCAGGTTGTGTGCTTGGTCAGCGACCGCTTATAAACCTTCGTAAAGTAAGACAGACACAACAGACAACCACACACATAAGTGGATCCATCTAATTTTTAGAGACAGAGGCCAACTAGAGGATCCCCAGAATTGGCTTGTCACCCCCAGAGGTATTGATTTGGTATGGGAACTTAGAGGACTTTCGGACCCAACAGATTTAACGAGCACGTACTCCGCATATACTCGTAGGTCTTCAGTGGTACCGGGACTCGATCGCAGGACCTTCCGATCCGAGACCGAGACGCTGACCACTAGCTCACTACGGCCCCGAGGTCTTCGGAAGGTAGCGGGACTCGAACTCGCAACCTTAGGGATGCCACCGAAAATGGTTATTACCGAGTTAAATCTGAAGAGCATGTTGGTTGGTTGAATTAACGTCGGACTAGTGCCACAGTTGGCAGATCCTCATAATTTTTATATAATATGTATCACGTAGTTCTCATACAATTTATTGCAATTTTAATTAATAACCCATGTTAATAAGTTTTTTTTTTGCAGTCATCCTATAAATTGGATCTGTGCTGGAAATAGTAGAAAAAAATCCTAAATTTATCACGGATGGGCCCAAGTACACTGGGACAGACGTGCTCGTTAAATCTTTGGAGTCCAAAGTCCTGAAGGCGTTAGCGTACGATGTCGCTCGAAGTTCCGTTGGGTGCCCGCTCAGGTGTCGACCTCGTCACTTGACGAGGGTTCTAAATTACGAGGCACAGTTGGCTGTGTTAAAGCGCCTTCTAAGGATGGCTAGAAATAGACAGCCGGAAACGATGAATTACCCTCTACCCCTCTAAGTTTTTTTAATGTAAAAGTTATTAAGTGGAAAAGGATTTTTTGTGTAAGCTGAGCATGATTCGAACTATTTTCTTATCTTTTTATGACTTTCAATTAATTGCTATAATCTATTAAGTGACCCTAATGTGCCATCTTACGGAAGACATGAGGACAAAAATTCCTATCTTCTCATTTCTATTAACCTACTTTGATACAGGAATGGTGGCTTACACATTCAAAAACTCAACCAAATAAAAAAAACACGTTTGTAAACAATGTAAATACTGAAAATTCTAATCAAAAACATTTTCCATTGTAATTTCAACAATTAAATTCACATTAGCAATCGTATTTCACATTTTTATTTTTATTGGTAAGAAGTTTCGAATAACAGTTGATAAATGTTAGTTAAAAATTATACTTTTCTTTCGCCATTAAGGATAATGTTTGGAAAATTTGCAAGATGACTACCAACATTAAAATTTAAATTAACTTTTATACTCTATTGTTCTTACATTTATTTACATTTTCTTTGCTATTTTATAAGAGATTAATTAAAATGATATCATTAAAAGCAATTATATCACAAATAATACGTTTTCAATATAAACAATAACAATTATTACTAAAAAAACTATCAAAAATATGGACTTAAGAATTAATTTATGACACAATCGACTTGTAATAACACTCTAACACGACAGCCTAGTTGGTGAAAACTTCTTTGCATCACCCGAGGCAATTTAGTACCAATTTAATGCTATCTAGGCTACAAAGGTTGTCACGATGCTGTCCGCTTCAGTAGAGCTAATATTCAAACGAGCTAATATATTGACTATATTTTTAATGAATGAATTAAAAGTAAACAAGAAGGTTGGTATAAGTAACTACTGTCACGCAGAACCGCTTGCTCACAAATTTATACACCTAAAAAAAGATAGAAAAAATAGGTATCAATTTTTAAAAATTATATTCTTCTAGCCCATTTTTTTAAATAAAATTTCGATTGTAGCCAAGCTTATTTTTTTGCTTCGCTTTGAAGTATCACACTTGTCTATGGTTCAGGCTGGGAAAAAAGGGTGACAGACGGATAGACTGACTGAACGATTATCATACCTTCCACTCTTTGCACTGAAAACAAAAATCCTCCAATTTACCATCACAAAGTGTTGTAAATTTACATATGGTGTAAAATTTATTGTGTGGTACCGGCGAAAACGTTTGCTTCACTGGCAGTGATTGGATGCACCCATCTTCCCTGGTTAAACGCTATTGGAGTAAGTTGTTCATGTACTCTGTACGTCGTGAAAACATCAATTTACTGTAAAACCTCCTTATGATGACGTCAGGTACTGGGAACTCGTGTACTAGATTTGAAGTCTACATCTTTTTCATTTTTCAGCAATCTTAAAATCCAAAAAGAGATCTCTGGCAGCTACACCTAGCGCATGTGAAATTGTCTCGAAAACCACACTATGACGTTCGACATGTACTATTAACTCAGACTGACAAAGAATCAGACAAACAGACCTACCTTCTCAAACTACTTTTTTTAGAATCCGCACCCTCCAAAACGTGTAGAAAACACAAAATCCCCATTTCGGATTCTCAATCCCATCGCAATACTTTTATTACAGTATATTTCATATTAGGTTATTAAAAGTTAAAAAATAATATTGAGATTTGGTTTGGTTAGATTAACTTTAAAACAAATGTAATGGAAAGTAATAACAGAACAATGTGCTGTAATTTTACTTAATTATTTTTTGCAGTGAAAACGTAGCTGAAACCAACCTTCCCCCACAGAAAACCGCGCCAAATCTCCCACCAGAAGCAACCCTGTCATTCTGGCGCAAATGCCCTCAGGTCCCACAAGCTGCTGCCTATAGCGCCAGAGCCCTGTCCATTTGTTCGTTAAGAAGCGCAGCCCCCCCAGGGCGCCGCTAAAACCAGCACGGCCCTGATTAGCGCCCAAGGTAGTTTGGTCCCGCTTCGAGATTGATGCCGGATTTGTGTGCCGCAGAAGTGCCCTGGGCCTTTCAGGATGCAATTTGGGATGGGGGGGGGGGGGGGGGGGGGGCTACAAAAACAATGGAAGTTTGGTTTGAATGATTCGTGGAGAGGGGGGAGGGGTATAGTGAAGATGGTTAGGGTATTTTTATGGATATTTTTTTTTTAAAAATGTTTGAGATTTTTTTTTTTGTCGAATGAAATTTTCTTAAATTAGATTCAAATTGTTTGTATTATAGTTATCATTTTGTATATGGTTGTATTGTATTAGAATTTTTATGTTTACAGTTTTTTGGTGGTTTTTTAATTTTTTTTATTTGTTAAAATATCAAATTAATAAATGAAATCTTAAAAATAAATTATACATACATAAAATATTAATTTGTTAAAATATATATTTCATAAAGTATATATTTGTTAAATTATCTAACTTTTAAGATATATAATTGTTAAAATATCTAATTTTTAAGATATATAATTGTTCAAATATCTCATTGATAAAATACCAACTTTTTGTCAAAATAATTAATTGTTAAAATTTGTTAAAATATCTTGATCAGTATTAAATAGTAGGTATTTCTTAAAATTTTACAGCAACACTGAAATAATCAAACAGTTATCTAAAATCAAATTATAAGCAAAATGGATTCCACACGCACATTTATAAGGGACAAAAAATCAATTAAACAAACAAAAAAAACTTTCTCCTTTCACTTCTAATTTTTAAATTGCCAATGATATATTTTTTTCCAAAATACTGCTGCAAATATTTCTTAAAGCACTCTGTGAATGTAATGCTACAATTTATGAAATCTTCTTGAGGATAGTCCCCGGAGTGGACATTTCAGAGTTTTGGGATATAATTTTGAAAAGATTAAATTACCATTTTGAACTTTTATTATTGCTCTTCTGCTTCAAAACATTGTATTAAATGACTTAGAAGCAAAACAAATTTTAGAAATATAATTTAAAGGCACTGAAGGATGAAGACATGGTTTCTACCCTTTGTTTTGGCAATGACCCTTATGTGTTTTTAAAAGTCCGGTTTTTATCTTTATTGTTATTTTCTGTCTATTTTAGGTTTTAACTTTCTCGTTTTTCTTAAAAACCTTACGTTATAGAGTAGTAATAGTTATAAAATCAGGCAAAATTAGTTAATAATTTGCTACTCCTAAAAAAGTAATCCTTTAATTAAACAGTTAATAATTTGTATTTTGTCTAACTGATTTGTCTGATTAGGAAATTTTAAGATGATAGGACATCACTTAATCTAATAATTTTAAATTTCCAAGAGATTTGAAATTAATGTTAATTTATAAAATTGAAGGACAATTTTACCCTGTCAACCCCACTCGATGAATCCGCTTTTGCTTAAACAATGTAAGCATGTTTTAAAACAAGTAGATTATAACAGTAACAGTGACCTAGAACCGCTTCCACACATTATGTAAACACCTTAACAATAAAAAAAGCTAAAGCAACAAGAAAGCATTTAGATTTAATTCAAACTTTTAAACACGCAAAATTGGCTAGTTCCCTTAATTTTCTTTCGCAAATTCAACTAATCTTTATCGTTTGCTAAAATTTATTTGAAGTTTGAAATTTAATTATGTAAATTAGCTTGCTGTGAAATGCAAGCGAAACTTATTTTAACATCATATAACTTTATTTTTTCAAAAATTAAAAATAAACTTTTTTTAATGCAAAAAATAGAATGATCTCTTCCGCTTTAATAACAATTAATAAATGAACCATCAAATAATCGGATTGTCATACATATTATGGCATTCCATTCCAAATTTTCAATTTGAAATTGATTTACTTTATTTGAAATTTGGAAGTTGGTTTATATCACAAAAACTGAATTTTCCTTTCAAATAAAATAAGTTTCTCTCGCAACTGTTGGCAACAACAGTGAATGAAAACTGACGTTCTAATGTTATTCAATTAGACATTTAATTCGCACTTGTTTGTGGCAGTTGTAGTTCGGGCTGTGAAAGTGGGTGACGGACGGACAGACAGAATGATTTAATACTTTCTACTTTTTACGTTATAAACGTGGAATGGAAACTAAAATAAATAAATACAAATTTTTACCAAATCATCAATGTCTTTTAAAACAAACGCTATTTGAGATGAGGCTTCTTCCATGTTAACTCCAATAGGAATAAGACATCACTCATTCGCGCGTACAGTCTGATATCCCCGTGCAACATTGAGAGCAATTGAAGAGCTTGGTGGAAGATCGTGCTATGTTACATTTTTGAAAATAATTTAATTTTTCTGTCAATGAACATGTTATTCCCTCCTTTTAAGATGGCATTCTCCTTTTTCATTAACTTTAAGTAAAGTAAACTTTTTAGCTTTTTAAGTGCCGTTTTTAACTTATCTAAGTGCAAACGAAAAACTTAAAAGCTCATTTTCTCGTTTTCACCTTTTTTGTCACTTAGCACTTTCTTCTACCAAGCTCTTCAATTTATGCGTGCGTCAATGTTACCAATGTGTTCTATGGGAGTGACGCGGCGTGAATGCTTGAAGAATTTCAAGGGAAAAAGTTAATTTGTTTCTGACCTGAGTCTTAGCCTAAGGTGGAGATGGAGAAATTGTGCACGATTGGGCAACGCACACTCAAGCTTGCGGCACTTTATAAAGCTGTTAAATAAATGTAATTGCTTTCTAAAACCTATTTGCATTTTCCTCGACATGAAACACGAAAACAGTCTGATGTTTTTATTATTGTATTAAAACACTTTGAACATACTACAAGTATTTTTGATGTACCTACATATTTTATTTGTGTAATTTTTTTTAATATTTGAGTACTAAGGATTTATTGTAACACCACCTATTCTGCATTTTTTGGGTTACTCCGGAACTTCGTGAAAATGACGAAATTTTCGTGAAATTTGAGCACCCATTTCTGAGAGTGCAGTAATTAAATGGAATATCCAATGATAGGTTACCTTTAATTGTGCACCACACATAGTTCCTTATCTTTAAAACCAGAAATAAAAAATATATAATTAGTCTACACTTATAGCTGTTATGGATAAATAGATAAATTGTTCAAAAATCAAATACATTAATCATTAATATAATATAAAAAATAGCATAGGGAAAACTGAAACCTGAATCTAATTTCTCTGAGAAAAGGAAAACTTAAAAGCTTAAGAAAAAGGGGTTCTAAAAAACAAGTAAACAATATACTATTTCCGCTGTTAACATATACTAGTAACATATACTATTTCCGCTTTTAAAAAACGCTATTTAGTCAGTTTTAATCCTTTTTTATAACTTACCATGCACACAAAAACTTATGTTTTTTATTTACCTTGAAAGCAGTTTGTACTAATATCATATGCAAATTCTTAGGTTCTTATAAGCCCTATAATGTGTCAGCGATTTGCTTTATCTCACTGAAGATGTTCAATATTCCGAGAATCAAATAAAACTTCAAACCTGTAAAGTTTTAGTTTAATTCTTAAAAATCCTCGACAATAACTTGAGAATAATATAAGTTTCATTACTGTTTTACAAAAAATGAATTACTTTGAAATGTGTTTAAAGTTCAATATAAAGAAGGTAAAGCAACTTTTTAACGAATTAAACCCAAAAATATTAAATTCTTTTTTTACTTCAAAACCACTTCTTATCGTCTTTTTTTATGATTAATGAGGCCCTAACATACTTTTCCAGTCCTGTAATTCTCCATGATACTTTTTTAAAAAAATGTGTTAAAAAATATACATCAAAACTATTTTTAAAAATTCATTTGCATATTTATCCAACATTTCCCTACGCGCAGACCTACCCTCTGCAACCGTTTCTACTTAAATAAACCCCGGCCACAGAAACCCCTTATTGCCAGCATCTGTCCCCCAGGCTTCACCCCAGCACATGTCGGGCCTGCTGGAAAAACGTGGTTGCAGGAGACAAAAACGCAGGCGAGGCAGCCATGTATGCATGCTGCCTCGGATCGATGCCTGGCCTCAGGCCTATATTCAAGAAGGCGGCCTTGGCTTCGAAACAGGGCCTCAGGCCCTTTACTGCTCCAATCATAAAGTTCAGAATTAGATGGATATGCTGTCGGGCAAAAACCAATACAAATACCGGTTTGCAAAGTGAAGCCACCGATCGCTTTGTAGTAAGCCTATGGCTAATTCCATGTAAAATTGTCCTCTCTGTAGTGTAAGTCACGTGTGTAAAAAGTGATTATCCCTATAACTTTTAGCATTAAATGTAAAATATTTAGCTGATCTACGTTTATTAAAACTAAATAATGAAACGTGCTTTTTTTAATTTGATTTAATTTTCAAATTTAAATAGCTTTTAATGTCCTCTTAAATTATGACTTACACTACAGTTACATGGAATTACACCTCTCGGTGAATCGGAGCTATTCCACAGTGGAGTTCGTATGGGCTTACTACATCGACTTGGCTATTTTTGACTCGTGTATAAAAACTATAATGACAACGCATTTTCTTACCTGTGAAGGAAATTACTATCATTTAGTCTAAATTCAGATTTCGTGCTACAGGACAGGCTGCAACTGCGCAAATAGTCAATTTTGGACTTTAATTAACATTTTTCAAGGAATAAAATGAGGCGTTTCAGCATGAACTATACCTTGTCTATCCAGAATGCGAGCCTCGAAAAAACTTTCTTCCCCCATCCCTTCGCCTGGTTTTCTAGGAAATAGGGGAGCATCGCTTTTCTAAACCTAACGCGTTTGAGGTTCTGTTGTGAGGTTAACAATCCGAACAGTTCAAACCCAAGTAGGGTGGGGAAAAAACACGCTCACGCCGTTTCGAAGAAAACCACATGCGGGGATGGGGGAGGAAAATGCCTTCGAGGCTCGCATTCTGGATAGACAAGGTGTAACATTGGGTGAGCGTTTTTTTTGGGCTTACTACGGTTGCTTATCGACCTTCTGACGGCTTCACTTTGTTTGTCGCCAAGCATCTCCCGCATCTTCTCACCTCTATGGCTCCAATCGAGGAGGGAGCTGTAAAAGGAAAAAAATCTGTTGAAGGAGCGAGGCCTCAGGCACCACATTTGGATGATGGTATCTACTTCCTTTAGCGAGGTTTAGAGTCCGTGCCCTAGTGTAAAATTGATTAATTCAATCCAATTGGTAGCATTGTTCGCGATTATTGTTCCTAGAAAAACTTCCCGGGAAAATATTGCTCGAAAAAGAGTTGTAACAAGTTTTTTTGCTGTTTTGAATGTTGCCAAGTGTTAATTAGGTTTATCTGCATTCATATTTTGGGGACTGTTTTGTTATTTCAGTATGGTTGCATGGAAATAGAATAATTTATTGTTGTTGCATCTTCTGCAATGAGCTTCTAAAACTCCTAAAACTAAATTACATTATTAATTGAAAAGAAAGTTTCAGGAAAAAATGACATCATCAGATTAAAATAAATTTTAAAAACTAATCAATACAATGTAACAACGACAAGTATTGCATTTGGATGATGCTATAATTTCTTTGGAGAGGCTTAGAGTATTTGCCTTAGTGTAAAACTGATTCATCTAATACACAATTGGCAACATAGTTCACGATGTTTGCTTCCCAAAAATCGTTTTTATATAAAAAGGTAATAAAAGTTTTTAATAATGTATGATTAAAAAAGCTAATAGCTTATATTCTGATGAGTATCGACATTACTACTGAAAAGAAACTGAAGGCCTTTGAAATGGAAAGCTAAAAAAGAAAAGAATTACTAGCTTTTAACACTATGTAGTAGCTGAAATATATTACATTATGGTTTTAAATGCATTCTAATATGCTAAAAAAAACGTTTACAATGACTATAATTTGTAGTGAAAATTCTTTTCTAATTACGTAATCAGTACTTGCAGTTTAATGACTTGTCTTTACACAGAAATGGTACATTTCCTAAAACGAAACTTTTTTAAGAAGTTTAAATATTATTTATATACTAAACTAAACCAACTAATATTCTAAAAATAATAAAAATAAATAAATTTTAAGCCAAATTAAGCCAAATTTTAATGTTAAGTAATTTTAAATTTAATTATTTTTTGTTTTGTTTTTTGGATAAATGTAGCTGGCTTACGTGACTCTATAATTCCACTATTTGAAGTTTGTTCGAATATTTATTTTTTAAAATTTCTAATACAGATTTTTCAAAAAGTGGAAATATAGAGCACTACAAACCACCTACATTTATCATATAAAATAATTGTTTGTAAAAATATTCAATGCAGCCGAAGTAATTTAGTTTAGAAGGTTATTTTTTTCTATTGGATTGACATAGAGAAAATACTTCGGTTTTGAAACCCGGTTACCATTCCACTTTAAAATAATGTGGTAGAAAATATATATTATAATAATTTAAAATTATAGTAATTTCGAACTTTTTATGACAACGGAATACGTCAAGAAAGTTGATGAAAATAAATTAATCAAAACCTTGTAATCATATTCAGTATATAACTCATTTGGCCGGTTTTAAAGTTTTACGTAAACTTAAACATCGTTTATATGAATTAGTTGAAAACCGCTTCTCTGTTTTGTTTCCTTTTGAGATATTTCTGACATTCGTCCATGACATTAAAAATTATCTTTCTGACCAAAGACGGACACAATTATGATGCTAAAAGATGTAAAAAAAAAAGTTTTTTTATGTTATGAATTAAAATATAAGGGTGGATATTTTAAACTTTTATAAAAAAAATAACCATATTTTTGTAATTTAGTATGAATTTTGAACTTATTAAATAAAAAATTATAACAATTAAACATTTCAAACTCAACTATTGTCATTTTTGCATATTAACCTCCTGATGCTACAATAAAATCTATAACTCATACATTCTTTTTTTTTAGCAAATTTTATATAAGAGTTTAAAAAAGCAACGTTTTACTTTTCATTTGTGTTTGAATATGTTGCTTTTTTTAAACTCTTGCTGATAAAGCAATTTTTTTACCTTTTTATATGATATGTTGAAAACTATGTTATGTGAGGAATTAAAAGGCAGAGTCTTGTAATTTTTGTAACAGTAAATGCTATTTAAGGTCGCTGTCCTACACGATTTAATTATCTTCAAACCAAATTCGCCAAACAAATATATATTCTGATTTAAACTCCAAAGCGCCAAATAACGTATTTTAATTTGTTTTATCTCATTAGATTATTATTTATTATCATTTACTGACAGTTTTGGTAATTTTGTAATTGGACGGATAAAAACATAAAACAAAATTAGTTGGCTTTTTTTAATAATTTCAATCTGTAGTTTTGAAAATGATCTTCCATACAAAAGAAATATTTGAATGCTTGTAGTATTATTAAAAATATTAAGTTAAAAAATACAAATTACCAAGCGTCAAAAACACTCGAATTTATAGCGTTAGATAACAATTCAAGAAATAAATGAAAAATTCACCTCATCTATTACAATTAGTACCGTTTCCTCGAACTTTTGTACGAAATACAGGAAATCAACAATAAATTTGAATTAAAGTCTTGAAGAGGCGGATAATTAGCCTAATGTCCGAAACTTTTAATGTAAGCTGGATTCATCATCAAAACTCGGACAAGGTTAGGTCTTTTTGTTATCAAAGCCAACCGAATGAAAAGAATAACTGGTTTTTTAACCTATACTTTGATCTCATAAGAAAGCTCAATTCTTATTTTTACGACTTTTTAACCTGGATCGACATTTTGACCCTAACTGGTCTCGACCCGGTTTTATATGGAGTTTTGTTTAAATTTTTTTAATTCTATGCAAACGATTTTAAATTGTTTGGTTTTCAAAAGGATTACCGGTAATGTTTTTAATAAAGTGAAATGTATTGATAAAGGTTGTTGATAATAATCAACATAATTATCGATCGGTTTAATGAAAAATAAATGTTCACACAAAAATGTATTTCGCAAAACTTCGCTTTGCAGGTTTATTAAAAACGAGTTTTCTATATCTATCTAATCTATAAAACTTTCTGTTTTATATAAATAAATCTTAGAAGAAATTGCTAAAGACTTTTCTTGAAGATTTTGATGATTTCAACTTTTCATTTTTTTTATTTAAAAGAACAATAACAAGTTCGTATTTCCGGTGAACTTAAAAGTTTGCATGATATTAGTATTATTTTTCTTGATTCAATAGAATTTTATTTCACATAAAATTCGTGCAAATTTTAAATCATTAAATAAGGTAATGTATAATATAGCTTTGCTTTAAATTAGAAAATGTATAAAATGATGTACTATATTTTTAACATTATACTAAACGTGAAATCTAGGTTAGAGTTGCTTTACTCTTATTTATTGACATAAATTTAAGAAAACTTTGATACCATTATGAAACATGTGTTTTATAATGCAGCCTTTAAAAAATCTGTTAAAAGTATTGATACATGTTTAAAACATGCATTGGTGGGAAAATATGTCTTATTTTCTAATAGATTCAAATCAAATTAAAATATTTCATACATACACGTATATTCTTAAAAACAATTTTAAAGCTTATACTATCGCTATAATGATATTTTAGTCTTGGAATGGTATACTGTACTTTAACACCCTGTGTTTGTATCAAGGATTTGATAAAATTGAAATGAAAATTAGTAAAATACGTAAATTTGCAATTACATTTTTTTTATTTAACAGTGGAACACAAGAATTGTGTAAAAATGGCAACCATTGTAATATTGTGTGGTTTCAATACAAGAATTGTGTGGATGACATACGAAAACAAATTTATGTTGTTCCAATGCACCTGACGATCGAAAGATGAGTTATCCATCCGTGCTATATTATTTTGGCGTCAAGTGGCGCATGAGGCCTGTGGTCTCATGCGCCACATGAGCGTTAGGAGACTTAAGTCAAGTTAGTCAAGCAGGGCCGCCGACAGGGGGGGGGGGGGGCAAAACTATGCATTGCATTGCATAGGGGCCCGTGAAAAGTTAAATGGCCCGCGCCAGCTTGCCCTGTTTTTTTAAAAATTATAAGCAAAAAAAATATTCGCAAATCACTAAAATATTTTATTGGTTCGAAATTAACATTGGGCCCCTAATGTCCAGGATTAGGGCCCCTAGTCGGAAGGACCTAAAATTGCATTCCATTATCAAAAGAAATTTGCTATTTTTTTAAATTAATTTTGTAAAATTCGTTAGTATTATTGCAATCTTCATGACTTTTCACACATTAATTTTTTTAAAGACAACTCGATAAGCAAAATTTATTAGAATATATAACAAGAGGTTGCCCCTAAGTCACTTTAGGATCATATTTACCAATGGGCACATTTAACGACGGGGATTAAAGTCCCCATTCTTTTGGAACCTCAAAATTTATTTAATTTGAAAAAAATGCGGAAATGGAAATTATTTGTGTTTATTATAATTTTTATTGAAATTTGTAGCATTGACTTTTTAGCATTATATTTTTAAAAATATATTATAATTTATTCTTTCTTCGATAATTTAAACTAAGAAATTATTCCTTCTTCAGTAATAAGTTTCGCAAGAGGGGCCCTTCGGGAATTTATATATATGCCCCAGCAAAAGACCAGGGTTAATAAAAAAAGAGTATATTTCTACTTTTTCTATAGCCCAGGCCGAAAAAACTGCGCGACAACACAGCCCACAGAGCATGTTTTTTTGTGTGGAAAATAGTCACATTCCTCTCATTCCTAGTAATCATTCTCGTACTTGAAGCTTTAAACTAAAGTAGTTTTAATTGCATTTTTCTTTTTTTTGTCAAATAAATTACATTTTTAAAAAATAAATTTTTTATCCGAAATAAATAATTAATGATAAATTTAATATAAAAATAAATTTTGGTTATTTAAAGTAAACAACGAAAATTACTACATTTTACAAAACAGAATTCATAACTTTGATTGCAAAGTTTTTCACAACATAAGATGCAAGTGATAATTTGTTATCTTTTATGTAACTAATTATTCTCTTATTTGTTTACAGTTATCATTTAATAATGTTGTTTGTAACTAATATCATGTTAAGCTTATGTGTTAATTAACACCTATTTAAATAGGTAGTCTTAGATTTCCTAAAGACACGTATGTGAAATTTTCGTTAGCTAACAACAAATTAGTTACTTTATTTAGAAATAAGGGGTTTAATTGTTCACTAATAGTTACCATAAATTTAGGATCATTATAATGAAGTAAATTGACTTTAATGAAAGAATTAATATTATATTTAATGTAATTGTTTAGAGTAATAATAATTAAGTATCTTTTTAGCAGCCAGATTATTTTTTTTATTAAACATAGTTAAGTGTTACAAAATCACACTGCTTCTTGTCTTTTTCTTTTGTAATTCGAATGTTATAAGAATAAAACTGAAATATTGTAAAACTGTTTTTCCGTAATATAGTATTTTTGATTTGTCAAATGAATCAATTTTTTCGATAAATTGTGACTAATGGGTTTCTGAAAAAAATGATTTAAATAGTGTTTTCACAAAATATTAGTGCACCGAAAATAGTAAAAATTGGATTTTTTAAACAATATATTTCAATAAAAAATGTTTAGTTAATCACTCTTCCGTGGACTCGTAAAATGAAGGGAAAGTCCGTTTTTCTGGTGGGCAGACAAGAATTTTTTTTTAGAGCATAGACCAAGTCTGAAAAGGGATATTTTGTTTCATTCATTTCCGGTGGGGTCAGTTCCTAAGGAGTCCCCTATCAGGATGGGGGACCCTTTTCGTCTCTTACCTACTTCGTGATTTCCCGCGCTATTGACAACATTCCATCCACACTTGTAGCAGAAGGCACTATCCGCGTGGACGTGGAATCACCGAGCGTGGAGGATTAAATAAGTGAGCGTAAAATAAACACATCCCGCTACATAGAAATTTTGATTATTGAAATTAAATAACAAAAAAAAATACTTACTTTTGCAAAACACCTTGCACCTTGAATTTCGAAAGTCTCCAAGACATAAGATGTGAGTTATGATTCGTTATCCTTTATATTATTTATTATTCTCTCCATTTGTTTATAATAATTATCCTTCTGTAATGTTATTTGTAGTACCAATGTAATAATGTATTTGTTAATTAATACCTTTAAATTGGAAGCCTTAGATTTCTCTTAGACACTTTTAATTTTTGCTTTAAAGTAAGAGGTTTAAGAGTTCATTAAATAGTTACTAAAGTTAATAGTTTAAAATCATTATAATGAAATTATTTTATTTCTAACGAATGAATTAATATTTAGTATAATTGTTAACTAAGTACAATTAATTAGCCATTTAAGTTGATTAAAACTAATTTACTACATTAATTAGCCCTTGTTTTTTAATCAATCATAAATCCTAACTAATATAGTTTTGGCTATACCAAGTGGGCCAGATCGAACCTTTGTACCACCACCCTTGGAACAAACCTACGCTACGCTACGCATTTTAATTTTATCGAAGAACTAGCGCCGGAGGCGCTATCGTCTCCTAATCATGACTGAGTTTCGTACATGAACGATAAAAAGCCAAAGACTAGGAAATCATGAGCAAAAACCGTAGTTTAAGCGAATTTGGAACAAACCTGGCTACTCCACTGGATAAAAGTAAGGAGTTACATAAATTTCATTTTAATATGTAGCAACTTTAATACAGTTAACTCGATATTATTGCTTCGAAAAGTTACTAATTACAATGTGTATTCTTTTATAGCGAGAACCCTTATTTTTATTAATTTTTGCTTATTGTGTAAAGATTAGATCTAAGTGGAGGGGATCATTGGTTGGTTCATTAACATCGCACTAGAGGGCTATCGGTGACGATCCTCTTAATTTGGAACCGCGATCAAGTGACCCTGGGGGGGGGGGGGGGTCCTAATGAGTTAGGGGCCCAAACTAAGTTGCATAGGGGCCCGTAAATCCTGTCGGCGGCCCTGTAGTCAAGCTATATTATTTTCTAAAACTGTATAATAAAAATATAACATTCATTTTGAAATACTGAATTGAATATTAATTGAGCTTTAGTATAGCCATTTATCCAAAACTTTAAAGAGCAGATGATATAATATTTAGAATGGAATTTCGGGAGCCTTTCACTAAATTTTTGTGCTAATCATACATTTGCGTGGTTGCAACACTATTTTTTTTTGTTTTAACGCAACTTGTAATAACTGAGAAAACCACAATTTTATGTTTTGAATTCCAACACAAGTTTGTTTATAAGTGTATGCAAATTTTTTTTTATCTAAATTTAGAATATCGTTAAAAAATAAAATATCATAAATATCTAAAAATGTTGCATTGGTACGAACTTATATCTTTCTTTCTTCAAAACATGAATTAGTAAAAAAAAAGCTCTGGATAGTGTATCCGGATGTAAGAAACAATGACTTTTTTTCAATATTACAAAATTCTATAGCGGCTACCATTAAAATGATTAGTGAGGAAGTGCGGTAACATAAGTGCGAAGTTGACCAACGTTGGTAGAATATTCTGATGCTCTTTGAAATTAAATTTTGCTTTTAATGATAACTTATAATAATAGATTTTCTTAGTATGGATTTTTTTATTTCAATTAAAATATGTATAATGTATTTTAAATTCAATTTTAACCAGGAAGTAGACCATTTGAATTATAGTAGCATTACTATGTAGTTTAATGTAATTACTACAACAACAAAAAAATCGTATCTATAAGTTAAGTACTATTCAATAATAATCATTCAATATATGAACAAACTTCAAAGAATAGTCCATATGCTGGTTTTATCATTATTTCTAAAACATAAAAGATATAATAAAATATAGATAAAAAATATAAATAAAGCTGGTCTTACCATATTATTTCTAAAACACTAAAATCTAAAATATACATTTTAATGCTTGCGTTTGTTACTTTTGTAAGTATTATAAATGCTCAATAATCTATACAAAAATTAGGATTCATGAAACAAAGAATTAATTTATGTCCACTCTCCACTCTGTTAATTTACCTTATCCAAGGTCGCATAATTGAAATTAAGAGTTTATCCTTAAAATACAAATCTATTTTCTTACACTGTAAAAAAACCTGTTGTTTTTTACAGTTAAAAACTGTCAATTTTGATGCCAGTTAATAACTGTTTTTTAATAACTGTTTTGAAACTTCATTTTCAAGTACACAAATTGAATAAATATAAAATTTGTTAAAACCACTTATAAGTTCATATTTTAGTGTATATTTTTCTACCATATTTAGGAAGAATAATTTGAGATTCTTAAAAAGGGGAAAATATATTAATTTCGTAACACAGTTTTTTGCCGCCTCGTAAAATCTTTCTTAAGGGTTTCCAACGCCTTTATTATAATTACTTTTGAATTAAAAATACCGTTTTTTTAAAACTGTGACTATCCTACATCAACAATATATTCACTAAATTTCTCAAATAAAAAGTCACTTTTTCGATTTCTGTCCATTGCACGCCTCAATGGGTGGTTGGAAACCAGCAAGCATACAGAGTACTTTAAGAATTATCTTTAAAACAAGTAGGTTTGTAACAGAATCTGACACTTAACCCGCTTCCACACAACAGTTGTGTTTAGCAGGTAAAAAGGCGACAAACACAGCATTAATTCTATATTAAACATTTTTATGCTAAATTTGGCAAGATTCATTTAAGTTTTATTTCGAAAATTCAATAATTTATACTTATCGTTTGCAAAAATTAATCTATATTTTAAAGAATAAATATGTAATATTCCTAGCTTTTAAATAGAATGAAAATATTTCATATCAACATACGAAGAATCTCGTAGTAAAATATATTTGACGTCATTTCAAACTGATCGATGGCGCAAAAATAAATTTATTTTAATTTATTGTCTAAAAGAATTAAAGTTTCTCGAGCGATTGTTGCGAATGGCAATGGTGATTTAATTAGAATAAAAATGGCTTCCTATGCTTTTTTAATTGAGCATTAAATTTTGAAATTTTTACATTTAATTGAAGTACTTCGAATTCGAAAATTTTTTTCTGAAATTTTCAATGTATTCTAATTTCGATGCGCTGAATTTTTTGACGTATCACACTTGTCCGTAGCATTTGTAGTTTGGGCTATGAAAGTGGTTGACGGACAGACAGATAGACGGACTGAACGATTATAATACCTTCCACATTTTACGTTATAAACGTAGTGTGGAAGCTAAAATAAGAATAAGCATGATGAGCAGTGAAACGGTTTTTCCAAAACCAAGAACAATTCGTGAATTAACGCACAAATTATATTTTTGATTGAAATTGAAATTATTTGTGGATAGTGTGTGTGAAGAAATTTGTGAAAGAAAAGGTTATTGTAAAAAGAGTTTTTCTGATAGTGTTGGTAAAAGGTATATCTGTTGAAAAGCCATTTAAGCATATGAAAAAATGTGATATGTCAGTATATAGATACACGTATGTAATAGACTTGAATTTTATAATTTTTTTAATAAACGAAAAAAATAAACCAACAACCCACACTAAATCTAGTGTATAGTAATAAATTCAATGTAGACATTTAATGATGTCAGGTGTAAATCCTCAAGATTCTAAAAATAATTGCTAGTAGTATAAGGCAAATAACAAAGGTAAAATAAAGAACACTTGAAGAAAAGAAAGAAGCTTTTGACCGAATACAGAACATTATTTTCTTTGTAAAAAAATTTTTGTGCTAGGTTTCACCATGATATTGGTTCCTAGTAGCTGCAACGGCTGAGTGGTGAAATGTTTCACGTTTTTTTCGGTGTTTGGATGAACCATTTTTCTGGATTTGGAAACAAAAACCTGAGAAATGGTTCAACCGAATACCAAAAATATGGTGGAACGTTTCACCATTCAGCCGTTGCAGCTACTAGGAACCAATATCATGGTGAAAACAAGCACAAAATTTTTAACAGTGTAACTACATTCAAAATATTTTTTTACTTTAAACTAAATGAAAAAATTAAATCATGCATAAATAAGCGCAATATTTCTTCAATTAATTGGAAAGGAGAATTTTATGGTGTTAATGGTGATTTCTCAATTCTCTTTAAAGGCAATTTCATTACGACTAATACACAAATGAAAAGTAATTAAAATTATGAAAACTCATTCATTTGTCATTAAAAGAACCTTTTAATAATCTTCTTCATTTAAAAACAAGCATTTTTTACTTTGTATTTACTGATTGAGGCATAGTTCGTACAATGCATACCTATATATATTTTTAAATTATTTTCTCCTACACACTTATACTCTTTTTTTAATGCAGTAATCTTTTGTTTAAATAAATCTATTTTACTCTATATAATATGCGCTCAAAAGATATATCAGTAATAACTATTTTAAAAAATAGTTTCTAGTTTCTTTTTGCATAAATGTTCTAAGGCGATTTTTAATTTACATTCAACGTTTACTAATGCCAAATTGGATAAAAACTCGAAAATACAAATTATAGATTGTTATATCGTAAATCCTTATTCGAAAGAATGTAAAGTTAAATGATGTTATGATAAGTTTCGCTACTATTTTTAAAGCAAGCTATTTTACTAAATTTGTTATCTTCAAACTTAAAAACAATTTAGCAAACGTTAAATAATTATAATTAAATTTACGAAAGAATGTTGATAAAAATAGGCAATTTGGCAACAAATAGTTTTTTTTAGAACTAAATGCTGAGTTTTTGTTTCTAAGGTTTATAAATTGTTTGTGGAAGCTGTTCTAGGTAACAGGCTAATTTCACAAACCTGCTTGTTATGTCATGTTCCCAAAAAATTTATTAAATAGTTTTGATAAATGTTTATCTATATTTTTATGCCGACCTATAAATGGTCTGTGCAGCAAAAACATCCTACGAATAATACCCCATGTAGACGGAGTGTACGTTAAATATGTTTCAAAGTCCCAATTCTACTTACGATGTTTCTCTTAAAAATTTCGTTGAGTGCCTACTCAAGTGTCGGCTCATCACTTGACTGTGGTTCAAAATTACGACGCCCGTCACCAATAGCCCTCCTGTCGCTCTAGTGCGACGATAATTCAACTCAACTCCAACTCATCCAAAGTAAATATGCTCTAAAGTCCGCGTTGATGTCGCGCTAAAAGTGGCGTTGGGTGCCTACTCAGGTGTCGGCTCGTCACTTGACAGTGTTTCTAAATGACGAGACCCGTCGCCAATAGCCGTCGAGTAGTTCTAGTCTAGTTCGAAGCAGGTGTGATTTTTTCGCTTCCAAAACTAATATTTCCCATTCCATCGGGAAATACTGGTAAATACGGGGAAAACTGGTAAATACCGAGAAAAACTGGTAAATACCGAGAAAAACTGGGAAATACCTCTTTCTTTATTCCATATTATACAATATTTTAATAATAATAATAATTTTTTTATGTACATGTGAACACTTAAATAATTAAACAAAAAAACTATATGTTTATTACATTATCATAGATGCAAAATAATTAGGAAATATTTGTAAATTTTTTAAGGCTATGATAATTATTTATTAAAATAATTTTAATTAATCCCATAAAATAACATTTATGAATTTATTGTTGTTTCAATAAGGTTAGGTTTTTTCCAGGCGGGCAAAAACCTAATTTTTTCCAGGACGGTAAATACCGATTTTTACCATGGTAAATCCATGCCAACCCTGGTTTGAAGTCAATTCAACCAAACCCCCCCCCAACCCCCCCCCCCCAAACATCCCCCCCACCTAAAAGGCCGTCCCCCAACACCCCACCCCTCCCCCCTAAGTTGGCGACGGCGGCGTCCTTGGCAACCCCACGGCGCCGCCAAGCGAGCCAGCCGGGGGCCATGATTAACCCTTACTGCGGATCGTAGGAGTTGAGTCGAGACAGTGAGAAGCGACCGAGCGGTGTGTATGGCTACCCGAGGTGAATCGCCCAGAGCCGCTCTACTGCCGCCTGCCGCTCCGTCGACGCCTAGGCCCAGCCTCAGTCCCAACGCGCCTAGCTTGGAGGCCGCCTACGGAGGGCACTTTTCGATCACTAGGTAAGTCGGGCACGTGCCCCGTATGTTTACCTACTCGCCGCTCGGGTACCTGCGCTTACTACTCAGTCGCAGATTTCAGTCGGATGAATTGTCTATATCTGGTGTGGGATTTTTAATTAGATGAATTGTGTATTTCTGGTGTGGGATAAATTTTAATCAGATGATGTATGTGAAGTTAGTGTAGGATTGTTTTTCATCTAGTTAATTGTGTCTGTTTTCAATCAAATAAATTGTGTTGTGATTTCGTTTTCCTTGGAACGAATTATAAGGATAATATAGAAATCAAAATTAGAAATTATCTATGACAAAAAGTAATGTGTGATAGTTTAAAATTCAGAATTGCTAATTGGATTGATTAATAGGTATGGATAGTAATGTTTTTCTTTGTGTCAGCAAATGATTTGAAGTTATGTACGAGAGAAAGTAAAGTTGTATGACACCTTGAAATGGATTAATTCACTGATTTTATAAGTAAGGTTTCTTTTTGTGTAGTCGGCTAATGGTTGGAAATGTTTAATAAAAAAAGGTGATGTTCTATGCCATTTTAACAATAATTAATTAATTTTACTTAATGTTCTTAATTATCAAACAATATGCAAAAGTAGTTTGGGGCTATTTTTACTGTTGTGAAAAGTTTTATGATATTTAAATGTACTGAATGACACTGATATATTTTTAAGTACATCAATCTCTCTTTGTTTGATTGCAATTTAATTTAACTGATGCGATGTATTTTGAGTTTATAGAATTTTTTACTTTGAAGAGTTTATTAAAATAGGGGTTTTTTTGTAAAGTCTATTGCTCAAACTTAATTAGAAAAAATAATGACGAAAATGAAAAATAATGATGATAAAATGACCTTAATAAAGTTTGAAGTTTCTTAAAAAAATCAATTTTTGATTATTTACTTTTTAATTAACTTTCAAATTGAAAAAACAAAATTTTTATGTGATTTGATGAAAAATTGTAATTGAAAAAAATTATTCATTTGTCAAACATATACACTATAATTTTGAGAATTTTAAAACGAAACGCATAAGAAAAAGTCAAAATTGGGCTGTTTTCCAAAAGACTTAAAACTTTGTAGAAGCCATATTTTTTTTTTTTTCTAGTTGAGTTTGAAAAATATATTTTATGCTTACTTATTACTTTTATATGTAATTTATTACATGTATTTTAAAAGATTAAGATAAAAATCTATAGTTTTTTTGTGATAGAGTTAAAATTAAAAATATGCAATTTGTTTCTAATTTTTTTGTTAATTATTTGATTGCCAAACTTGTAACAGTTTTATGATACACAGTAAAATCATTTAAAAAAAGTAGGAAAATTTGCTTTTTCTTCACTCCAAATTTTATCAATTTAAAAAATCACAATTTTTTAATTGAAATTTCGGTCTTTGAAATTAAAATTTAAAGTTCGTATTTATACCGCAAAATGAAAAAAATGGCAAAATTACTTATCTTTTAGAAAAATTGTGTATCTAAAAAAAATCCACATTATTTGTTCTAATTGTCACAAAAAGATATACTTTTGATGTCGATTGATGTATAATTTTAAGTACATTTGTTTCGTCTCTGAACACTTAAAACGTTAAGTTCAAAATTTTACCGTAAAATGTAAAACAAAAAAGTGGTAAAAATTTAGTTTTGAACCTGATATTGAGGAACGTGAATCCGGTGAGCGATTTGATAAAGACGGTCTTTTTAAATTCACGTCCATGAAAAAGCGGACAAGTTAGGGATAAATTTTAGAGATTAGTTACAAAAACTATCTTTCAGTGATCAACAAAATTTTTGGGAAGCACCTTCGATTGTTTGAGTTTTAACTTTGACATTTCACCTTTTAATGGGAAATAATTGTTTTAAAAAAATAAAATTTCATCATGTAATTAGTGTTTGCTTTAAAATTTTATTTTCATGTCATTTTCTGATTCCTTTTTCATTTTTTGAAATTTTAATTGAGGCATTATTTACTATGTCCCATTAGCCCTGCACTTTGTCCCATTTGACCTCACATATGGGGGCTAATGGGACATTTACATGTTTGTTTAAAATGCTCAGAAACTAAAATATGGTAATGTTTTAACATCCCTCGACTGACTTTTTAAGTAAACGAATGTTCAGTTTATGAGCTTGTAAAAAAAGAAATTAAAATCCTTGTACTTTTGCTGAAATACAGAGGTTAAAAAAAATTGTCCCATTAGCCCCCACTCTCCCCTGAATTAAAATGTAAATTTAATTTAAAAATTGCTTAATTATTATTTTTTCTAAATTTCTAATTTCAATTATATTTTGTTAAATTATTTTTTTTTAGATTTTATATTATTTTTTTAATAAAAAAAATAATTGGTAAATTTAGATATATTTTGCCTAAACTAAATGACTAATATGTAATTTCAAATATAAAAAAGTACATTAAGTTCAATATGGCACTGATGGAATAACTCTATATTTAAAAGTTTTTCTGTTTGCATTCTGTAAAAAAGATAAGTATTGAAGCTATGCATTTGCATTTAATAGTTACCCACACGGATATATGTTAATTACAAAGTAGGTATAAAACAGTTGTCGTCGAAGTTATTCAATATTTCATCTCCCGTGCTAAAACAAAAATACTAGAAAACCAAAGTAAGTGTAAAAGGTAAGGTTTTATTATGGGTTATGTGTATAAAGAAATGTTCGGGGGTTTTACGCTATATAATTTCTCTCACCTCTTTACTTTTTATTTATATTCATAGAAATGTTGTTTTATGCTCGCACTTTCTAGTAGTTAAATTTTTTAGTTTCTTACTAGTTAATTATAGTACTCTATAATCTTCTTCCTGACACAATTTTTTCATAAAATATAAAGAAGCTATAGTAAAATTTGTAAAAAATAAAACGTTTTGTAATTCGTTTCTTAGTTTGTGCATTAACGTTCTAAATATGTTTGGATGGTAAGAAAGTAATTTCTCCTTTGATATAGAAATTATATTTAAGATATGTTTTCATTAGACTGTTTTTCCCCTATTAAAAAAAGATAATTTAAATAATTCATTTTAAAAGTTCGTTACAATGAGAGTAAATCCAACTTATCTTCCGTGATGATGTTTTTCATATTGCACGAGTTCGTGTTGTTTAAAACAATTAGTAATTTGTAAATTATAGTTCATTAAACAAAATATAAAGTGCGCACCATAATGATATAATAATTCCGACTCAAGTTTTATCCAAATTTTTAAAAAAGATTATTTTTATCACAATAAATTATTCCGAGAATTCCCTTTTAAGCTCATAAAAAATTAAGCTTCTTAAAAATTCTAACCATCATTAAGATTTACTTACTAAATTACTAAGACTTACATAAAATATGTTTGATACAAATTTCGCCACATTTTTGATCCTGATAAAAATTCATTTTAATTTTAAAAACCAATAACTGAAAAAAAACTTTTCAAAAACTTAAGATGCAATAATTTTTTTCATTGCAAACGCTTAACAATCGTAATCTGATCTTAATACATCAATAATGTTAAATATCAATTTTTTTATTGATTTAAAATAACTTAAATTTTTCCCAAACTCTCTAAAAGAAAACGCGTACTGTTTATATATTAAGTCACTTTATAAACACACAAAAACAGATAATTAACACTTATTTTAAGCACAAAAATTTACTTTAAAAATTAAAAAACTAGCTACAGTTTTTATCCAATAAAATTTTTTTCGCTATGCGGAAATAAATTGTGAACCTCACCATATCCTTTACGGAAAACATACCAACTTAACCATGAGTAAACAATTAAGTAAATTATCATATAAAAGGTAGGAAAAGTAACATCCTTTCCTTACTCTTAATTTATACCTGTGGTGGAGTAAAGACCTATTATTGCATTATTACTCTTTATATAGATAACAACAAGAATAATCTACTTTCCAAATCTTGCTCCTCATCCATTATATTTATTTCAAAGAAATAAAGGTAGAGTTAGTATAACTGTTGACAGTAATGAATTATTATTCGTCTTATCATACGTCTTACTGGTTATTCTGGGTGGTCTTAATATCCGAAACTTTTTTTCAATGGTTAACAGACAAGGTGTCTATAATATAGATTTCGTTTTTCGAAGTGTCTACAGACGTCTATTGATCAAGAAAATGTGAAATTGTGTGGATGAGGATAAAATGATGTAAGGAAAATAAATAATATTGATAGAGCTATAAAGTAATAGAGTTGGATCAAAACTAAAATCGTAACGCTTTTATTTTCACTTCATTCGTTAATGCCGAATATGAAGCCAATGAAATATTGCCACGGGATACTATATTTCTGATTAATTTTCGGTCATACGTCTTTTATGGCTCAATTCCACAGTAGCATTAATTTTTTCTAAACAATTAACATCACATGATTAGTTTTCCATAAAAATTAAAAAAAAATTATTAGACAATTTGTAATATTCGAAAGGCAATTTTTAAGCAGGGAAAGTTGTATTATGAACACTCTGGTATTCCGATTTTAAGGGGGAATGGGCGCGCTGGACGGCGGGTCCCCAAACTAAAGTGCTTCAGTGTTAATTTAAAAGAGAAAAAAATATTTTCTTTGCCACATTTCTCCGGCTGTATTGAATATTTTTACAAACGGATTTTTTTATGTGATAAATGTAGCTGACTTACAGGTCCCGACAATCCCACTTTTTGAAATTGGTACGAATATTTTTTTTAATATTCAATAAATAATTTTACACAAAATATTAGAAGCAATTTCCAAAAGTGGGATTATAGAGACCTGTAAGTTATATACATTTATCATTTAAAAAAACCGTTTGTAAAAATATTCAATACAGCCGGAGAAATGTGGCAAAGAAAATATTTTTTCCCCTATTGGATTAACACTGAGGCACTTTAGTTTGGAGACCCGTGGTCCAGCGCGCCCATACCCCCTTAAAGTCTTTGTTTTGCCCCAAGCTTCTCCTTTTGACATTAAAAAAATATTCCTATGTTTTTAAAGGGTGAAAACTGAAAATTTCAAAACTTTATTTTCAAAAAGAACTCTAACTTTACTGTAAGAGTTAAGTATAAGTTACTGTAATAGTTAGTATAAAGTTGCCACAAAAGAGGTGTAAAGAAACACCACCAGTAAATCGGTGTAATGAAACACCGATAATTTACTGGTGTGGAAACGCCACTTATTTGGTGTACTTTTACACCTCCCCACTGGATATTTAAGCAATTACTTGCTTTCACAGCTATTTTTTTTAGCTTTTTTTTATGCGTGTGGACTTTTATAAACAATCAAACGCGCGCTTTTTAATTTTTGAGAATTTTAAATGTGAACTATTTTAGATATTTGACCACTTTAAATTTTTATCCTTGGAAACACGTATTGAGATTTGGTACGTTGGGATGTGGCAACCCTATATTTCTGGACGTCAATTACTGAACGTGTAAACTTTTAAAGTACACTCTTAAAACAAAGGAGTGAAATTCACTCCTATAGGAGAAGTGCATTTTCGGCACCGGAAAGGAGTGGAAATTAACTCAAACTGAGTTAAAACCGCTCGTTTGTTTTAAGAGTGTACCGATGCGTTGGACTTTGATGTGTAAAATTTGTAAAATGTTTTAAACGTGTGGAATTTGTGAAAGCGTTGGTTTAAACGCACGTAATTCTTGAAAGCGTTACATATTTTAATAATAATGCAACTACTAGATGTTTTTTTTAATTTTAATATTAATTAAAAACTTAAATGATTCCTTTTGGCTTTTTGGCTAATATGGGCACAATATAAAATGACTTAAGTGTGAATTTTTTTTGCAAATTTAATCCTTACACACAGTTTTCCACAGCAATGAAACAAGTTAAAACAAATAAGATTCTTTGTGGCTATGCTCGGCAAAAAATGCAACTCAAAACTACGATTATTATATTAAAAGCACAAAACAATATAAAATAACTCAAGTAAAATGTAGTCACTTGCCCGGTGAAGAATTACAAAATTTGTCCATTTTTAAAGAGTGATAAATAACTTTTTCTGGAAACCATAAACACTAACTAAAAGATGGGGATGTTAAACTAACGTTGGCACTCACACAGAAGCCGATAGAGTTCAGTTTTAAGGTTACCTAAAAAAATCACAATCAAAAACAGCTTTCGGAAAAAGTGATTTTCGGGATGTCACCAAGCTTGAAAATTCGCTGGGCCAGCGACTAGGTTTTACCATAGTAAAAACCATACTGATAAAAACAAATACACACAATCATATAAAAATGATAATTTTTTATTGGTGTTATAAGTTTTAGATCTCGACTTCAGCAATTTATAAACTAAGATACAAACCATGCAAATAGCGAATAAACTAATCATAAACACAATATTCTCGTTGAAACCATAATTGCTTCTACTAGGATTGGCGTTTTAAGATTCTCAAATTAAAACAACTGTACCAAACTTTAAATCTAGGGTTTTAAGTTATTTTTCAAATATTACTTATATGTAAAGAATAAATACAATTGTTTTGTTTACTTTGCGTTTTCAAATCCGAACAGCATAAACAACTGATTAGTTTTGGAATCGTGCCGACGACATCAACAACCGGCTTTTACTTTGATGTTTTGTTTTAAAAACGTCTTTGAAAGGGTAAAGTTAAACCGTTCCTAGTGTTTGCTAACACCATTTTATTTTAAAGTTTAAGTAGAAACCATTTTTAGTGAACTATAACATTTATTTCGGTGCTTACAACAAATATAGTGTATATTTACACCTCATTTGGCATTTCAAAAACCCAAAACAATAATAATCCCTACTATTTTTACAGTGTAAAGCTTTGCGCGTAAAAAATTCGTTTCAAAAATTGTGTAAGCTTAATTTTTTCAAAAAGTTATAATAGTTGTAAAGTACCTATTTTATGTGAAAACCACAAGTGGTATGACAAAAAATGCAATATAATTTTTGTTAAATCTTTTAAAATTGTATGACTTTATGTTGTTGTGTTTATCGTAATGAAACATAAGTTTAAATATACGTTAGGAACAAATCAAAATCACATTATTTATCAATCACAATTTTTATAATTACTACGCAAATTACACTATAAACCTTGGTGTAACGTTACCTAAAAGCGGTGGCAGCGAGTGTCATCAGTACATTAATAATTATTTTAAATTTAATTATTATTTAATGTACTTATTTATTTGTAACTTACCAAAAACTTTCACAAAACCATAGGGCTTTATAAAACTTCGCTTAATTTCTTAGCAAAACCTTATATTTATGTATTTTACGGCAAAAAAATTAAAAAATAAAAATAAGTAACAGAACTTTTTTTAATACCGGCTTGGCTAATACTATTTTTTTCGAAAGTATTAAAACTTCCCTCTGCATATTAACTATTCGTCAAATTATCAACTGCTGACTTGCCATAAAAATAGTTTTACTTCATTTTCATCTTGCATCATATTCTTTATTGATCTTCCCCTCTATACCAACTGAATTATATCCACTTCAATAACTGAGAGTGCGTGTAACTATGTATGTATACCCCCAGGTTCTGTGTACGAGGTTAGCCTGAAGGCAAAGCTAATCTTCAGTAGCTCGTATCACATTGCCTTGCCTAAAGTTACGTCGTAACGAATACTTATACAGAATAATTTTTATAATATTTTTATGTGGAATATCATCGACCTTTACTGAAATACGCCTATATAAGCGAATCACTATTAAATATCTATGATCATAAATTGATAACTTATTAAAAGATTTTTGAAGTTATTGCAATCAAACATATTACACTGTTAAAAATTTTATGCTTGGTTTCACTATAATTAATGGTTCCTAATAGCTGCAACGACTGTGTGGTGAAATGTTTCACCACATTTTCGGTATTCGATTGAACCATTTTTCAAGTTTGGGAAAAAAAACTGATAAAGGTTCAACCGAGCAGCTACTAGAAACCATCTTTTTGATGAAATTTTTTGAACCCAATTTTGTCGCTGTCCTCATAGGATTAGAGCTAGTTAAAATTTCAAAAGTACGTTTTGTTAGGTTTTGACTCAGGTCAGGTGTTGTGCAGGAAATCTATCTGTGAAAAAAAATATCCTAAGACAACTCGCCGATAGCGATTTAAGCCAAACGACTTAGTACGTGCTACCACTTTTTCATATTAACAAATTCTAGATTATTACATTTTTCATTAAATTTGTAGCCTAAAAATTTGTGATTTATTTTGTTCCGCTATTAAATTGAATTTTATTTACCTACATTGTGTATGCAGTTTTTAGAGACATCTCAAGTTTTATTCTCTCATCCAAATTAATAATTCATTCGAAGCAACACGTAATTTTACTTTTTCCTATGACCTATGAATCCCAAAGTAGACAGTTTAAACAGACATAAATAATGGAATCACTTGTTCTTTTAAAACGGACTGCCCATCTAGGCGTTCCCCCAATTTGGGGTTTTCTTAAGATTATTTATGAGGCTTACACCACCTTCATGATTGATTGAGTGTATACAGAGCAACAATTTTTTTTTGTTTCTTAGGATTTTAGGACTGATTTTAGTTATATTTAGGTGGTTAATAATAAATCTGAAATAGTTTTTACTCTAACAGCTCTAATTTTTGAGATATTCACGTTTTTTGTGTTAAAGTTCTCGAAATAAAAAAAAAAGTTTGAACTCTTTGCAAAATGTAATAAGTGTTTCTTAGGTAGTTTTTGATGCTAACCACAAATATGGTTTCCGTTTTTCTCTACTTCTAACATTTTTATGACTTTTTAGCTGAAAGTGAGAGGATGCAACTTTTTCAGCCAGAAAAAGTCTTACTAAGGCAAAGATGTTAAAGATAGAGAAAAACTCATTCGTGTTCAGGATAAAAAAAACTGCGTAAGAAGAACAGATTACATTTAAGAAACTAACTTTCAAAAGCTTTTTATTTCGAGCATTTTTTTACATAAAATCTCAAAACTTAGAGCTGTTAGAGAAAAACTAATTCACATATTTATAATCAGCTACCCAAATGTAATTAAAATCAGTTATAAAATCCTAGTAACCAAAGTAGTTGCTTGAATTTTATTATTCATATGCTATTGTCAAGCAGCCTAGTGCCGACCCCTACGGCATTATAAGGAACTATATGATTGGATGAATATAGGCCACAACACATACTTAAACTTTTACTCGCATCTACACTAAATGTTGCGCTTTAAAAAAAAACGCTGATTTGCTTGGAAACACTTGTATCTGATATCTTTTGGCATAAGTGTTCTTTAGCATAGATTCTTTGGCATAGATGTTTGTATCTACGCTGCTAAACATTTTTATTGAGCACAAATTAAGAAGATTGACAATTTATTAAAGGCTATAATTTAATTTATTGTATATTCTAACTAAAATTGTAGTTTTGTCCATATTGAATCAAATTTATGTTTAAAACAGGGGAAATGCTAATAATCTATATATTTTTGTTGTATATATAAAATGTACTAAATAAGCAAATATGAATTTTTTTCTCATTAAGTTAAGCTCGCACTTATTTATCGTTAGATGGAAGAATCAAGAACTTTGAAGAACTAAATACGGTTTGTTTTAATTAAATGAAAATATGAAAAACATGGTAAAATAAAATTCACTCTGAAACAATTTTATTTTATGAAATAAATTGACCCTAAATTCTTCACGTTTGCATTCTTAGATGTTTAAAAACAATTTTTAACTTTTTTTAACAAATAAAGTTTTAAAAAAATTATTGTTATAATTTATTCAAAATCTATTATTCCGATTTTTGTCCCCTTAAATTTTACTTAAAATTCAGATTTTCCCCCCTTGTTTTTACCATTTCATTCTGGGTGCATAATGAATCTATTTCAAAAATTTTACATTTTTAGAATAAAAAATAAAAAGTTGGAACTGAAAGGGTTAACAAAAGTAAACAAAGCGCTACCCTAATTGTTTTGAGCAGTGTAGGTAAATTTTGCTGACTGACGTAGGAATAATTCCTGCAATGAATAAACATTCGTCTTTAATGAAGAAGAATTTCAATCGAAGTTACCTGATTTTGTTGCTACGTCATACGGCTGATCATATTTTACGATATTTAATCCAACGAATGTTAAATGATATTTGATTTCTTTAAAAGGGTTTTTAATTTAAAGTCTGTTAATTTTTAAATACGAGTAAGACAACCTAGCGTTCATGGGAAAATAGTGTTTGATTTCTTACGTAAAAGGGACTAGTGTCTAGAATTTGAAAATTTGAATTGGAGATTTTCTGCTGTAGGGCATAGGTTTTTAACATTGTTGAAGTAATATTTATTCATCTATAAATATCAAAATATTGTACGATATTTAATGAAATTCAGCACTGTTTTACTAATTCATATTAATTTTTTTTTTCAATTTTATTGTACCTCTTTGTGACGTATAAAAATTCTAATATATGTTTCGGTTTGAAGTCTTTTACAAAGAGGAAATTTTTTTAAGAAAATAATATTTTATAATAGTAGAAGAACGTGACTTAAAACGTGAATAAAGCTAGTTTACATTTTGTAAATTATACCACTTCACATACCTAGAAACGCAACGTTTCTGGCACAATAACTCAATGGCAGAAATGTCAATTTTCAACAATTATCAATAAAGTAACACATTTTTACTTCAAAAAGATATAAGAGCTTTGGCTTTAGTAAAATATTCTAATTTTAGCCTCATAACTACAAACCGAACAAACAAAAAATTAAAAATTACAATTGCAAATTAATTAAAAAAATTAAATTAATTAAAATTTATCTATTTGAACACTAAAAAAACTGTACTTGATGAGTCAAATTGCTGCTTTCAGAATGATTTTAAAAGCAAAAAATCCTAGGGATTAATATTCGCCCCATTTTGTAGTTTAAAGCCATAAATTTGTATTTCTATTATTAATGGAACAAGGATCACAAATGTTATTTTTAATACAACTGAATTTTTTTGCAAAAAATATTTATTTAAATCTGTAGCGCAATTAAAAAAAAATACCAGGTATCTAATTAAGAATAAAAATTAACGATATTGATGCAACCGTATTTTAAAGCATTACTTTTAACGCAATGTATTATGTTTAAATCCTTAATTTTTCTACTAAGCATCAGTTGCATATTCCTTTATTTCTACAAATTATTATATCATAAAAGCGAATTATTTGGAATCATTTATGAAAATAAGACGAATATCTACATAATATTTATTACACTGAGGCCCCGCCATTTAAAATCAAACGTCATCTTCCTTTATGACTTAATTCGAGCTTCTTCCAGATAATAAATACGACTTTTCAACAATTAAGATAAAACTATTTTTAAGAAGACACATTCTAGATCTCAACTCTTCATTTAATAACCTATCAATTTACTCAGTTTGATAAAAGGGTGTGCCTGAACGGCTACCTAAACGTTTCTTGCATTAAAGGGAGCTTATAATATCCTTTGCTCTATTGTACAATCCATTCCATTACCACACGTTCTTTTACGGATGTACAGTCGTTCATTAAACGATGATTGAAGTAGACCAATCCTTGTTTACCTTCCATCTTCTTCAAGGATAAAAGAAAATGTTATTCTAAATTATATATTTTTTTGTTTAGCTTGAAAATAATAGAAACAGTTGCATCAAAATGGATCATAATTAGATGAAACCCCTTTTGTATCTTTTAGTTTCGATAATTAAAAAAAATTAAAACTTTAAATATTTCTATCGAGTCGTATTCTTGATATTAAAATGGATATTTTTTTTAAAGATCACGTTTATTTTTAAGAAAACATTTTTGTACGATTCAACCCTTCATTTAATGACATTTCAAGCAATAGAAGAACCTTATATGCTACCTAAACATATCTAAAAATAATGCCTGACTTTAATGTGAGTTCAAAATACCCCTTTACTCTATAGTATAAATAATTCCTAACCATATGTTGGGAATTATTCTTATGAGTATCTCCCTAGATTATGATGTTATTATAAATCAATCCTTTCATCTAATTCTAAATGTAAAAGTTTTTTTAATTAAACAATTCTAAATCACATATTTATGGGTTTAGCATGAAATATCTGAACAGCAATATCGAAAATGTTTTACAATTATTTTCATCATTGCTATCTTAATCGAGTCAGGTCCCTTACATTAAACGCGAGTAGTTTTCAACAATAAAAATTAAATTCATTTTCAAGAAGATACTATTATGCCATTCAACCCTTCAATTCTAAATTATGTATTTATGGGTTTAGCATGAACAATCTGAACTGTTACATCGAAATGTATTACTATCAGTAAACGTTTGATGTATTTTTATTGCTTTCTTAATCTAGTATAGTTCCTTATATTAAACGCGAGCAGTTTTCAACAATAAAGATCAAATTTATTTTCAAGAAGACATTATTATGCATTTCAACCCTTCATTTCATGACTTCAAGTCACTCATCTTGATGAAAGGGCGTATCTTATTTGCTACCTAAACATTTCCGAAAATAATGCCTGTCTTTAATGTGAATTCAAAATACACATTGCTCTATTGTATAAATAATTCCTAACCACATATTGAGAATTATTTGTATGGATGTCTCTCTTGTTTATGATGATTATTATAAAGTATAAACCAATCCTTTCATCTTATTCTAAATATTAAAAATATTTTTTTTTAAGTTACAGCTTTCTAAATCATGTATTTATAGGTTTAGCATGAAAAATCTAAACATTACATAGAAATATATTACAATCAATAAACGTTTAATGTATTTTCACCATTGCTTTCTTCTAATTCTTCATCTAATTCTAAATATAAAAATATTTTTTTAAAAAAGGTAAAGCATTCGAAATTATGGGTTTAGCATGAAACATCTGAACTGTTACATCAAAATGTATTACAATCAGTAAAATTTGATGTATCTTCTTAATCGAGTCGGGTTCCTTATATTAAACGCGAGTAGCTTTCAACAATAAAGATCAAATTTATTTTCAAGAAGACATTATTATGCCTTTCAACCCTTCATTTCATGACTTCAAGTCACTCATCTTGATGAAAGGGCGTACCTTATTTGCTACCTAAACGTTTCTGACAATAATGCAGGAGTAAAGTGAGTTCAAAATTCGCTTCGTGCTCTATTGTCCTGCTCATTCCCTAACCACACGTTAGGGAATTCCTTTTACGGGTGTCTCTTTCGTTTATAAAAGGATGATTGAGATAAACCACGCCCAGCATTCCTTCCAAATGCGATGTTTAGAAGCAGACTTGAAGTAAACCACGGAGGATTGCTTCACTTTTACTCCAACCAGGTCATTTCTTCCCCAAATATCCATATAAGACTGTTTAGAAGCAAAATGCAAAGTGCTTCTTGTTGATTGCTTCATTCTGTTTCAAAGCACCTCAGACATACAGAGGCCAATTGAGGAACAATGTGATTTCTTGGGTTCTGAAGCTAATCTGAGAACAATGCCAGGAGGTCAAAATGTGTTCAAACTAGTCTTTATTTATCTCGAATTTTAACATTTTTAACCCTTGATGACGGGGGTGAATAGTCTCTTGGCCGTATGCAGGGCTTAATTTAGGGGTGTGCTAAAGCTGTCTTCGCTCTTTGAACGCGGAGACACGCTGATTTAAAAAATATATATTTTTAAACGTGAAATTTTTTAATAAATAGTATAAAAATTAGTTTTACACTGTTACAAATTTGGTGGTAGGTTTCACCAAAGAAATGGTTCCTAGTGTGCTTCAACGACTGTGTGGGGAAATGTTTCTCCATCTTTCTGGTATACGGTTGAACAATTTTTCAGGTTTTGAAAGCAAAAACCTGAGAAAAGGTTCAACCGAATACAAAAATATGCCAAATTTTTAACAGTGTATTAATTTATTTTAATAAATAATATACATCATAAATGCCAACGCTTAATAACCGTTGATATGCACAATCAACTGAATACAACAAATTAGTTCAATAAAAATCACTTTATTCACACGTTAATAAAATAAAACTGGCGTAAAAATGCGGATGTATATTTTTTCAGCTTAAAAATAGTTAGTCGTACGACAGTTCTGCATTGTATAAATATAAGTATCAACCCCGCGATCAGAAGGCAGAAATGTTTCAAATTAGTCCAAGTTATTCCTAAAATATATTATATAATTTCAAATTGTCTACAGAAAAAACTATTTATCAAAAATTGAAAAGTTTGGTGGATAATGGTATAGCAGGATTTTGTTTTTAAACAATGGAACAGTTGAGAAATGGAGTAGAATAAAAAGTTCGTCCCGGTCAAATTCATTGACAATTTCTTGTATGGATCCTACATTGTCGCAACAAAACTAGTAATATCTGCTAGTTATATAGCTGCTTATTATTGGTTCTACTTCATTCTGCCGATTATTTCATAACTACCATAGTTTTTACCGAACAAGTTCTCATGTCAACGTTACTACAAAATAAAAATTATCTATGATTGCATCAGTAAACAGCTTTGAACAAAAGCACATATAACATGCAAACCCAGCTTATTTCTATTGTGTTATGAAAACTCAGCGTATTTCTATTGCTTTAAAATATGTTAACAATTTGTTTATACTAATCTGATTGTCAAAGAACCGAATCTTTAAAAATTCAAAAAAAAAGCATAAATAAAAAATACGAGTACTTCAAAAGGTATAACATAACTTTACTCTATCTAAATTAACCCGCTCTTCCCCACCAAATAAAACATTCTAAAACTCCCAACTCGACCTTAAATCGTATCAACGAAGCGCTTTATTAATTCCCCATATACACCCTCTAGTGCAACGTTAATCTAAGAAATATTAATTCCAAAAAATAAAAATAAACCTCGCCAATCCAGCGAACTCTCATAACTCGACTGCAAATCAAAACTACTAAAATATACTGCGGTATATATACTATATTATATTATGATATTATTATATTACGCCTTGTTAATTCCCCAATGCACACCTCTAGTGCGACGTTAATCTAAGAAAGACAAATTTCTAAAAAAATAAAAATAAACCTCGCCAATCTAGAAAACTCTCATAACTCGATTCAAATCAAAACTACTAATACTATATAAAGGGGCGGATCCAGAAAAATTTAACAGGGGGGGTCAAAAATTTTACTAGAGGAAGTAAGTGAAAATAAAAAAAAATCACAAATAAAATTCATCAACTACTAAGTAAAAGTTATTTGTAACTAAAGCTATAATTAAAGCTATTAAAATTATATTAATACCTCTGGGGGTACCAGATCAGGGGGTTATCGGCCTTTGATCTGGATCAAAATTCCGATATGTGAGTGAGAATGGATGTGTGAAAGGGACCTTCCTGTAAAACGGATGTGTCATGCTGACGAGCAAAAGTCGGACTTCCTCCCTTGTGGTGCTCAATAAAAACGGAAGCCGCCCCACTTCGCCTTAAAATCGGGTAGTTCTCTACTCCGGGCTTGGTTACCGAGTGGCATTAGTAACAACAGATTAAAATTATTTTTAAAATTTAATTTTCCATAATAAATAGTTTTTTACTATTAATTTATTATTACTAATTCTTATTTATGAACATTATTAGCTTTTATTTAACCTGACATTTTTTTTTAATTAATAATTTATTTTCGAATAAAAAAATAAGTTCAATACATAAGAAAAAATCAATTAATTATCGAATATTTTTGTTGAAAATTTAACTACTTAGATAATGAGAATGTTTCCGATGATGTAACGCTCTTGTTTTATTTTTTTTCGTACTGCGATTTCATTGACAACCTCATTTAAATAACCTGATTTTTTTGTACAGAAACTAAACGATAAGTTTCTAATATTAAATTTAATTATAAAAATATATTAGTGTAAAGATAAATTTAACATTTATTTAAGTTGTAAACATTTAAATACTAAAAATATACTATAAAAAACTAATTGCACAAAAAATAATTTTTAAGAAATTAGTGTATACAATAACCGTTGAAACAAGCATTAACAAAATATAAAACAGTAAAAAAAGTTGAATCGCAAATTTTCAAAGGTGCAAAGTAGCTAACATAAACAATATATATCTTGAAAATATCACAGAGATATCTATAGAGTTTAACTAATAAATTAAGTGCGACATATTTAAAAATTCACTACGACATATTAAAATAATTATTTATTGATTTAACATTTCAAACTTCACTTAAGCTAATTCCTATTTTTAATTAAATTTACGACATCGTACAGGCGAAAGGCAAATGAGAAATATTTTTTTAAAAAATGTCATTTATTTCTTTATATAAAAATAGCAACTAATTTTTATAGAACATGTTTTAAATATTAAACAGCAATTAAAATTTAATGAAAACGGAACGAAACAGCCATTCCTAGATATATATTAAGAATTCAGACAAAAACAGTAATTAGGATAGGCAAAAAAACACCCAAGTTCCTTACATATATACTCATATCTTCATATACTTTTCGTGTTTTCTAAACGATGAAAAATAGATATTAAAAATGCATTTGACAAGAACCATTCTAAATATATTTTTAAACTGAAAATTATACAACAAAATATTGTTAATCACTATGAAATGAAGGTTTGATTAAAACTAATATCTTACTCTTAAGAGATACAATCGTGCTCTTATGGCGCGAAAAACTCCTGAGTTGTGGTACACTTGTTTTACTTTTGTTTTAAAAAATAATACAATAAAAGAAAGAATAATTGTATCCTTATATAGCACGCGTCAGTGGGGGGAGGATATTTTTTTTTTGTTATTTATTCTCTTTTGCATTGCGTAATATCAGATTTGCAAGGACACGGTACACACACAATATTTAAGCAACATAAAAAAAATCCGCAAAACAAATGAAAAATATCGTAGCCAGATATCTTTCTATCAGAATGGCGCCTTTTTTTGTAACACCCTTCACATTAGAAGAGTTACAAACTTTTGTTTTACACAGATTTACTAAATGCAAAGTGGTTTTGACCAAACTTCTTTTCACTTTGGAATTTTTGAATTAAAAACAAAGTAAAATTTAACCGTAATACGGGGGGGTCTCTCCCGTGGTTGCGTGAAAGGCTCAGAGTTTTAAGTGTAGGACGGGTTTAAAAATAAAACTTTTCTCAAATACGACATGGGGCTCACCTGGTCCGCGCCTGAATATATATCGCGGTATATATACTATATTATACTACGGTATGATATTGTTATACTACGCTTTGTTATTTCCCCATAATGCACCTCTAGTGCGACGTTAAATCTAAGAAACACCAACTTCCAAAAAATAATAATAATAATAATAAACCTCGCCAATCCAGCGAAGTCTTGTCGCCCCTGGCACCCCTCCACTCGATCCTGAAATTCTCCAACCTGATAAGCTGCAGAACCCTGAAAAAGCAACAACGCCCTACCTACCCCCAGCCCATTAGCCCTAGGGCAGGCCGGGGGCCAGTGGCATTCTTGGGCCCTCAGTCAGGGCCACGCCTGGGTCCCGGAGCCAACACCTGAGCTGGGATGACACAGCTGTAACGGCACTGTCAGAAAAATGGGGTTGTTTCACGTCGTGGGATGGCAACCAGTGTTCGAAATTGGATAAAGAAATTAAGGCTCAGTGTGTGCGACTGACTTAAAAAACTAGGCGCAAATGCACATTACCTAGGAGCATTTTTTTTTAAATAGGAAAAAAAAATGAAAATTTCTCCTCCATTTTCGGAGTCTACAGTTCCCAAATGGACGATTTTAAGATCGCCGGACTTGCGTGTTAATAGAGTCATCGGAGTTTCGCGATTTTATGCCGAATTTTTGCTATTTTATGATCACAGCAATAGTTTGAAAATTTAGTATCAGCGAAGATTTATGATTTTAAAATAATTATTTTTTGAGAAATTTTTGGAAACTACGATATAAAAAAATTAGTATTGAAGATTTTTTTAAAAATCTGTAGTGGCGATTGCTGCGACTAAATTTGTTTTGTTGTCATAAAATCGAAAAAAAAAGCGGTCGCATTTTGCGACTAGCGACTGTGAATTTCGAACCCTGATGGCAACAGCTCCAACGGTTTGTTGTCATTTGTTGCCTGAAATTACTTTATTTTGGAATTCAAAAATTAGTTTTCGAAGAATATTTTACTTATTAAATTTTTTAAATGCCAACTTCTTGCTGTGATGTGGGTTGTTCAAAACATTTGTTAAAGAAAGCTTGGATAGAAAGAAAAAATTATTTTCACCTATATCGGTCATTTTGAGAGTGAAACCGAAGCAACCAATGACATTCAGTACGGATACAAATGAAAACAGGAGCGTTACATCATCTGGAACATTTCCTTTCTTCCCCTATACACTAAACATTTCGCCTCATTTTCACAGATAATTTTCGTTTTGATGGTGTCCCATTATTTGTGGTTTTGAAGGGGGGAGGGGGCCGCGCATGCTCATATACCTTCGTCAGAAACGAAAATGATGTCGATTCACGAAAATTTTCAGGCAGTAAAATTTCCGTTAATTAAAGAAAGAATTTTCGGATCAATTTGAATCAGAGACACTAAGGGTAATTTAGTGGCATTGATGTCTGTGAATACAAGAAAATTAATTATAAGAATTAACTCATTTGTAAAAAGGACAAAATAAATTTATACATTTTGTCGATTTCTAACTGGAAATTATCAATACACACTTAAAAAAAATACGATTTATGTCTTTATTAAAAAAAAGGTTTTATTAACACACAATACAAAAGGAATATTTGAAAATAACGATCAATACTACACCTAAAATATTCTTTTATGACAAAAGGAAGTTTCCTTAATCGCCATTATTCTTTTCTTATTATGCATTAAAAAATTCTTGCAAATTAAAATTCTAAGGGTTTTTATTATTCCTATGTCAGCTCGAGTAAATAAATTATATGCAAGAGACCTTGTGCAAAGCCGTCTTCGGTCCACCCCAAAAGATGATCTCGAAATTAAATGATTAAATCTTTTTTTCTGCAATTATTTAGTTTTAGTCACATAACGTCGCACTAGAGCTATTGTCAACGGGCCTCGTGATTTTGAAGTATGAATCGCGGTCAGTTGAAGCCCTTTCTATAATCGAATCAACACTAATGCTCAACTAACTTTGACGAAATTGGCCCAAGCAACTTCGTCAACACAAATCTATTTGTCATTTAATTTTGGTTAAATTAACATAACAATAGAGCTACACTAGAGCTATTGACAACGGGAGCTGTGATTTTGAATCGCGGTCAACTGAAGCCCTTTCTATATCTATAATCGAATCAACACTAACCCACAACTAACTTTGACGAAACTATCACAAGCAACTACGTCAACCCAACACAAATTATGTCTGTGTCATTTAATTTTGGTTAAATTAACGTCGCACTAGAGCTGCACGAGAGCTATTGGCAACGAGCCTCGTGATTTTGAATCGCGGCTATATGAAGCCCTTTCTATAATCAAATCAACACCAATGCAAAAATTAACTTTGACGAAATTATCCCAAGCAACTTCGTCAACCCAACCCAAATCTGGCTGTACCCTTAGGCGAGCCTGCCTACCTGCTGCGGATTACCTGAGTACACGAGTGCTATCTGGAACGACTTCTCTTTCTTTTTTGAACGAAAGTAATTTTTTTTTGGAGAGTGCAATTTGAAGCGTGAGTTATGTTATTGAGGGAGTGTGCGGTACACACGCAGGCAGGGGGTCCCTGGGGCTAGGTTGTTCTCTGCTGCCAGTGATAGCATTATTCTTTGTGCTGCGTCGAATAATTATTTTCGATAAGCAGCACCGATTGTCGACCACTCGAAACAATTTCCGACCAGGAAGGGTTGTATACAAAAATAATAAGTGTAAAAAAAAAATCTCCGCATTTTTGTAAAGTATACTTTACATATGCGGATTTTTTTTTCATTGAATTTTTTATGCCAAAGAGACTTTTACTGGTTCTTTTTTTTCTTCGAATATATACTTATAATAAGATTGATTTATAACTTACCTAACTTACCTGCTGCCAGTGATAGCATTATTCTTTGTGCTGCGTCGAATAATTATTTTCGATAAGCACCGATTGTCGACCACTCGGAACAATTTCCGAACAGGAAGGTTTGTACTTTACATAGGCGGAGATTTTTTTTAGAATTTTTGATGCTAGCGAGGCATTTATACAGGGATTGGAGTAAGTACAAGAAACTCCGTTACTTGTAACAGATACTTTTTTCAGGTAACGCCGAGTAACGCAGTTAGATTTTTCAGAAAGTAACTGTAACTTAGTTACTCTTAGTATTAACGAAATAACGAAAAATTTCGTTACTTATCATGCCGCTCTTCACTGATATTTTCTGCAGTTTGACGTTTTTCTTAAATTTAATTATTAAAAGTTTAACTTTTAACAACGCTGAATATTTGTTCATAAATTTCTCCGATTGTCCCTAATTCTTTAGTCATGCTTCTCTTTGAAGAACGATAAAATGGTTAACTTTCAATTTTTTCTTTGAACTTGAAATTTCTAAAAGTAACTGTGCTTAGTTACTTTTCGTATTAACTGTAACATAGTTACTTTTTGCATTAAGTAACTGTAACAGAGTTACTTTTTGCATTAAGTAACTGTAACAGAGTTACTTTTTAAAAGTAACTTTCTAATCACTGCTTTTACTGGTTCTTTTTTTTTTCTTCAATTATATACATATAACAAGATTGGTTTACAACTTACCTAATTTGACGAAAGGGTTTAAATATTTGATATCATTAAATTATAAAAGGGGGTTGAATTTTAGTAAACATGCAAAATATATTTTAACTAAATTTACTATTTTTGTTCATCTTTGACATTTTTAAAGCATGTACACTGCTCAAAACAATTAGGGGAGCACTTTTCATACTTTTGTTAACCCTTTCAGTTCCAACGTTTTATTTTATATTCTGAAAATCTAAACTTTTTGAAATAGATTCATTATGTATCCAGAATGATATGATAAAAAACAGGGAGGGGGGATCCTAATTTTTTAACTAAAGTTTAAGGGGAAAAAATTAGAATCATAACTTTTGAATAAATTATAACAACATTTTTTTCAAAACTTTATTTATTAAAAAAAAGTTAAAATCAATTTTTAAACATCTAAGAACGCAAGCGTGAAGAATTTAGGGTAAATTTATTTCATAAAATTTTTTGGGAGTGAATTTTATTTTACCATGTTTTTCACATTTTTATTTAATTAAAACAAACATTATTTAATTCTTCAAAAGACATGATTCTGCCATCTAACGATAAATAAGTGCGAGCTCAACTTAGTGAGAAAAAAAATCGCAAGCTGATGATTCCAAATGGAATCATTAAGGGTGAAAGGGTTTAAACCATGAATTCCCCTAATTCTTTTGAGCAGTGTATAATTAATAGAAATTTACTACATATTAAAAATTTACTACGAAAGCCACATAGATGGTCAAATAACTGATGATATTGTAAAAAAAAACGTATTTGGAACAGCTATTTGCCCGGTTAATTACTATTATTATATTTTTGCGTCACCGGCAGTTTTTAAATATTTCACCCTATTCAATGCTCAACATTTTGAATCAAATGAAATTTGTTCATTACAAAATAGATATTAATCTAATCCGTCTATCGGTTAAACTACGTTTTTTTTTAAAATCTGACTGTGTTTTTGTGCCTCAAGGTGTTTTCATTTTATCAAAATCCAGACGAAATCTAATTGGTTAGAAATGCTAAGAAATTATTTAATATCTTTTTGAAAATAATATTACCCAAAATTTACTGGTAAACTCTTTTTGGCCTCAAAAGAAATTATTTTTTTTACGAGAATCTCGAATGTATATGATTTGACAAAACTGTAAGGTTGTTTCCACTTTCAACGATTTTTTTCCCCGTAGCTTTTTTTTTTCTCTTTCTGTTGTATGGTCAAGCTATAAGTATACTCGTCTAAAAATATATGCCTATAGATCTGGTTTTAAATATTTATCCTTCTATAAAATATTTTTGACTGAAGAGTCTGATTCAAGGAAAATGAAGGACATCTCAAATTTTGAGAAATTTTTTATGAAAGGGCTTATTTTTAGATGATATATGGAAGGCTCAGAATACAAGTGAAGTTTAAAGTTAAAGCTTTATAACAAAATTATCATCTCTAAACAGTTATTTTAAAACGTAGCTGCCTAGCGGCTTTCATCTAAACTACGACTTTCTCCATTATTGCACTGAAATTCTACATCGTGTATGCAATTGCTCTGCTAACTCGAAAATGACAAAAAGTGCACTTGGTTTACTTGTATTCTGAACCCTCCATATAGAATTGTACGTTATTTAATGTTTTTAAATGGACAAATATACAATTATCTATGTTTCATTGATTCTGTATGCCATTGATTTCCTAATAGACTAATATGCAGTCATCAATGAGCCATTGATTCTCCAATGTACAACTATATAGTCTTCAATAGGTCGTTGATTTTATAGACTAATGTGAAGTCTTCCCTATGTCCTTTATTTTCTAATGGAATAACGTACCGTCCTCAATAGGATATTGATTAGCTAATGAACTAATGTACAGTCGTCACTAGGCCATTGGTTCTCTAGTACGAAGTATAACCAAACAAAATCAGTTAAACGTCAGTTACAATGCCGGCAAACCAACTTTTCGTGCTGCATTTTGTAAAATTGCATATTATAAGTAAGCGCCCGCAATTATAATGAAACCGCCCTTTAAATCTCCCTGTCTAAACAAACAGCGCTAACTCTTTGGGCTGCAAGTGACGTTTACTCGCTAATCCTTTCATGAAATTCCCTGATCTAAATCCGCTTACTGCTGAAACAACCCTCGGGACCCAATGGAAGATAACAAAAGCAGCTGCTTGCAGCTCTAGTTCTAGTCTAAAAAGCAGCGGCAGCTTAGAAAATGGTGGTTGCAGTTCTGTACATGAGAACCACAAAGGTATATCTTCAAAATCAATGATTATCGTGGGTTTTTTTTGTGAATTACAATTTTCAATTAGACTCCTCAAAGTAAGTTTATGTAAAATAAAATATAAAAATACTCTCGAAGTTTGCATTCGAATATCATGCCTAAGTTTCTGAATTTATGATATATTTTCAATTGGGTCAAGCATATTTCTTTTTTTAACTCTCATATGTGATTGTGAAATAATAATTAACAAGCAGTTATAAAAACTTCTGCTTCCATAAACAAAGGGAGGTATCGGTTGTTATAATATTTGACTCTGTCTTGATAAATACCTTTCTACACCAGCCTGCCACACTTATAACTCATATTACTATACTGCGATGCAAAAGTTTACACAATGACTTCATTTAGCTGTAAAATTTAGAATTGTGATAGTAGAATTACAAAAAAAAAACCTAAACATATTAAACCCCATATAAAAACCCCGTTCCCATATAAAATCACGCCAAAAGTTTTGGCGTGATTTTATATGGGAAAGACTACCACTTTTCAGCAAGAAAATTTTCAGCCAAAACTTTAAGGTGATGGACTGGTAGGCATTCGGTTCGTATTTAGAGATGTTAAATTGTACATTTGAAGCCAATATGATTTGAATAAAGATTGATTTAAAGTGGCTATTTTGTCTGTTTGGTGTAAAATTGAACCAATATTGTTATTAAATCCGTTTAGTTCACCGGATATCGTGTTTTTTTAATTTATCATATGAAAAAAATACAATTCATCAATAAATTGAAATTAGGCCATTAACTACTTTAATTTAACATAATCTCGTATTTGTGTTTAAAAACTTTTGCATCATACAAATTTTTATTTTATGAAAAAAATTATTGCTATAGCAAATCAAACAATTGTGTTTCAATTATAGCATTTCAAAACATTTTTTTAATATGTTTAGGGTTTTTTTGTTATTCTACTATCACAATTCTAAATTTTACAGCTAAAGGAAGTCATTGTCTAAACTTTTGCATCGCAGTGTATGGAAATTGTTGTGATTGGGCTGCTTTCAATATGAGCTAAACAAACTTTAATAACCCATCTAACTATTTTATATTAATGTTTGACATGGAAATGTCCACACAAGTTACTATAAACATCAATCTAAATATTTATTAATATTACTTTTGGGTGGTTAATCACGTCACTATAAATAGGGGAGAGTGGGGGCTAATGGGACAAATTTTATTAACCTCTGTATTTCAGCAAAAATACAAGAATTTTATTTTCTTTTTTACAAGCTCATAAACTGAGCATTCGTTTACTTAAAAAGTCATTAGATATATGTTAAAACATTCCCATATTTTAGTTGCTGAGAATTTTAAACAAACGTGCAAATGTCCCATTAGCCCCATGTGTGGGGTGTAACGGGACAGGGTGCAGGGCTAATGGGACATGGTAAATTGCCTTAATTAAAATTTCAAAAATGGAAAAGGAATCAGAAAATAATCTGAAAATAAAATTTTAAAGCAAACACCATTTACATAATGTATGCATAATGAAATTTTATTTTTTTAAAACAATTATTTCCCATTGAAAGAACTAAATTTGCTAATATTTATCCCAAAGTTTTCTTCTTTTTCAGGGTAATTTATAATACCGTCTTTGTCTTCAAATAGCCCACCCGGAGTTCGTCGCTTTCTTTTTCAAAAATCAATCAAACATAATAAAGTAATAGTTTGCTTTCTAGCAAATTTTACCAACAACAAATCATTGATCTTCACCAAGCTCTGTTCAGATGTAATTAATGAAATTGCAGGTGGAAAAAATGTCATCAATAAAGCTACTTGAACTTTCACTTCTTATACGACGAAAAAAGTTCAAAAGGTTTAAAATTGAAGCTTTAAATAGTTTTTGGCAGCTTGACTGGATAAGATATTAGAGATTTATATAGATTCTTCATGAAATAAATCATACAAAGCTAGGTTTATTCGTGTCCCATTTGACCCCACACAGTTTCTGTCCCATTAGACTCCACAGTGTTATATTATTTATAAATGATCCAACACAGAACCACGAGTATTTCACCACAGTATTTGACATAAAATATCCTAATCTATGATATGTATTCTATCTAAAACTATAGTTAATTCATGAAAAGCTTTTATTTAATAGTTTAAAAGTTAAAAAATACACACTTTTAACTTACTTTGGATTCTTTAAAACAACAATTCTCCTCTCCACTTCGACACATGCTTTTAATGGCTGATCTTTGGTTATTAAAATGTGAAGTCTAACTGTTGCAATGTTGTAGTGTAGAAATATTTGTAAAATAGCATATTTTTTTCCTCTTTTGGCCCCTTGACCCATTAGCCCTGCGTCCCAATAGCCCCCACTCTCCCCTATGATAAACGGAGCAATATATGTCTAATCTGTAACCTTTAATGTTTGGAAATAAAAAAACACTTGTAATTTAAAATTTGTCTTAACAGTTTTAATTGCAATGGAATAATTTAAATTGCAATGGAACTTTAATAATAAAATTTGTTGCAATAAAACATGCTATTGATAAAATCTGCCTCAACATTAAAATTTATTTTGTTAAATTAAAAAAATATTACACAATATTTGTTATGCTAGTTTTTACTCTTTAGACATCACATGACATTTTGTGCCGTAGGTTTGGCTTTGTTTGCACAGTTGTTTTTGGCACAGTTTGATGAGTTTCTAAAGAAAAATATAGAAAATAATAAAACGTGCAAATTTTCAAAAATGTAACCTATATAAAGAAAATAATGGCTGTAACTAAACTGGCGCTAAAAATAGTTCGGTTATAATTATTTATTTTTATTCAATTTGCCAAAAATTAAAGACAAAAAAATCATGTCACTTCGGATGATTTGGCAAAATTAATATAAAAAAGTTATATTTTATACAAATTGTATAATGTCGTAAAATTATTTTTTTTCATAAATTATTAGGCTATCAATGCATATTTTAATTTAAAAAAAATAAGATTTGTAACCCCCTTTTTTAACACCTCATCTGCTATAGAAAGTTACTACGTGGTGTTTTTTTAATGGGGGGGGGGGGATATAGATTTCTTAGAGTTAAAATTATTCTAGTTGAACTTTTTTTTTTCATTGAAACAGATCAAACAATGAAAAGTTTTTTTTTTTTTTTTAAATATTTAACTTTCACTAGTACACTGAAGACTGCTTATGTATTCAAAATAATTTTGTCTTTCAATAAATTTAGCAAAGTGAAAAAAATACTAAGAAAAGCTACTCATAAATATAATTGTTCTGCCCTTATAAAGGAATGCGAGTCCATAGGCGTTTTCTTCTACAATTAGCCCCAAGGTATAGCATACCACAGTCAAGGCAGTAAGCACTGAAAATATATTCATCAACAACTATCAATTAAAAGAAAACGCAATTGATGTCCGTCTATAAATTAAGCAATATTTGTTTATAAATAATATTTTAGTTAAATTTTTCTAAATTAACTAATATAAACTAAAAACGTTTCATTTTTTATTCTGCATTGTCTGGAAAAATGTTTGGCGTAGGTCAACAACAATAGTTTAATAAGTTTACCAAGGCTTTATAATTTTTTTTTTAATTTTGTTGTAAAACTGTTGTTCATTTAACATTTTATACAAGCAAATTTTCGGCAATTATTCTATACTGAAATATTTTATTAAAAAGAATAATTACAGGATGATTATAATTTAAGTTTTGATTTAGAAAAAGAACTTAATATTTTTATTGATTAGAATAAAAGGTAATTCGTTGAGCATAGTTTTGATCTGTAATGAATTTTATAATCGCTTTAAAATGTGAAGGGTTATAAAAAAAGATTGACTTTAAGCAATAAGTCAACACATAAGACTTGCGTAAGATTTTTTTTACCAGTTTGCCCAGTCTTATGTCAAATATAGATCTATGTGAAACATACTGAATATTATTATATAGCTACATTGATTCATTGGTTCAATTATCCTGTCAACTCTATTGAGCATTGGTAATTTTTATACGAAAGTACACAAATAAGTATTAATTTCGGATCCTTTAACAATCGAAATAGCTACATTTCATCGCCAATTGATAAAAAAAATCACCAACGCGCGTGATTGGGAGGTCTTTACCATAGAGTTAAGAAGAAGATAAAGATGTTTGGTGCGAAATAAAGTGAAGCCGTTAAAAAAGTCGCAAAGTAACCCCAATAAGCCCAAAACATACCCCTCACTCAAAGCTACTTCAATGTTAAGCGTAGGATTTTTTTTCTTTAGGGGGTGTCCAGACTACGACATTAAAAACTGCAACTTGGCCACCGCCAAGCGATGCAATAGCTGCCGGTTTTTCTCTCCAAATCGTAGGTTTTTTTTCAAACGCATGCGTTTGGATATCTTTGGTCTGGACATTTACCCCAATGCCGGTGTTGTGCTAGAAACGTCGAATGGGATGAAAAGATTTCATTGCTTGCTCTAACGCGAGACCTTGCTTTCAACATTGATACGAAAAAATTAAATTTGGTTAGTAATAATATTAAAACTCAGTGTAACAAATTTAATTGTTGGTTTTATGAACAAGATTTTTAACTTTTATTACATTTGAAATGGAAATGCTTTGAGATTTTTTAATTCATTTTTTATACTAATTAAAGTTTGCCCAAACCTAAGAATTTGTGCTTACACGAGAGATATTGATTGTCCATGCCAAGTGGCTAGTGCGACAATGGACCTTCAGTTGACTTTCCAATCAATCAAGATTAGTACTCATTGTGTAGAAGGTGGTCGAATGAAGAGCTGAGTATATTCATGACCTACCGGACCCGTATACGAACCCGGGTCTACGGAATAAGAGCAAGAAGCGCTGACCACTACGCCAGATTTATTGCGCTTAATATTTTTTTATTAAGAGTTAAATAACAAATTAAAATTTTCCTTAATATATATAAAAAAAGCCTTATAATAAAAAGAACGTGTTACAGTTAGAATTTTAAAGGTGACATATGGGCATTCAGCCCTGGGGGTGCCAAGTGTCACCTTCGGTTTTAACAGTGTATGCAAACTTCACGGTAAAATAATGCCAAATACATCGCCGAGAGCGTTTGTTTGGGCTTACTACAAAGCGATCGATGGCTTCACTTGGCGAACCGGTTTTTGCATTAGTTTTTGCCCGGTAGCATCGCCATCTTCTTCTCAACTCTATGGTTTTCCCTTACAAGCTTTGTTATGTAATCAATTTGCCGCGATTAGCGACTTTGAAGGATTGCTGTTTGGTCACGATATTATTACGCATCCTTCCTGCCATGCTTTCGGTGTCGAAATGGCGGGTGGCGGGAATATTTGGTGTAATCCGTCTTGATTTAAATTCGAAATTGTAGGGCATCTAAATCACGCATGATTACTTCATTGAGTAAAATCAGACACAATAATTAAAGATTCGAGGTACTATGCTCACCAAGCGGAGAGGTTTCTTTATGACATTTGAAATTCGTATACAGCTATTTTTATATATTTATTAAAATGATGTTGGTCATTCAATTGTATTGATTCAGTATCCAGTTTTATAATATAATTTTAAAAAATTCCACTGCCTTTTACATAATTTTTAACAAAAGATATTTTTTCTTGCTATAAAAATATATTTTCCCTTACCCTTTAAAGCTTTCTTAAGCAGTAATATTTTTAATGTGTGTAGAGTTTCTTTATATCTTTTATTCATTGTCCAATCATTTTTCCATTAAATCAATTTAATTTGGAGTTTAAAAAAATGAATCCGTAGCTCCAAAGTTTTTTATCACTGAGCTAGGCTATCCTCAATATGCTTAGAAAAACTTTTAAGGCCATCCTTAACTAAAAATTTTGTTCTTGGTTTTTACCACATAATAATGATTTATAGTAGCTGCAACGTTTGTGTGGTGCAATGTTTTACCATATTTTCGGTATAAGGATGAACCATTTTTTTGCGTTTTGGAAACAACAACCAGAGAAATGGTTTAAAAGAGACAAATTTTTAACAGTGTAGATAAACTTCTTTAGTCAAAATAAATTTTCAAATATATTTGTTTATCGATGTTTTCTAATGCTATAATTAAACTAACGTTTGTTTTAAACTCTAAAAAAACTTGAAGTAGGCATCCAGAAGTGTATCCCCATACACACACGCCGCAATTCAGTTTCAATGTACAATTTCTTATACTATATTTTATCTTGCAGAGGCTACAGTTCCTGAACTTACAAGAAACTATGTCTTATTTTTAACCCTTTCACTCTCAATGATTCCATTTGGAATCATCAGCTTGCGATTTTTTTTATCACTAAGTTAAACTGGCACTTATTTCAAATAAATTTTATAAAATTCTCCATACGTTTTTCCTTAAAGTTATATTTCCTTTTTATATGGGTAAATGGAAGAATCGTGTCTTCTTATGATGAATTAAATAATGTTTGTTTTAGTTACATGAAAATATGAAAAACATTGTAAAATAAAATTCATTCTGAAAAAAATTTATTAAAAAAATTTACCCTAAATAATTAATGCTTGCATTTTTAAATGCTTAAAAATTTAATTTTTGCTATTTTTAACAAATAAAGTTTCGAAAAATTATTGTTATAATTTATTCAAAAGTTATGATTTCAAAATTGTTTTCCTTAAATTTTTGTTAAAAAATTGAATTTTTTCCTTGCTTTTTACCATTTCATTCTGGATGTATAATGAGTCAATTACACAAATTTTAAATTTTTATAATAAAAAAAAAGTTGGGACAAGGGTTAAAAAGTACCTTCCAGTTTTAAATTTCAAGAATCAAAGCCTAGATTTTCCTACACACGTTGAGCTAAAACGCTAATTAAAGAGAAAAAAACACCTACTAAGGGTGTATCAAGAAACTCGTTTCGCTAAACTAGTTGAAAAGGGGTGTTAATAATTTTAACAAACGATAATTATTGTGTTGCACTACAAATTATGAGATAACGCCCGTGTATTATTTAAATGCTACTTTTATTCCGTTGAAAATTTCCAAATTCATTTACTTACTTAACAACTTCATTTGGTTAATGATAGATACTTGAACAGTAAAACGCCCTTAGAATAATTGTTAATTCAATTTGTTAAATAAATTAATCGACTTTAATTTATTATTGCTGAATAAAGATTGAAGAAATTTTAAAAATGCGTTAATACACTGTCTTTTTTATATTTGAAAGCTATACAATATTGAATTAAATAATTGTTAAAATGTCGTTTGCATAATGAATTTTTTCTGGGAACAAATGTTTTTATTAATATTTTTAATTTCAATCAACTTGGGTGCATTCAAATATTAACTATATTTGCCAATAAGTGGGTTTTCAAAATAGAGGGGTATGCTGCTATTAATATTTATAGCATAAAAAGCATTAATTATTATTATTATATCATCAGTTAGTTTTGTAGCATTTTAGTTTGTTTTAGCTAGTTTAACAAATAGTTTTGTAATATCTATAAGAAAAAAATTGAGGATTTGACTGTTTTTTCCTTAGTTATTCAAAGTTACGAAGAACAAAGGATTCTCAAAACCTCAAAAAAAACCGAACATTATAAAAATTATTCTACTTCTGAAAAATCACAGGATCTCCCATGATTCGTCAGTTTTAATCCAATTGCTGTTCCTTAAAAATTTTCTATAGTATGTACTACTCTAAATGAACTTTGTTAATTGAATTACTAATTCTATACGAATCTAATTACTAATTCTATAATTCTATGAATTACTAATTCTAGATATTTTTTTAAACTATTCACTGGTTCAATGCAAAAAAAATTCCCTAGGGTTAACACGAAATGTTTTGGTGTTCCCTTCGAGTTTGAGGTTAACGGGGTTCGACTGTAATTGATTTATTTTTTTCTTTTTCAAGAGCTTTGATGGATCAGAAACGTGACGCAACTACACATAGACCGTCCCATGTGTCGTGCATCGTACCATCCAGTGCTATCGGTGGTCTATTACTCGTCATGAGACCAGAGTATCTAACAGTCTCCACTGTCGTGCGGGTTCGTTCCTTCGCCCGGTAATTCTCTCTCTCTCTCTCTGTGCATAAATGTCGGTCTATTACTGAAGTTAGCGGGCTGATCAAGCCCAACGTATCCACAGTTATTGAATTATGCCAGACTACACGAGTATTGTGCGGCGTCGTAATTGCCATCAAGTGCCTCAAGTAGATGGGTATGACTGCTGCCAATCTCCATATTTAATTATAGTGAGTCAAATACAATGCATATTTTTTGCGAATAAATCTTAAACTTAAAACAGTTAAAGCTTTTTTTCACGTGATATCACGTGATCACAACCAAAGTTTGGACCTGACGTCCTAGTACCTTAAACAAACCGCGTGATGTTTTGTTTGGATTATAACTTGATTAATTAAGAACTCTGAAAATAATATTGATAATGTAAGGCTTTTACAGAATGCGGTATTTCAATTTGCCTAATCGATTCAATTCTTTTTCCAAAAGTTTGTTTATGTCACTACTTGACACACGGATACCACGTGACGCCAGGAAGCTTTGGGTGATTTCCTCCTAATTTTAGAATTCATTTCTGCCTTTAGGGTGAAAAAGAAATAGGGTCTAATTTTGGCATAAGAAAATTTTAAGCCAAAAAAAAGTAGTCAAGTACCAAATTTTTTGAAATAGTAGAACTGAGATAAGAAAAGAAGCCTCATTCAAACATACTCTAAGGGTTCTAAATTACGTGGCGTAATTGGCTGCGTTAAAGCTTCTTGGAGGCTAGAAATAGACATCCGGAAACGTACAACCTAACCTTACCTACTTCTTTTATCGAAATGGATAAGAAAATCAACCACGCGAAGTTGGAAGTACAGCGAAAAAGTGTCATACTTACATATAGATATCATAATTAAAGTATTAGATTGGCTGATCACGTGACCTCCAATGCTAACGACTGGACGCGCATGGAGGCTTTTTTAGAGGGCTTAATGGCCAGTGTTGCTGCCACTTTAAGAAGAAAAATACTACGAAAAAAATACTATTTAATTCTAAAATTACAAAAAAAATACAAAAATTACAAAAAAAGGATTTAAAGTCACTATAAATATTCCAAAATGCAGCTAGTATTTTTACGATATTTTTTTGTAATTTTAGAATAATTCTAAAATAAATTCTAAAATTAAGTTAAAATTTTAGTTATAAAGTTTAAAGAGCATATTAGTATTTTAGAATAATTCTAAAATTACAAAAAAAATATCGTAAAAATACTAGCTGCATTTTGGAATATTTATAGTGACTTAAATCCTTTTCTAGTATTTTTTTTTGTAATTTTAGAATTAAATAGTATTTTTTTCATAGTATTTTTCTCCTTAAAGTGGCAGCAACACTGGCCATTAAGCCCTCCAAAAAAGCCTCCATGCGCGTCCATTCGTTAGCATTGGAGGTCACGTGATCAGCCAATCTAATACTTTAATTATGATTGTTTGGTTGGTTGGTAGACATATATTTCAGGTTTGTGTGCTTGTCAGACCTGCTTATAAACCTTCGTCAAGTAAGACAGACACAACAGACAACACACACACATAGTGGATCCTCTAATTTTTAGAGACAGAGGCAACGTAAGATCCCAAATTGGCTTGTACCCCAGAGTATTGATTTGTATGGGAACTTAGAGGACTTTCGGACTCCAAGATTTAACGACAGTACTCCGCATATACTCGGTAGGTCTTCAGTGGTACCGGGACTCGATCGCAGGACCTTCCGATCCCGAGACCGAGACGCTGACCACTAGGCTCACTACGGCCCTTTAATTATGATATATATGCATACTTAGCAATTTTAGGTTGTACGTTTCCGGCTGTCTATTTCCGTGGAGCTTTAACACAGCCAATTAATCCTCGTTATTCGGAACCCTGGTCAAGTGACGAAGTCGACACCTGAGCGAGCACTCAAAGCAAACCAGTGGCGCCATCGTGCGCTTTCGACTCCATACATACGTGCTCGTTACATCTATGGAGACAACAGGAAAACGTACAACCTTACCTAACAAATATTGCCATTTAAAGTCCCTTTGTCCATTTTAAAATGTTCTTTCAGGTAAAACATAAGAAACTAATTCTATGAGGTTTTTTTTTTTCTTAAGACTCGCCGACAACATTGTTCGTTTACTTGTTTTTCTTGTAAACATATATTTCACCATTGTCAAGTATCCAATAAGATGGCGCCAGTATGAATGACAAAGTTCTTCCTCTTAACAATCCTTTATAAAGTGTTACAACTATCGAAATAAAATTTAATATACTACAGATTATGGACTTCTTTTCATGTTTATGGTTTCTTTTATTCCTTTGTCAGCAACTGAAGATCAAACTTCAGATCATCATTTACAAAAAAAATATTGAATTTTACCTACGTTTACCTGACGCATAACATTTTAGCTAACAAAAGAAAAAATGGAATGTTAAAGTTCATTTTCCCTCATTTTATAATTAATTTTTTTTTAAAATCTTGTTACTAATACATCATGTTCTGGAAATAGAAGATTTTACTGTTATTAAGTTTTTAGACGTTTCAGAATGAGTAACTATTTTTTTTTCCAAGTTAATAGTAAAATTTTAAAATAATTTTTGTCACATATTTGTAAATTTTTTTTATTGAATTAAAGAGAAAACACTAAATAAAAGATATTTGAAGTGTACAATCCTACCCTAACTCTACAAAACGCCTCTTTAACGCATACGACTTATAAATGTCTATTCTCTACTTAATTCTCTTTCGTCGTTGATAGTCAGCTTATCTCTGATCAAATCCGAATCTGGATTATCCAAAATATGTTAAAAAATTCGTAACGATATTTACGAATAGATTCGGTTGTAAGAAGAAGGAAGATTTTGATATCCAATTACATAATATTATTAAAAAAATTATTACAAAGTAACATTTTCGATCATAATAATAAGAAGCTTATAATAAGAAGCTTTGAAAATAAAGTGTCCATATTAAAATAAAGTTATTTTATTAAAAGTTATAATTTGGCCAAATGTTCTTTTCATTTGACGATAGAAATAATGTTTTATAAATCTTTATATGGATGTACATACCCACAACTATGTATATTTAAAAAAGAAAGTGGGGTCCACATGATGTATAATCAACCATGAGCTATGTATGGTATGGTGTATGATATTTTATCTTACAAGCTCTCCTTTAAAAAAAATAATAAGAATTTGCTATTAGATTTTAGATTAACATGATGCAATCATTTTTAATTGATTACGTAATTATTTTTTCTTCTGTTAATTAATTTAATATAAATGTGAAGACACTTCAGTAACATTCTACATCGTTCTTTTCCAGACACCCCGATTCTCGTCTCGCTCGAATGTTCAACGGCAGCATTCCAATTGTCCTGGATAGTCTCAAACAACACTACTTCATCGACCGCGATGGCAAGATGTTCCGGCACATCCTCAACTTCATGCGCACCAACAACCTTTCGCTTCCAGAAGACTTCAACGAGCTGGATCTTCTGTACGAAGAAGCCAGGTTCTACGACATCCCCGCCATGGTAAGGCAAATCGAACAGCTCAAACGAGAACGAAGCAAAAAGAAGGTGGATGCCACATGTTCTTCGTCCTCCTCGTCTTTATCTTTGAAGAACGGCCGAAGATACCAAGACAACCAAAACGAATGCAGCAGCAACTCGGGCTACGATTCCGCTGGGGAGTACCAGTGTCTGGCACTCAATGTGAGTCCTGATCTTGGTGAAAGGATTGTGATTAGTGGTGATCGAGCGCTAGTCGAGGAAGTCTTTCCTGAAATTGGACAACCCCTCATGGACGCTCGAAGTAGCGTGGCTTGGAATCAGGACTCGAAGCATGTCATCAGATTCCCGTTGAATGGGTATTGCAAACTCAACTCACTGCAGACCATCGTGAGACTGTTGAACGGTGGGTTCCGAATACTGGCCTCCAATGGTGGCGGTGTAGAAGGTCAGCAGTTCAGTGAATACCTATTTGTAAGGAAGTACGTACCTTTATGAGAGACTGTGAGATCAAGGATTTCCCATTAATTTTTCTTAAAGGAACGAGCATGTTTCAACTGAATTGATACTAGAAAATTGTTCGCTGTAATATGGTGTTGAACAAAGGATTCTTAATACTGGTCTCGTATGGTGGTGTTTATACGGTCAGCAATTCAGCGAAGACCTATTTGTGAGAAACTACGATCTTTTTTTAGAGACTTGTAACACGTCCAGATCAGGAAAAAATGACCCACTAACTTGATAATGCAAATTTAAATCATTGCAGATCACATTCAAATTGTTGAAAGGTAGGTTCGGAAAACATGTATCGAATGGTCAGCGTCAGCAGTTTACTGAATAGCTATTAATGAGGAACAACGGCTCTATATGACAGACTAGTTAATGTCAAAACTTAATCATAAACTAAGTTGAGGATGTGTTCCAATTAAATGGTTATTACAAACTTAGCTCAGTACAGACCATTGAAGGGGTTCTGAATGGTGGATGTGTTCAGTGGTTTAGTGAATACCTATCTGTAACAAAAACCACACTGAAAGTCCCGAAAAAACCGTACTGTACTGAACCGTACGTAAGACTGTGATTGCGGATTCCTAAAATGTGTTCGCCAAATATTTAAGATTTAAATGTGGATGGTAACACCTCCATGGATACAGGTGCCAAGATAAAAAATGTATAAACGTATCGTCGTTGTTGTTAATTTTAATCATTGTTGTATTTATGCTGCTTTTATAAAACTGGTGTGTAGAATCAAATGATCTTCCGTTTGGAAGAAAATTATTCAACTCTGGCATAGTTTTATTGCATGGTTACTTGAAGCAGAATTTATAGATGCAAAACTTTCTAGTTAAAAGGACATTTAGTTGGTTATAAATTGTATATAAGCATTTTATATTTATTTAAAATTATTCTTATATATTTTCGGTTACAGTTTCAATGCTTTTATTTTATGAATTAAAGTTACAGAAGTTCTCTATATCGAAAGCTGGTCAAACAATAAAGTGATCTATTATAGAGGTCATTTAGATCTGAATACTATACGTACTCATTACAACACGTAATTTCTTGAATATGTTTTGTGTTTCATACTTCCATCAAAATAATGTAATTTGTTTGTTATGTATTATGATTTATTTACTGTCTGTCTACAATTTGTTGGCCCTTGATTTATTTGCAAACAAGCAACTTTTGTTGTAAACAAACAACAAATCCATATTAACATCATACAGCCAAGTACTAATGAGTGCAATGTCGTAACACACAGATGTTTTGTTGGGTGGCTAGGTGGCTTTGGCCCCCCGCGCCGCAAAGGGAAACTATCTTGCACTAGATAAACGAAATTTCAATAAATACATGTACATTAAATGGATTAATTAATAAAATAATTAATTAAAAGGTTAATTGGTAGATTTTAATTAATTGTAATTGATAATTGTTGAACCTCTCCGGAGGCTCTGGCCAGCCATCTTCCGTGGGATATCCACGGACACCACAACAACAACAATTGTTGAACTTAATTGTTAAATTAATTTTAATGAATGATTAATAAGCCCTATTAATGAAAAGAGTTGAATGGGTTTGTTTCACGGAGGATCTGGCAATAGCTATGCGGTTTTGTTTGCATGTCTATTTTGAAGTCTTCCAACAGTATTGCCACCAGTTTTAGGAGAAAAACTACGAAAAAATACCATTTAATTCTAAAATTACAAAAACATTCCATAAAAATACTAGCGAAGCGTTTCACGTTCACTAAAAAGATTCCAAAATGCAGCTAGTATTTTTACGATATTTTTTTGTAATTTTATAATTTATTTTAGAATTATTATAAAATTACAAAAAAATATCGTAAAAATACTAGCTGCATTTTGGAATCTTTTTAGTGACTTTAAAAAAACGTGAAACGCTTTGCTAGTATTTTTATGGAATGTTTTTGTAATTTTAGAATTAAATGGTATTTTTTCTTAGTTTTTCTCCTAAAACTGGTGGCAATACTGTTGGAAGACATCAAAATAGACATGCCAGATCCTCTGTGAAACAAGCCCATACCCCCCACAGAAACCAATTTCTGTAACCACTACTGGTCGCAACATAACCAAACTGGAGATATATCTTGTTTTTGTGTAAATTTGAGAACTGTCTAAATCTCTTCGATCCAGCTGTACATATATGTGGACCTTTATAGAATTCACTTCACAACTTCAGTTTACAATTTTTCTTAATACTAACTTTTTTATTATAATTAGAATGTTCAATCTTTCCAAAAATACCAATACAGAAGCAGCTGATTTATTACTTGTATTGAAAAATGACGTACCAAATGGGTCAAGCCGATTTCGCATGTTTTTGAAAAGTTTTTTCAGCAGTTAATTTATCAGTTGGTTGGTTGGTAGACATATATAATCAGGTTTGTGTGCTTGGTCAGCGACCCGCTTATAAACCTTCGTCAAGTAAGACAGACACAACAGACAACACACACACATAAGTGAATCCATCTAATTTTTAGAGACAGAGGCCAACTAGAGGATCCCCAGAATTGGCTTGTCACCCCCAGAGGTATTGATTTGGTATGGGAACTTAGAGGACTTTCGGACCCAACAGATTTAACGAGCACGTACTCCGCATATACTCGGTAGGTCTTCAGTGGTACCGGTACTCGATCGCAGGACCTTCCGATCCCGAGACCGAGACGCTGACCACTAGGCTCACTACGGCCCCTAATTTATCGGACATTTGGATGAAAACAACAGTTAAGATCGTCGATTAAACACAACTGACTGTCAGAGCTTGTTTGTTTATTCATAAATTAAACACTAAAAATATGTATTTTTAATTCACAAAACCTCAAATTCTGCTGAACTGATGTAACCCGGGCAAATTTTAAACGCAAATTTTTACAAAAAAACATTCTTCTAAATACATAATTGATTGAAAAATATGTTTATATAACGGATATATGCAGAGGATTTTTTTTTCAGGAATGAAGAGGTTAAATTTTACCCTCGGGCCTTCTGAAATAGGTACTTGACTGCATCGCCAAAATACCTTCCAATATTATTTAAATTATAGTTGAAAGTCAAAATAACAATGCATATTTTTTGCGAAATAAATCTTTAATCATTAAAAAATCAGTTTAAAAGGCATTTTTTCACGTGATCATCACGTGATCACAAACACAACGGTTTGGCTGACGTCACTAGTAACTATAAACAAACCGGCGTGATGTTTTTTGTTTCTGATTAAACTGATTTAATCTAATTAACTCTTGAAATAATAAATATTGAGATAATGTAAGGCTTTTTACAGAAGCGGATATTTCAAATTTGCCTAAAATCGATTCCAATGTGGTGTTTCAAGTTTGTTTATAGTCACTAGTGACATCACAGATACCACGTGACAGCCAGGAAGCGTTTTTGGGAGTGATTTTTCGTCTAATTTAAATTCATTTTCTGCCTTTTATGGGGTATTTGAAAAAAGAAAAATACGGGTCTAATATTTTTGGCATAAGAAATTTAAGCCAATAAAAAAATTTAGTCAAGTACCCTATTCAGACAGACAGTAACTGCTTGTGTTGTATACAGTGCATTGTTATTACTGGTTTCAATTCCTAGGTTTCAAAACCGTGCCATGATTTCATTGACCATTATAAATTGAATCAGAGGGGCTTTATTGTGGCAATAAGCGTGAAACACCAGAGTTAACTTTCCAATAAAATTAGACAGCCAAAGAGCACTTATTTTTAAACCCAAAATGTTTCACACTTATTGCCTGAATTGCCCTTTTAAAATAAGACTGCTATCATTCGCACATTCATTGAAATTGTCATTAAAAATTTTAATAGAATGTATTTGACGTGTCGTGTCTTCTTCATTGAAAATATTTACATACATTAAAATGAAGTACATACGTTTTTAATTACACAATAAGTATATTCGCGATAAGGATATACTATATAGAAGTGCACTGTAAAAAATATTTTACAGAAAAATATATATTTACAAGAAAATACTGTTTGTTTTTCTCTACAATTTCTCTGTTAAAAACATGTTTAATTAAAATTCTATCCATTTTATTACACAGGCAAACAGTGCCGGGAAATTTAGAACTGCATTCATATGAAAGTGATTCCCTGAATGGGGTTGTTTCACGGAGGATCTGGCAATAGCTCCGCGGTCTTGTTTTCCTGTCTCTCGAAGTGTTTTGTTTTGGTTAAGTTGGTTGGTAGACCTATATTCAGGTTAGTGTGCTTGGTAAGCATAGATATCATAATTAAAGTATTAGATTGGCTGATCACGTGACCTCCAATGCTAACGACGGGACGCGCATGGAGGCTTTTTTGGAGGTCCTTATGGCCAGTGTTGCTGCCACTTTAAGGAGAAAAATACTACGAAAAAAATACTATTTAATTCTAAAATTACAAAAAAAAACAAGAAAGGGATTTAAAGTCACTAAAAAGATTCCAAGATGAAGCTAGTATTTTTACGATATTTTTTTTGTAATTTTAGAATTAAATAGTATTTTTTTCGTAGTATTTTTCTCCTTAAAGTGGCAGCAACACTGGCCATAAGGACCTCCAAAAAAGCCTCCATGCGCGTCCCGTCGTTAGCATTGGAGGTCACGTGATCAGCCAATCTAATACTTTAATTATGATATCTATGTTGGTAAGCACACAATACTTCTGTAAGGTGTATAAACAGTTTCTCAAGTTAAGTGCAGTTCTAACTTACATCGGGTTCACTATTATTGCATAGTTATATTTTGACTTATAATGTTCCCCCGAGGTGATACTGAATGTGTTAAATAATACATACTAAAGATCATGCAAACTATTGACGATTAAGTCAAGATAGAAAAGAAATGCATGTACAATTGATAACGACCATCAGCAATTAACTAGAATCCTCCATTCACGAATACCGTGTGTAGTTTTAGTATGACACATTATTTCAACCAAACTAACCCAATAATCCCCTGTGTTCCCCAAACGCCATGAGTAGTGAGAAAACAGCGATTCTGGATCAGTGGCGGTGCGAGGTGCAGCATCTAAACCGGAAGCGCCTGTGACCTCACCGGAAAGGGCGTGGCTTTGTGACGTAACCGGAAGTATGTGTGATAGAGTGGGGTCGATTTGTTTTGGTGCTGATAGTAGAGTTGTTTTAGTGCTGATGAGTAGTAGGGTAGGTTTATGTAACGTCATGAGCAATAGGATAGGTTTATGTGAAGTCATGAAGTCTTCAGTAATAGGATAGATTCGCGTGACGTAGTTATATGTCTATAATTTAGTTTTTAGGGTATAGCAACGGATGTTAAAATAATCTCGTGGCGCCATCTAGTGTAGTCTTTGAGAAACATGAATTATTTCGAATAAAATGATATTACACGTGCCGCCATCTACACTGCTCAAAAGAATTAGGGGAATTCATGGTTTAAACCCTTTCCCCCCCAATGATTCCATTTGGAATCATCAGCTTGCGATTTTTTTCCAATTAAGTTGAGCTTGTAATTATTTATCGTTAGATGGAAGAATCATGTCCTTTGAAGAATTAAATAATGTTGGTTTTAATTAAATGAAAATATGAAAAACATGGTAAAATAAAATTCACTCAAAAATTTTTTATGAAATAATTTGACCCTAAATTCTTGACGCTTGCATTCCTAAATGTTTGAAAATTCATTTTAACTTTTTCAACAAATAAAGTTATTAAAAAAATATTGTTATAATTTATTCAAAAGTTACGATTCCAATCCCCCCCCCCCTTAAAAAACTTATTTTATAAAATTTAGATTTTTTCCCCTAATTTTTACCATATCATTCTGTATGTATAATGAATCTGTTTCACAAATTTTAGACTTTTAGAATAAAAAATAAAACGTTGAAACTGAGAGGGTAAACACAAGTGCTCCCCTAATTGTTTTGAGCAGTGTAGTGTAACCGTTTACAAATATTTGTTATAGATATTTTTTTAATAGGGTATCTCTGACTGTATTCGAGCCCCCGATCCCGACCTCCATAAGCGACCCCGGCTCAGTGAGTTTTATGCTTTGACCAACTAAGCCGAGGTCGCTTGGTACAATAGAAGAATGAACGTTTATTTCCAGTTTATATAAGTGCTCACGGCGCCATCTAGTGTAGATTATTTCAATTAGAATAAAATAATATTACTTCTAATTATTACACCTGTTTAAATGACGATACATAGTCGAAATACTTTAGGAATCTTAATATTTCCCGGTTAGGTGTGTGCCTGTACCCTACAACATAGTCTCTCTTAGCTGTCCGAAATATAAATTTTCATCGTATAATTAATAATTATGATATAATAATAATTTCATAGGACAATATTGAATATTTTTGTAAGGCCGGCTCAGAATGTATGATTCCCTGAATTGTCCCCTTTTGGTAGGGGGTAGGGTAGGTACATATATATTCCGAGGGCTTGTGTGTTTGATCAGAGACCCGCCTATAAGCCATCGTCAAGTAGACAATTTACTGACACAGAGAAAGGACAGTACACCAGGGCGAAGGCGGGAATCGAACCGCACCGTTACAGCGCGCAGACTGCTAGCGTAATGGTTGCACGTTATGGTCACTAAGTTGAAAAAATGTATACTTGTTGAAATGTATTTAGATATTCGTATCATAAATTGAAAGAAGAATGCTTTTAAAGTTAACTTTCATTAAAAAAAAATTATAACTCATCAATATAAAAAACGTCTATTAGAAGCAATTGGCTTGTTTAATGTGACGTCAATTTCCTGTTTTCAATCCTGGATTTCATTGGGGGTTTCGGTGATTGATGATTTGACACAGAAAGGTCCACCTACTATATTTAGTAAACTATCGACTCCTTATATTCAAGCTAGTTGAACTGTTGCCACTCAAGACGTGAAACATGCCATTGATAATAACATGCAGTAAATGCTTTTTCGATTTATTACACGTTTAAAAAAAAATTCGAATTTGTTAAAATAGCTCGATAGAATAATAATTTTAAAAAATCTGCCCCCACGAGACACATTCAAACCGAATCTACGGAGCGAGCAGAGGCCGCGAAAGGAAATTGACGAGTGAAAACAATAAATACGTCACGCGAAAAATCCGTCTAATGAGCCGACGTATTAAGAAGAACATATCAGTTTGGAAAATATAATTCAGAATATTTATATGTCAATGAAAAACTTATTTTAGAGATGTTTTCTTTAAGAAATGTTTTTTAAAAGAAATAATATATGGTATGGGATTCCGCTTTCTAAATCCCAAATGTAAATAACGTTTTTGTTTGAAAAGCCGTACTTGTAAAATGTTCACGTGTTACATAAGGAGCGTACCAACTATCAACCAATCATATATTACAATGAAACAATACGTACCTTTCCTTAATATTCGAAACCGTACTGCTACACGGCTGAAAATTTATTTGATTAGGTTTTGCTCTGTACTTAATCTAGATTGCGCCTTGCAATATAACAAAATAAATTGTGTTTGTGTCTATTTTTACGGGGAAATATGATCAAGTCTATCATCATATAGTAATGTTTGTATCAAGGGTGTCATCGACATTATATTGTTACGTCATTCTATTTTGAAAGTGTAAAACATGAAGGAAACAACGTATATAACTTAGCTGCAGTTGCTACATTATTTTGCTAAGTGCTGTAGGTGAGTTTTTTTTAAATTTATTATTATTATGGGCAGTTCTCATAACTGTTTAATTATTTGTCGTTTTTTTTTTTCCTCGAATCAATTCGAACTAAAACTATGAATTATTGTGGAATATTGTTTTTATGTAACTTATATAAATAATCCAAGTCCAAACTAAATATAGATTTAAAAAAAATTATATATGTTCCCGTTTTATTACTCTGGATATAAAATTTATCGATTTTATTTTATTGTCATTGCTTAAATTTTATAGATTCTCGAAGTTTATTTTAGTTTCGTTTACGATTGTGAATTTGCTATTGAAATATTAATTGAAGACAAAGCGAAACATTTCTCAAATGGGGAAATTAAATAAATGTATTATTATTCTAGCGATCCAAGCTTATTGTGCTATTTTAACTTCTTAATAACTAAATAACCGCTAAGATTTGTAATTTGTGTACTACAAGTTCCAGCCTCTTAAATTGAAGCCTAAATAGATATAGTAATGCCTTTGTATTCTTATTAATTGTTTATAGTTTTGTTTTGATATGCATTGATTACATAAGTGAAAGTGTGGTGAGTTTGAATATTCTACCTCTTTAAAATATTCCATTTTCATTTATTATACTATGACATAAATAACTTAGCTTATTTCAGTTTTAAGGTTGTTATCAAAATTAGACTTAACATTTTTGGTTGAAGTATACATTAGCGCCCGGGTTTGGCGGCAAGTCAAAAATTGTCGCCAAGTCAAAATGACAACAAACTTGGCGTCAGCCAAGTATGTTGAAAAATGAAATCTCTCATTAACTAATACTAGGGCATTAACGATCGCAGCAATCTTTAACAAAAATAATCGGAATTTAACAGTTTGTTTCACGATCAACAATGTAAAAAAATATAATCATAACACGTTCTAAACCATTGTGTGATTATTATTTTAAATAATATTAATGCGATTTAAGTAAGAATTAAATAAGGAAAACATGCACAGTTTTACGGCCAGCTGTATTGTTTAACTTATTTGCAAATTATAGCTGGTAATTCAGAAGTTTTTTTTTTTAATTAATACCATTCAAGGTTGTCAATCTCTAATTGTTTTGGATAAAAAAGACAAGTAACATGTTACACATCTTACAAGTTTTAAGGAACTTTTTTAAATGAAGTCATCTGAAGTTTCTACTCAGATGTAAATCTTAAGCAAATATGAATTTACTACTGTAAAATGGGGTATTTTTATAAATTGAAAAATATCTATACATATATTACTTTTAACACACTTTTGTTATAAACAGTAAATTAAGCAATTTCATTTTTTATATTCTTAAAACTCTATAATTTATATGAAGTTAGCAACTGTTTTTGACCTAGTAGGAGGGGGGGGGGGGGATATTTTAAAAGACAACAATGTGGCTATTCCATTATGTCAGGCATTTAAATTTGATAAAGTTCTACTTCTTCAAGATCTAGGTGTTAGTTCATGTCTGTAGAGTTATGAGATACAAAAATTAAATCCGAAGAGTGTTGTAACTTTTAAAATAATGTCTTTATGGTGTTGGGCATTTTTTAGAAACAAGAAATTTTGCCAACACCATGAGTACTACACAGGGCCGTTGTGTGACCTGCGCGAGCGTCACTGGTTGCCGTGAAAAAAGGAGTGTTAGGGGCCACTTGTAAAATTGTAAATAAGTCTTTATTAATAAAAAATAAATAAAAACTAATGTTTTCTTTAAAGTGTTATTATTTTCTTATATTAAAAAAATAACCATTAATTATAATAATTGATTGTCTGTGAAATATAGAGATAAAGCCTAATAGATAGAAATACAACATGTCTGATCAATTCCCTCTGGCACACTTATTAGGTTTTCTGACGAGTTTTTAACATTAACTTGCTATTTTTTGTGCTTGTTATTTGTTAGTACTTTGGTTGCCTTTTCAAATGTTTACTATGTCTAAACGAAATTCTCCTCTAAGTAGCATGGTGAGCAGCAGGGATTGGAGTAACGTGTTACTTTTAACACCGTTCCTAGGAACAGTTACTTTTTTAGGTAACACCATTAGATTTTTCAGAAAGTAACTAGCTTAGTTACTTTAAGCGGCCATGAAATTTTCATTACTTTTCCGTTACTTCGCGCATACCGCTCTTCACGGAGCTCATGGGCTGTCGGACGCTGATTTTGAAATTCAACCCTTTAAAATTAATTATAATTTTTTTTTTTAATACCAATTGCAGTGTTTTTGTGCTTATGGTTTTTTTAATCTTGCTTCCCTTTGCGAAATGGTTAGGTTGTTATTGCAATTCTTCTTATAACTTGACATTTCTACAAGTAACTTAATTAGTTACTTTTTGTATTAAGTAACCATAACTGTAACATAGTTACCTTTTTAATAAAGTAACAGTTACTTTTTAATAAAGTAACAGTTACTTTTAATAAAGTAACAGTTACTTTTTTAATAAATTTTCCAATCCCCGGTGAGAAGCTATTTTTTTATACTTTTAGCTATTAGGTGTAAGACTATCTTTCAATTAATATCTGAACAGGCTTCAAGGCAGTGGCATAACTCTCCATCTGTAGACCTGCCAACTGTAGCTGCAGTGCAACATTAATTCAACCACCCAACAAGCAAACTCTCCAGTTTGTACTTCATTAATAAAAAAATTTCTAATTCTGAACGTGAAGAGAAAGTTTAATGTTTTTCCCTTTCGAAAATGCCTTACAATACAAAAGAAAATCTCAATTCCAAATGTGTAACCTTATTCTCTGAAAATTTACTCTATTTTCATATTTGCTTGTTTCTGTCCAATCTCTGGAACACCTAGCGTATTCAGGCCGGAATGCCATTTGGCAACTTTTGGCGTTCGTGAAAAAGTAAACACAGGGTTGCTATAGTTAGTAGTATTTTACGAAATATTTATATTAGTTCCGGTACGGCATCAGTAAATTCACTTTTAAAAAATTATTATTTTAATTTTAACATCAATATTTGGTTCCAAACGTTGAAAAATTATTAAGATTAGTTAATTAGAATAATAATTACGTAGCTCGTTACTTGTTTGTTTTGTTTAATAGCTGGTTTATTGCTTCTCCAGGTTGCATTTCTTGAATTCCTTCCGCTGTGCTCACAGAGTGGTGTCGGTAGCGTGAAGGAATAGTTTCACATGATGTTTTGTTTTTATCATGTCTTGAAAGCTCAGTAATGTTTTAATGGTCGAAACTTAAAATGTTGTACGCCATATACGTTACGAAATTATCACGTCTGGTCCACAAGTTGTGAAACTCGAAAATCTTTCGACTCCCTCCGGGCCGTCGATTGTGGCCACTCGAGCCGTGATATCCTTAAAAAAACCGCTGGTACCCCCGCCGGGCCGTCGATTGTGGCTACTCGGCAATCCTCCGGGCCGTTGATTTTGGCCACTCGAGCCGTGATATCCTTAAAAAAAAACGCTGGTACCCCCTCCGGACCGTCGATTGTGGCCACTCGAGCCGTGATATCCTTAAAAAAAACGCTGGTACCCCTCCGGGCCGTCGATTGTGGCTACTCGGCAATCCTCCAATTGTGGCCACTCGAGCCGATATATCCTTCAAAAGACCGCTGGTGTCGATTGTGGCAACTAGACATATGTGAAACTACGTTGTGGTTATAATTTTATTTAATCAAAAGTTGTTAATAAGTTAAATTATTATCGGCCTGCGGTCGATTATAATAAAATCCAAACCAAACCTTACACACCTTTCGAACAAATACTCACCTGCACAAAAAACGGAATTTTCAAATAAACCCATTTCACGCTTTACTATTGTTTACATAATTCTTGTACGCTGTATTTTCAACCAAACCAACTTAAAAGTAAATTAGTTTGCAAGATTTGGAAACAAGATTGATGTAAACATCCATTGAGTTGAAAGTTGAACTGGAATGTTTACCAAATTAAGTACGTTTTCGCTACTTGGCTGCAAAAGCTAAGCCGCCAAATCGAGACCGGCCTGAATACGCTAGCAGTACCCAATCTCTCATTCTCTTATGCAAAAGTAAGGGTTATTCGAATGATCATTGTTCAATTCTAATTTATTTTTGTTTTTGAAGGGCAGATTAAAATGTACCCCTACAGAATCCAAGAATATTCATATCTGTTTTGATTTTGCCATAGTAATCCAGTAGAGTCCCGCTTATCCGAAAGGTACGGGACTGAAGCACTTTCTGTTAATCGAGATTCCATAGGAATTTTCCGATAATCGGGAATCATCCACTTCACCCCTGGAAAAACGCTGGAGAAGAGAAAATTTGAAGTCGTAGAGCGTTTGCCTCATTCTTATTGGCCGAAAGGGACTTATGAAGCGCTTTCTAAATACGAGTCTAAGCAAGTGTAGCATTTCGCATACGGAAGCTACAAAGATCAGGCCCTTAGATGCAAGGAAGCGCAAGATGAAGCCACTACTTCAGACGTTTTCTTGTTTAAAAGATGGCGGGACAGGGCTGCTTTAAAACAAACCAAAATTGAGTAGCAAAAAATAAAAAATAATGCATATTTTGAGAAATAAATCCAACTTTGTAAGCACGTATTTATTTTTTGTGTTTATTTATGCGTATACACTTATATTTTAGCAAAAAAAAATCCGTAGCCTTTCGGTTAAGCCGAATTTCGGATAACTGGGATTCGGATAATCGGGACTCTACTGTAGTTTCCTCTCTCTGTGGACCCAGTAAAAATTTTGAAAAACGGAGGTTTTGGGGAAAAGGAAGGCAAGTTCTTTCAAATTAAAATTGCATTCAGTTTTGATTGTACATGCAAGAAATTTTGGAATGTTAAAGGTAGATTAATTATTTTAAATAGAGTAGAAAATTTTCCTCAATCAAAGTAGGAATTCTGAATTAGGACATGTACACTGGCTAATCATATGAAAAATTAATATTACGCTGAATTTTTGTGTACTTTTCTTTATAGCGAGGGGGAAGGGGGTCGAGCAGAATATCACCCAATCTCGTTTCACATCAAATATCGTTAATTTTCCCCACGGAAATTCAATGTAAAATTGTGAGAAAATAGTTAAATTCCTGAAAAAAATTGTTTCTTTGCTTAAATTTGACAAAATCTTACATAATATTTATCGTGGCTTTTCGAACCATATTTAAAAGTGTTAGAAAAAGAGGACCGTCCTGTCTTTTATATAGATTAGATTGGTGTTCATTTCTTTCTGTTTTCTTTATTAGTTTCAATTCAGACTAAAGGACAAGTGTTCAAAGTATTTTCTGGTATCTACTGTCCTGCGAAAAAATGGTATAACTCTGAAGTCAATTGTGAAAAATTATGGTATTCTAGAGGACATTTTTTCTATAAAAGCATTAGTTAAAATAAAAGCTGAGTTAGCATTTAAAAAGTTTGATTAGCACGTAACTTTAATATAAAACTAGTGAATTTCAAAACTTCCATTGGTCTCATTTTTTATCATCGAAAGTGAAGCTCAGGACAAAAGTGTTTGACTGTTTAAATAACTCATGAAAATATGCATTATATTTTGCATTTTAGAAATTTAAGAGTAAAATAAATTTTCTTATAAGAATTTAAAAAAATTTATAAGTCCTTAAATAGTTTGCCAGCATAACCTATTAACTATTTGAAAAGGGCTTACCTAACTCTGAAAATTGAAATGTTGCAGGGGACACCAAGAACTATATTTTTTTCTTTCAGACTAATTGAAGCAGGTTTATTTTGTTACTGTATCAAACAATGGGTATGTTATATTAGTGATAAATAGTATACTTGAATGATAATTTGATGGAGAAAACTATCATTCAGTTTTCTGGGATGAGTTCTCAATTCATCTAAGGGTTTAAGTGGTGCTGTAGTAAAACACATATTTTTCACCTTGCATCTAAGAAAAAAAATTATATTGTTTCCCTATGACATTTGTTGTGTGTGACCATTGCAATGTTATATAAATTACAAAAGTATTTCTGATAATTCCTATTATTTTGGAAAACAAATTATCATGTTGAAAAGAATAAATGCATTTAAACAAACTCTTAGGCCAATAATCCTAATTTTTAATGATGTTGAAATATATTATGTTATTCTTATTGTAAGTTGGAGCAAAAATTCATAACTTAATTTCTGGTGTTTTTTTTTTAATTTAGCTGAAGAATGGAGAAATATACATTTGATATAGATAAAGTTCTTGATGAATTTGAAGAAACTGAAGGTAAAGTTTTATTGCATTGTTGTTTTTACCTTAAGCAACTTATTTTCTGTTGCTCAGAAACTGTTCACTTTTAGCAGCAATGTAAGTAAATGGAGTAAAGTACAACAAAGGTAGTACTTTTTTACCAAAAATTATTACTTTTATTGTATTACAGTAGAACCTCAAATCTCCTTCCCTTCCTTGTAAAAGCCGCTTCGGAAAGTCCCAACAATTTTATGATAGTAAGTGCTTTTTAATGAGCAGAACCTAAGCAGTTTCCTTGCTTTGCGACTGAATATATTTTAGAAAAAATATTGTCACAAGAAGCTATTTTTGTCAAAATTTCAACCTATTGGAGTTTGAGCTGGTAGAACCTGTTTGCTTTTGTTTGAGTACAAAGAGAAGGTCCTCTCCATGTGAGAAGTAAATGTTTCAGATTTTTAATATGTTTTTTTATTGTTCCATAAATTTAAAATTTAAAGGGTTAACTAATTATGATTCAGCTTTAACCCTATTTAACTTCTTAATATCTTAATAATTTTGATTAGTTTATTAACTTACATGAAATTATGTTTGGAAATTAAATGCATGTTTTAGCTGAATTTTCAAAGTGTCTTTTGTGACTCTGATTTTACTTATAATTATATCTTTGTTTTTTAGCTCTGAAAGTGAATTCAGATCAAAGCTCTCAAAATTGTGTTGACCATCATTTAACCCCTAAAAGCACTAACAATCCAGAAGAAAAAAGTTCTGAAAAGTTGTTGGTTGGAAAAGCATTTGATACTAATAAATCTCCAGCCGATATACCTAAGCCTTTACCTGACATTAAAAGCATTTCTGAAATAAATAACATTTCCTCAAAAGGAAATGTTACATTAGATAATGAACATTCCTCACAATGTAGTCTAGATAATGAAACCAATTATTCCAACTCTAATAAGGAAGGAACCACTCTCTCTTTAAATCAAGTTGATGTACTTCATGATGATGTAAATGCTAAACATTTGAGCTATGATATTTTTTATAAACCACGAGAACCTGGTATAGGTTTAAGTGTTAATCATTTGCAACCTTTAAACTCTATGTCAGAATTATATTCTGATGAATTTGGCTTAGGTGATTATAGTCAAGATGAAATTTTATGTGTATCTGTTGAAGAAAATAAACCTGAATTAAGCATGGATGAATCTCAAAGGCAAATAAATGAAAGCCGTTCAGCTTATAACTCAATACAATCAAATGACTTAGTTAGCAAAGATTTACAATTAAATACTGAATGTTTTACAGATAGTTTAAATTCTTCAATAAAAGAAGAGTTGTTATTGGACATTCAAACTTCTGAAGAAATATCTACTTCCAATTCATTAGCAGATTTTGATGACCTTACTGCTGCAAATAAAGCTAACTCAAAACAAATTTGTCGACCAAATCAACTTTCACTGAACACAGTCTTACTAAGAGATTCCTTAATGGATGAAGATGTGCCTCAATCTGAAAATCAAGCATGTTTATCTCCTCCTCTTGATTTTTATTCACAGGCAATAGAAGACAATAAAGCAAATGAGTTAATTGCTCAAAATATGAAATTGCAATATCCTGATTCTCAGTCAATTGAAGTTTGTTCAAACCAGATTGCCTATGATGAGGATAATACAGTTATGTGCAATAGTTCACTAGCTAATAACTATGTTGAAGATGTTCAAATAAATAATGAACCTGTGGTTGATGTTTTTGCCCCAGAAATTCCAAGAAATGCCTTAGACCTTCAAAATGGTTTTAATGTTCAGGATGATGATTCAGGTGTAAGCTCAACTGAAGACATTAGTGGTAATAGTCCTCCTCAGTTAAACAGTGGGCCTGATAATTCTGTAGTCAATGAAAATTGTGATATTGGAATGACTTTTTCAAGTGCAGAACAATGTGATGAAGGTAACACTTTTCCTGATATCACAAATCACAAAAATTCTCTTGAAGATTCTAAAGTATGTTTATCAACATCTGTTGAGGAAATAACACAGGATTTAAACTGTATCAGTAAAGAAAGTACTTCAATAAAAGCAAACATAAATGGAATTCTGACTATTGAAAAGGAAGTAATAGCATCTGAAACTGAACATTCTAATCAAAATATATGTGGTTATGACTTAAATGCAAGCGATAGTATCAATGCTACTAATAATTCGATTGTAGATGTTACAATAAATGGAAATGCTTTACAAAGTATATCCGATAGTATAACAGATTTTTATGAGCCTGAAAGTTCTATAAAACAGTCTAGTACTTCCCAAATGGAACCTGATTTTGTAGATACTCAAAATTTTAATGTTTCTGAAGAGAAAGAAAGCATTTCTGAAAATGATACTGAACAAAATCTTATGGATTCAGAAACAATAGAATGTACTGAAGACTTAAATTTGATGGAGACAAATGATTGTATTTCAACCCGTCTTCAACGACCTACGACACTTAATCTTCCATCACTTGTCATAGCTTCTCCATGTAGTATTGATGAAACTTCAGCTCCCATCTCAAGTGATGGCCATGCTGTTTCTGAGAATGTATATGTTACTACTGCAACAGAACCCATTTCTGCAGGTATGGCTTATTTTTATACAGTATATTTCCAGTTATAAGTGCTCCTTTTAATTTAAAAGAAAATATTTTTCTGCAATCCATTTAGTATACACAAATTAAGCTATTTAGTGATTAATTCTTTTTTAGACAAAACTTAATTGAGAGAGGAAATTATTGCCACATACTTTCTCAGGAAATGCGGTAGAATATATAACGAATCAGGTGCATTGACAAAAACATGATTTTTATAAATTTTAGTTAAAAATAAGTGTTTTGCTTTCTAACAAATATACTGTTATTGCAAAAAATTACCTTATTCAGTATTATATTTCGTAATCGTTCATTGATTTTTTTTATTAGAAATGAACACTTCTGTAAAACCAAGGGCACAGATCGGCACTGTAAAGCCATATTGGATTCCTGATGCAGAGGCAATAAACTGCATGCACTGTGCAATAAAGTTTACTGTTATAAAAAGGCGACATCATTGTCGAGGCTGTGGAAAGGTATGAAACTAAAAAAATATTATAGGGACTTTTTTGTGGTTTAACATCTTTTCACTTTTTAAAATAAGCTTTTCCCATTAGTAAAGTTGAACTTATTTTCTCTTTTAGGTTTTATGTTCCAGATGTTGCAATCAAAAGGCATTTCTGACATACTTGAATAAAGAGGATAGAATTTGTCAACCATGTGCTGATGTTTTAACTTCCAGTAATTCATATCTGCATTTTAATTTCATAATTCGTCTTTCTGTTCCAAACAATTTAATTTGCTTTAAAAATATAATAAGATTTTTCTTAGTAGGTTGGTTTAATTTTGCAAAGAAATTGTTAGTGTTTTATATATTAATTAATATGTAGTTTAAATGATTGGTCAGGCATAAGTTGGTACCTCTCAAAATATTAATGTTGTTGGAGTGTCCTATTCAGATTTATTTCTAACAAATTGAAAATTTATCGGGCCTTATTTTATACTTTACTATGCAAGTGAAATTTTAATAAGTAATTTTAAGGCGAATCAATTTTGCTTTTAACAATTTTGTTTCCCATAACGTTACATATTGAGATTTTTAAAATTATATTTTAGCTCTACAGATTGATCAAATCCCAGTACCATCTGATGCCCAAAGTCCAAGTTCTTGTGGAAGTAGTCCAAATTTTTCTCCCTCACCACAGAATGCAGCTCCTAATTACGCAGATAGAAGTATGTGGAGACCTCATCCTAATAATCCTGATGATTACTGTTCAACTATTCCACCTTTACAACAAATTCAGGCTTCTGAATCAAGACCACCTCCAACTGTTATGGTTCCTATTGGTGTTCTCAAAAGAGGTATTTTAAATCCCCAGTTCATTTGTTTGGGCATTTAATTGCTCATTTATCTTTTTGGCACATTATTTAAGTTTAACTTTCTCTTTGTTGTGTATGTTTTTTTTACTGATACATGCTTGAATGCATGAAAATGTCAATATTTTATATCTATATCATTTGAAAAGTTGCCAATAAATATATTTTATGAGATAAATATAAACCATTTTCTCTTTACATGACTTAAGTATATATCAGTAAAGGGAAAAGTCATACTTAAAATAAACTAAGATAAGGTAAAATACCCGCATAATGCTGCTTAATTTTACAAATAAATACATAAACTTACTTGAAATTAGTGAGGCCATTCATCAATTTTATTTGATATTTTCCAATTGCTTTGTGTTTCTAACAAATAAAATAACAGAATAGAAAAACATTCTTAGTAACACCTATAACTTTCTAAAACATCTTGTAAAGATGATTTTTTTTTTAAAGGAAACAAACCACGGAAAGAACCTAAGCAAGTAATATTTTCTGACGGCATCAGACCAGGAGGGGACTTAACTGACCTTACTGAACCAGCTGAAAATGCGCCAGTTTATCGCCGCTTCAATAGAAAAAGGGTGGACAAATTAAACCCTGGTTAGAATGCATTGAAACTTTATTTGTCTTAAACTGAAGCACATTGTATATTTACATATAGTTCGTCTCAAAAGTTTAGACAAAAAAACATTTTAAGTCACAAAATTTCACTGAAAAGGTTTAGTTGACAGAAGTTGTGGTAGTAAGGATCAGGAAGATATAAATAATTAACAAATTCATAAATCACAAAAAAATTACAAATAATACATTTTGTTTTACTTAATAGTGAAAAGTACCCAAAAAATCTGTCTAAAAAATGTAGAGATTCAATTTAATGTACGTGTAATTGCCCAACTTTGCATTTTTATTGCTTGAATTATATTTATTTTTAGATAATAAATTTTTAAAATTGATATCCGGTGGATTTGAAAGATTTAGTAACACTCCTGGTTCAATTTTGTATTAAACAGCCAATTTAACTCTTACGGTAAAATATTACTGCCCATTTGCTTCAAATTTAACTGCCACCATCTGTATTCAATCAGCATTCGTACCGAACGCCTACAAGTCCATTACATTAAAGTTTTGCCATGAATTCGTGGATTTGGAGACATGCATTGACCATTTTTCTTGATGAAACGGGCAGTATTTCACACATAAATATCACAAAATAGCGACAAATTGTTCTTTTTTGCACTTTAGTACAATGCCAGAGATAGTCTCCTCTTCAAAACCCCCGCAAAAAGTTTGTCCTCTCAACATAAATTATCACAATCTAGGTAGAAGTGACTTGTATTTTGCTAAGTTTTCTTTGCCTATAAATCAATTAAGCCAAAATTAAAACTAGACTTTGTTTTCTGGAATTTGATCGTAACTTTAAGAAGGGTTTCATTTTCAGAAAAGCAAACTTTCAATGTCCCTTCTATGTTAAGTGCTGACCACTTAATTTGGTTTGCAACATATGCAATGTTATATTTATGAAAAACATGACCAAATAGTTTTTTACTGTATACCTTTGTGTTTTATGAATTTAAAAGTTTGAGTTAAAAAAGTATGATTGTTTTAATATTTAAATAGCTTCAAATTAAAAGAAGTTTTCTTATTTAGGGGATTCAAATCTTGGAACATGTTCCCTTTCACCAGTGGCACCTTATTCAAAAAATAGACACAAAAGAATTATAGTTTCAGATGAAGAAGGCCCTCTACCACCTATTATTCTGAAAATAGGTTTGTGATATGACCATTTTTATACAAATTTTTATAATATCTAATGCATTTATAAATTATGAAATACTGTTAAGTTTTTTTTTACCTAGTATGTTGTCAGTAGCAATGGGGTAGTATGTTAATTATTTGTTACTGTATGCATTTCCAAATAGTAAACTTATAATTGAAGAGCTTAGTTGAATAACGTGCTTAGTGACAAAAAGGTAAAAATGAGATAATGAGCTTCAAAGTTTTTAGCTTGCAATTTTTCTCTCATTCACAAAATCAGTATTTTTGGCATGATATTTTATTTTGGTTCTTCAAAATGCTTAGTGGCTTTTGGCTAAGCCATAATTTACGTAATAACACAAAATTTACAAAATGCGCTTGACACCTCATGCACTTGGTGCATTCTTCCTCCGAAGTGCTTCAGATTTCCGTCAGTCGTTTAATGGAAGAACGTGCTAAGTGACATTTTTAAGGTAATTTTGATCCATACACGTTTCATAATTTCTGTACTAACCTTCTGATTTTTAAAATTCTTTTTTTTTGTTTGGAAGATAGGACTTCACAGATATCTTTTATACTTTTTATCTGTTTGCCTGTCCATCCGCCCGTCCATATCCCTTTCAATTTCCGATCTAAACTGTCCAATTTAATTTTTTTTTAAGTTATAAAATGATGAGTATATTTTATTATGTCTGCCTGCCTGTACGTCTGACTTTCTTTCTGTCCATCTGCCCCTCCCTCTACAACTTCTTTTCTTACCGTCCGATATTAAAAATTATTTTTTATTTGAAATGTATGACTTCAAAGACCTATCGTTAAAATTTTGTTCGTCAGTCTGTCAGTCCCTACTAACTATAAGGATTTCTGTGAGTACTTAAGTTAAAAGAAAGTAGGCTATATTAATAATTTAAAAACTTCTTGTTATATGAACTTGTTACAGGTTATATGAGCAAGTTTTTACTAAAAAATCATTGAATCTAATCATCATTAACAATCTTAAAAATCATTGGTGTGAAAAACACCCCAAGCGAATGCTCGAAGGTTACAGTTGAAAAGCTAGAAACTTTTTGTAAAAGAGGCCTTGTACACTGAAAAACATTTTAACACAAATGTTCCTGAAAATATAAGAAACCTCTTTTAAATGGCCTATTTGATCAGTTAGGAAACGTTTCATTTGTTTTAAAAGTTAATAGAAGCTGAATGCCTCTGACGCATGTGCAAATGATTCCATTCAATCCTTGTCTACACGAACAATAAGTGATAATGAAAGATTCATAATGACACTTTCGTGGCACAGTGTTTAAGGCATCTGCCTCAAGATTGAACCTTCTCAGGAGTGGGGAGGTTCTAATCGCACTTACTTTGTCATCCTTTAAATCGAATATGTATTGGAAAAAAGTAGATTTTTTTTTAAATACTTAAAATTTTTCGGAATATTACAGAAAGAGGATTCTGAAATACTTGAAAACGTATTCAAAAATTTCATGCACCTTATGGCTGCCCATATATTCAGAAACGTTTCTGATTTTTTTTTACAGTGTACAGATTAACTTACTTTCAGAAAATATTACAGAATTTGTAGAGATAAAGTATAAAGCTTTAGATGAATTATTATAAAAAATTTCTTTTATCAAAGCAATATCTTGATTAGATTTTTACGTGCCATATAAGCTGCTGTTCACACTTTCAAGCAAAAATTCAGCTTTCCGCTTATTTCTTAATTTCATTTTAATAATTTTAGGACATTGCACAAAATGTGTTTGATGCCTTTAGAGGTCAAACGTAAAATGGCTTTAAAATCGATTTTCTAACCACTAATTCATTTTTTTTAACAAACCAGATGCTTTGATGTATGTTCGGCGCGATGTTTTAACGCGAAGCTTTCTACGATCTCGATGGGGCAGGTGCAATTTTGTTTTAATGATACCACCGGTTCACTGCTAAATAAACTGTTTATTAGAATAAAAAACACAAGACATTAAAATCAGACGATATTTTATAGAATGTTTAAACTTTTAACTCCGATTGCATTCTAAAATGAAAAAAAAATTCTAAATTTTAATGAATTTTCCTCCTATTTTGCTAAATGCACTCAAAGCCGGTTATCCTCTATATAAATTTTATTTCATTGGTTATATTTCATAATTAAAGGTAATTAGGAAAAATTACTGACATTTTGTTGAATTATTTTTGTTAAAAACTACAAAAGGACCATTTGTTTTGCCATTTATGCAAATAAAGCGAAAGTTTGAAGTTCAAATGTGTCACTTAGCATGTTCTTCCACTAAACGATCGTTCCGAATAGGGACGATTTCAGTGGAAGAAGATGCTAAAGGATCCTTAGCACGTTCTTCCATTGAAAAATTGACGAAAACGCGTGCCCTTACCAACTTTGTTCACGGAAAATATACGAAATCGAATGTTTTCTAAAAAATTTAAAGCAGTTATGTTTAAAGGAGGTGATAACATAATCATTGACACAAAAATCTAAATTTTTTCAAAAATGTAACTTATCATGTTCTTCCACTCAGCTCTTTGATTTAATTCTTATAGATGGTGATACTGATGAAAAAATGGATTGGAATAAAATTTTTGAACGGATTCAAGGTTAGATTTTGTCTTTTAAATTCCATAGGTACATTTGAACTGCTAATATTTCTTTTTATGATATGGCTGCCTATAACACAAACATCTCTGTGTAAAATTATTCTTTAAGTTCCAATTATATGCAAGAAGATTAAGGAGGCATCTATAAATATGTCTTAATTAATCAATCATTTATTCAAAAGTGACAGAAAGTCAATACACAGATACCATATATAACGTTTGTAGTGGCAGCATCTATCGTTCATATTCCGAATCCAAAATTGTGCATAGACTGCTAATTTTGATTCTGTCATGTAGTGCCCTCTTAACAAGTAAAATTAACTCTATAACAATTTAAAAAATTTATTTTTTCTTATATTTTTCACAGCCTGCATATTCCATTTCTTTTTAATCTTGTAGTGCATAAACCCCAATCATAATGGTAGAACTCACAGGGAGAAGTTTTTTATTCATTATTACTTTCAATTACCTAGTGATGCGAGTCAGGTAAATACCCACAGTGGGTAGGGTATTTATAAAGGGGTATTTACCCTCGCCCTAGGTAAGTAACCAACATTTGTTTACTTATTAGTTTAAATTTTTTCAACTCATAAAATGTTAATGCACACAAATTTCACCACACAAATTCATTGTAATTATTATTCTGAGAACATATATTTTAAAATGTAAATACCCAGGACAGAAGCCTGCGACAATTAACGCATTGATTTTCAAAAACAGTACTTTTAAAGTACATATATTTGAAACATTAATGCTATAAACAGTTTTATAGAAACTTAAATTATTGAAATAATTGGCTATATGCTCCGCTTGCTATACAACTTTTCTTGATAAATGAATATATGTTGATAAACTATTCAATATTTTTTTTTAATGTTAATGTATACCAAAAGCAAATAAAAGAAAACATCATCGGAAATTTAAAGTTTTATGAAGCTTTTAAAGTTTAAAAATATCCCACAAAATGTTGTTACTTGACATTTATATTGTTACTTCATTTTTTTTAATGTTACATTCTTTATTTTTGTTCAGATGACAATCAGAAATCTGTAAATTTTGCATTGATGAAGAATATGCATTTATTTGTAAAAATAACTACATGTAAGTACTTTTTACGATTTTTTTTATCTATTTTAATAAATTTGAATGCATGAATGCATTTATTTCAAACAAAAATCTTTTTTGTAGTGGATTGTTGCTTTGGAAATGAATGTTGGTGTTTTACAAGTCATGGTCTTTGTACTGTTGGGCAAGATGAAGTTATGGTAGTTATGGAAAAGCTACCTGAAGAAAAAGCCATTCCCCGTGATATTTTCAAACTTTTTAGTCATGTGTATGATAGTGCTAGTAAAGGTAAGAAAAGTATGCAAGATATGTTTTATTTTAAGATTCAATAAGTAGTACTAATGGTTTATAGTGAAATTTTAAAATATTTTAACATAAAAGCTTTTAATTTAAATTTATTTCATTAAAAACTAACCTTATGTACATGAACTTATATCTAGAGAATGTAATACTTATTGTTGAGACATACTACATTTTTTCATATATATTTTTTAATTATTTGTTTTTAAATTATTTATTTTAGGTTCAACATTTGACGATTTAGGCCATATAATTTTTCCAGAGCAAATTCTGGGAAGTAATGATCATAGAGGATTCCTGTTTGTTCGACCTACATTTCAATGCCTCAGTAAACTTACTGTGCCAAATACACCCTACTTGGTTGCCATTTTAATTCACAAATGGGAAGTTCCTTGGGCAAAAGTTTTTCCAATACGTCTAATGCTCCGCTTGGGGGCAGAATGCCGTTGTAAGTTTTATTCTAATTTTAATGCTAATATATATGTATGTATGTATGTATGTATGTATGTATGTATGTATGTGTATATATATGTATGTATATGTATGTATGTGTGTATATCTATATATGTGTATTGTATATTTCTAGATTATCCATGCTCATTGGTTAGCATTCGCCATCGAAAGCCAGTTTATTTTGAAATTGGACAAACTATAATGAGTGTTTTAGCAGTAAGTCAAGTAATATGTTAGAGATTGTATAAGAATGATATTTCATTTTTATGTTTTGCAAAATGTTCCATTGTTATAATAAAATTAATACTTTATTTTATGTATAACATAAAGGACTGTTATGTTTCACAAATTTATGCTCTCATGATATAGTTAGTACCAGAAATGGTATAAAAAAGGTCTTTAAAAATAAAGGTTTTTCCTGCACATTTTTAATTAGTAACAATAATGAGCATCTAGCTACTGTTGATATTTAGATCTTATTTTTCAAATATTTATTTGGTTTTACAGATGTTTGAACTATCTATATTTCACATATTTGGATTACAGTAGTTCAGTATCTCTTGAAATTATAATAGTGAGAGACTTTGTGCATAGCTATTTAGTACTTGTATAATTTTACCATTTATTTTAACCTAATTTGTGACAAGTCCTCGTTTTTTGTTTACTAATATTGTCTCTGTAGGATTTGCGGAATTTTCAATTCACTATTCCTGTTATTGCTGGATTAGTAGTTCACATGGAAGAAAAGAAAACTTGTGTCAACATACCCCGCAACCGCTATGAAAAGGTTAGTTATTTTTTTGTCTATATTCATACTACAAAAGTTCTTCATAAATTACCCTTACCTATTAAAGTGTAAAAATATATAACAAATAAAAGTTTCAAAATAAATTGTTATGGAATGAAATTTCACAATTTTTTTAAGGATCATGCAGGTAAGTAAATGATACAAAATATTCCTTCATCTTTTCATCAGTTTAGCTCCAAGGGGGAAAAAAATGCTATAAAACCAACCATAGAACTGGGTTATGTTCATTTCGCAACCGATAAGACATGGAACACTTAATCCTTTCTCCTCTCCCAAAAAATTTCCATCTGCAATGTTTACAGCAAATTTCAAACTTGTGACTTAATACTTACACTGCAATGGTTTGGTAATTAAAAGTGACCCTACTCTGTGTTCTCTGGTAGAAACTATGAACTCTACACTTGATGAAATGTACTGAACATGCAAATTTTACCATGTTTTAGTCTTGACAACTTTACCGTAGCTGAAAATTACTAGACTGCTAGAGAGCTTGTAGCTGACATGGCTATGGCATCATAACCTAGGGAGGGGGGGGGGGGGAGTTATCAAAATTTTGCAAATATGCCTGGTGCAGAGTATCCACTGTGAGCAAAATGACTTCCTTAGTTTTAGTTTCTGTAATTTCTCATCAGGAACATTTTTTATTCATCTAACGTTTAGGAAATTAATAGTGGCAAATGCTTAGAAACTGTTATTGTAACTAATTAAAAAGAGTGAGCATTTTGTATTGTGCTTTTAAAAGCATTCCAATTTAGAATTTTTTATTCAAACAAAGTTCTGAAAAATATTTCATTATCAGCCCAGCATCTCTACAAAAAGGTTTCCCTTGGCATTCAAAAGCAGAGAAATCTTTAGGGCCAGTATAGTGAAAGAAGCAATAGGCTTATTTTCTTAGTGTCTCATTCACTGTGTACAAAATTTAAGTCTTAAGTTAACTTTTTTTCTTGGATTTTTTTAGACAATCTGTTAATTTGCAGCATAATTTTCAAAATAGATGAGTTAATTTGGTTTTTGTAAAATTTGCTTTAATTAAAATTACATATTACGAACATAAGGAAGTTAAATAACTTAATAAAGTTATTTATTTTAGGTGATAAAAATATTAAATAACAACAACGTGGAACATGTTCTTGCCTTGGGATCAAATTTTAGTACAGAAGCCGATTCTCATTTAGTATGTATGCAAAAAGAGGAAGGTGACTATCAAACTCAAGCTATAAATATTGAAAATACTACAAGAAAAGGTAAGCATGTCTATTTCTTTTTAATATTAAACATCTTTAAATATTTATTTGCATTTAAAAGTTCTGAAACACCTAGAGTTATTAAACCTGCCATAATCCTTCTCTATAATGATATAAAATAAACTAGTATTACAAGTTAACTTGGTCATGGCATCACCTTGTTTTCTTTGGTTTAATATCTTGCATAATACAAGTTAATATTCCATTATTATTAATGCAATATTGGTGTTTGTAATAAAGTTTCGTCTGAAAGGAAAAATCCTAGAAATGTTGCCTTATAAATTGTACGCTGCTGCCAGGATTGACAGACTTTGAGAAATTTAGGTGTTCTTTAGTGCCTTTTTAATATTAACTTCTACTAACTTTAATATTTATTTCTGCTACTTTAAAATTAACTTCTCTTATTTGTAATTATATCTCTGCACATAAGATTCAAGGATATTATAAATAACTTAGAGTAAGTTAGAATAAAGAATAACCTGTATAAATAAGGCTTAGTGTGTTTGTGTTGTTCCTGTTACCTGCAAAGTATGAAATCAAGTCTTATTCTTTTTATTGTATTGTCATTATTAATTAACAAAACTAGTGAACTTGCATTATCATTTAATAGTTTTTAATTCTTGATAAATAATTAGTATTATGTACTTAGTCTGTCCAATCAGGCATGATATACTTTAATAATAAATACTATGAGTAAAATTAGTTTTACTTTGATTTTGGATTACATTTCTTATATTTTATGTATTATCACTGTATAAACTATCAGTTCTAAACTATAATAGTGTGTATCTATTAATATAGTTACAGGTGCAAGTTTCATTATCTTTAGTGGAGCGCTCAAAAGTGCATCAGGTCTTTCTGCAAAATTCAGCATTGTTGAAGATGGATTACTTATTCAAATTTCTCAAGATACTATGGTCGCCCTTCATATGGCTCTTAGAGATATGAAGGATCTAACCATACCATGTGGTCAAATAAATGCAGAACCTGATGAAACAGTTATGCTACAATGGACAAAAGATGATAAAAAGTTCAATATTGGGTACTTACGGTTTTGTTTAGATTATATAAGTTAATCTTTAAATAATTATAATTACAAAATGTATTTACTCTTTTATAATTTTTTTATAGCGTTGTTAGTCCTATTGATGACAAATGCTTGGAAGGAATTCCTAACTTAAGAATTCATTCTGCAACAGACTATGCTAGTGAAAACTACTTAATACGGTGGACTGAGGTTTTCTTTTTGGACGTTGATGAAAACTCAAGATCAATACAGTAATTTTCAATGAATTTTACTCCATTATTTATTGCATGGAATTTCAGAGAATAATAGTTGTATGAGGTTTGCAATGAGGTTTCTTTAAAATTGAAATTTGCTTTTTTTTTTTAAAAGACACTACTACATTAAGTTCTGTATTCAGAAAAGTCAACTGTAAAACATATTTAATACATTAGAATATTAATTTGAAATGTTCAATAACAAGCTCTTATTATCAACCTGAGGTTGACCTTTACCAAAAACAATAAAAATTAAAATAACTTATAGATCCTTGAGAATCATAAGTGTTTAATGCTTTTTCTCTCTGTCCAGTGACTAGTAATTCCTTTTTACATTATCCATTTTCTAGTCAAGTCTTATTCTAAATTAACAGCAAATTTACTGTATGCACATTATATTTAAGAAAAGTAAGGGTTTTCCATATCATAATATTGCTCCAAAGTATGATTGTGTTGCAAATGGAAAGCATGATTCTTGTCTGATACATGGTTTTAAGTTTTGTATTTTCTGATGTTTTTACTTGTATTTCAGACAATAAAGATTAAAATAATAAATATATTAATTACTGACTTGCATGCAATACGCTTAGATAGAAGCAAATCATTTGTGGTCTATTATTGAAACTATTTTCAAGAGTTTTTATATGCAGCTATGTATGTCATTCATAATTGAGCAAGTTAGTTTAAATATTTAGAAATTATTGATTGTACTTTACTGGACATTTTTCTTTTCTTAGGAATGAATTAGTGGATCCTTGTCGACTTGCTGAAACTGTTGCGCAATCTTGTTGCATGGCACTCACACCTTATTTAGATCAATTAGCTGAATCAGAGTTGAAAAAATTGGGATTGAGAGTTACTCTAGATTCTCAAAGTGATAGAGTATGTAATTTTTCTTAATTATAAATTCTTATACTTGTTAATTATGGATAAAATATATATTTATGTTTTCTTTAGGTCGAATATGATATTGGAGCTCGTGGGAAACCACTCCCATCCTTGTATATGAATGCTTTAGACAGTGGTTTGATTCCTGTTATATTAAGACTTTCCAGTTCCACTCATAGTGAGAAACTCTCATTTGAGCTTATATTCCACATATTGATCAAATGACACCAAAACAATTTCCTAAAGAAAAATACAGTTTGCTTGACTATCTTCATTGTACAGACTGTTTCATTAACTTGTTGAAAGTGTAAAATTAATGTATATCGTAGTCTGAATGTATATGAGAGAATATATATTTAAAAAATATATAAAGTAGGGATTAAGTTGAATGCTATTTAAGAAGTGTTTCTGATGTATCAACTTATTCATTGTTAATCAAACAATTTATAAAATGTTGGAGTTAATTTTGAGGTATCTAATTTTTATGTTATGTATACATGAGATTTTTTTTGCTGCCTAGTCAACAGATCTGTGTATTATGAATGACATTAGAGTAACAAATATTTTTATGCTATTTTTAAATATTTTATTGTTTTAAAAATTCCCTTGTGTTAGTACCAAAGTAACACTTATAATGCTCCAACATTCCTTATTCTTTAATTTACTTTCATGATCATTTTCATTTGTAAGACATTAATCATGTTTTTATTATCCTAAAGTAGTTAAGATAAGAACTTTTGATTTGATATTTTTTTAATAAATATTTAGTACAATTTTATTAACCTCTTCGCTGCCGTATCAGTTTGGAGACCCTCCTTCAAATACCACTTTTATTTTATTTGAGTTTAACTTTGATATGAGTTTTTCATACTTTCAGTAGCCAATCTGTGTCGATGCAAGCTATTTCGCCCTTTGAATGGTGTGTCTAATTTAGGGGAATTCTGGTATATATGCTATACATAGCATGTACTACTAGTGGGTACATGATAGCGAAGGGGTTAATTATAACTTCAACAGGGTGTCCAGCCTTTGGGAATTGTACTTTTTGAGAATCAACAAAATCCGAAATTTTGCTTGAAATTGTTGAAAATTCGGGTGTACGCCAGAAATTTTTTGAATTCTATAGATATCCTAAGATAATCCTTTTGTACTAATTATTTTAAGGCTTAGTAATTGGACGATTAAAAAAATTCCCCAATTTGCAAATTTCAGATTTGGGGACGTACATAAATTAAGTCACACAGAATTTTGACTTTTTTGACCCCTCCCCCTGCGTCACGTTTGATCGAACCCCTCCCCCTAAAATTACGTCAAGTTGTTGCACCCCCCTTAAAGAAAGTTAATTTTAATATTTCCCTTTGTTTCTGATATTTGAAAAAAAAATGCATATTTTTATATTTTTAAAAATATAATTTGGAAAGAAAAGATGTTAAATTTATCTTGGTTAAATAATTAATTCATAAGAATATACCAACATTGTATTTACATTTTCGTTGTCCAAGGTCTAGCTAGCCATTCGCTAATGTCTTCTAAAAAAGGGGGTCTGAGAGTAATCAGAACTGTCTAGTTCTGGGTCTTTTAGTTTTGCCCAGGTAGCTGCCAGTCCTCTAATTGGTCAAGATAGTGTCGCAATTTTGCGTGTTACGAAGTACCGTTACGAAAAGGTCTAAAAAATATAAGAGACTAATAATGCCGACGTTTGTTGCACATAATAATCTCCCCATCCTCTTTTGGAAATAAAGTGTTTCCTTATAAAAAAAGATTTCAAATTTTTTTCTCAAAAACTATTTTATGTAAATTAGACTTTCCTTGCAAAATTGGAAATTTTTGAATCGTTACGTCACACAAGCGATTACCCCTTCCCCCCTCCATGTCACGATCCGTCATGTTGGCACGTACCCCTCCGTCCCCCTTCAGAGTGTGACGTAATTTATGTACGTCCCTTTTTCTTATTTTTAGGAATCCTTAATTTTACTTGTATTTTTGATTACACTATTTTCAAGATTACGAGATTTGTCTTTTTTTTTTGTAGGATTTAGGCTGAATGTTTAGGTTTTTAATTTGTTTATTACTAAGGTTTAACCAATAATTTAACCAAGTAATTTAACCAATTTTTAAAGACATTTGATTTAAACGTTTTCAGTTTTGTGTTTAAATTTTCTGTGCGCTGGGAAATCTCTCCACTTGCTATGAGTTTCCAAATTTTAAACATTTCGGAAGATAAGCCTTTTGTACCAATTATTTAAAATCTTATCAATTGGGTAATTTTTGAACATTTCACCTGTGCACACTTTCAGATTGCTGATTTCGAAAGATTCTCGATATTTCATGGTTTTGCAATTATTCTAGATTTATGATTTTTGGGGGATTTTAGGTTATGTGATCGGTAAACATTTATGGCTCCTGGTTCATTTATTCTCAAGGTTATTTTCTAATTTTTAAATGTGCACAATTTATGATTTTTAGATTTACTGATTTTAGATTAGTTTTAATTTTAGATTTTCAAGGAGTTTTTAATAGCTAAGCTCTTAGGGTAGATCTTCAAGGCCTTAGAATTTGTTTCGTACTTAAATGGTGTGTGAATCGCCGATTTGTTTAATTTGAACTTCTTGATTTGCTAACTTTTAGAGGACTTGCAATTTGCCTATTTCAGATAGATCACCATTTAACGATTTCTAAGAATTTGCAATTGGCGGCTTTCTCGTATTAGAGATTTACCAATCTTTGATATTTTTTGAATAATTAATTTTCTAATTTCTGAATTTACTGATTTCAAAAGGTTCTTGATTTTCCGATTTTGAAAGGTTTCTCATTTTTCACAAAATGCCCAACTCTGTCTTGTAAGGTTAAAACTTAAAAAATAACTCAACAAGCTAATAATGTTCAATTGAAGTTATTATTATTAAAAATTATAATAAAGAAAACATTTTCAAAATAATTTTATTTTTAATAATTAAAAAAAATCTCATATAAAGGAGGTCTATTTAAAGTACAAAATGTAGGCAGTTTTAATTAATTAAATTATTTTTTAGTACATTTCTGTCAATTTTTGGCAATAATTTTCATAAGTACAAATGCGCCTGAAAGTTGCTAATAAAATGACCGATAACCCCCTTGTACAAATTGATGTATACATATAATTGTGTACTCTGTGACTCATTGGGGACTGTAACTGACTAACTTTTGGTTAGTGCTAAAACAAATACTATTGTAACTAACATGTTTTCTTTTTGTGCCTAATATTTCTGTTAGTTATTATTTAAGCATCTTTGAAAATAAAGTGTTATTATGTAGTAATGTGAGCGTTCATAAAAAAAATTTAAAAATCAGGAAGTTTGGAAGTAATTTTTACCAATAATTCTCCTGGATACCCTGCTTCAACCAAAATGTAATATAAGAAGGTTTTAGAATTAACCATTGCATACTTTAAAACTTGATTGATTATTTTTAAATTGAAGATTGCAATGACAATATATAAGTTATTGAACACAAAGTTTATGCATTTCAGTTATAAAAAAACATAAGTTCAGAATAACTGTTTTATTTAAAATCTTTAATTCATGATTTTATTATGAAAAAAATTCATTTTTTTGACTGATATTACTATTTATATTATTCCTTTTGCAGGGTTTTTTATTTATTAAATGAAGAAATCGATTTAATTTTGCGAAAAACTTTAAATTAGATATTAACCACATAAATTAACAGTTTATGATTTTTAATCTAGATATTCTTTTAAGTGTGAATCCCTTAAAAATAAATGTACTGAAAATCGTATACCACCTAATCATGAATTCAAATTAAAGCTATTTATAGCTTGGATCTAATCGCAAAACTTACTTTTTACTGACAATATATTTGTATTTGTGTGGGCTGTTAACTTTGCTAAAAAAATCATTATTTTGCTTTTTAAAAAAAGCTTTTAAATTTCATTTTATAAAATGTATTTCAAAACTTTTATAAAAAAAAATATATTAGTGTAATTTTCAAACAAGTAAATTTGCAAATTTTGTTTCCCTTGTAATGTACATTAATTCCTTAAAATTTGATCCGTCCAAATAACCATATGTAGTAGTTATTGAAATATGCATGCTGGTTAAGCACCATTTAAATGTATAAATCTATTAAGCTATTCTTGGTTAACAATTGGCAAACATTTGAAACCATTAGATATTAGTATATAGCAAGGTTTTTTTCTTTTCTCAAAGTATGCTTTATATAATTTTTCAATAAAAAATGTTTTAATATGAAGGTATTAAAAATACTTCAATGTTACAGTTATCTATATTATACTTTAGAAATGGGAAAGTTTTATAGTCTCATTGCATGCTTTTAGAGTGTTTATTCTGTGGGTTGATTAAATTTGAAATATATAAATCTTTTTCCACTTTTAGTTTAAAAAAAAAGTATTGTGGCACATTTAACTTAATTAAAAACAATTGTTCCTTTATAGGGTCATTTTATTTCCTATATGTTTTATGTATATATATTTTTACTCATTTATGATTTTTCCTAAGAATCCTTTATTTTACTTTGTTTAAATTAGGAAAACTGCTGTAATCAAGCCAAAAATATTTTTTTTATATAAAAGTATAAAAAATGTTAAAAATACTCAATTGTTGTTTCTAGTTATCTATATAATACTTCAGAAATAGGAAAGTTGTATTTTTCCATTGCATGTTTTTAGAGTGTTTATTATGTGGGTTGATTAAATTTGAAACATATAACTATCTTTTTCTTTTTTAATTTTTAAAAAGCAATGTGGCACACTTAACTTTGTTAAAGACAATTGTTCATTTATAAGTTATATATTGTTCATTATACACTTTGGACTTAGTAATCAAGTCAACAATTAACAGTACTGTACACTTCCAATGTGTGTGATAAACTAATTATTTTAATATTCTACTTCAGTGTTCATTTTCATTTTGAGCAGTCATTAATATTTTATCTCGATACATGTTTCTTTTTTTTTAAAGCTATAGTAAATAATGTGTTACTTTTTGTTATGTATCTTTAATAAAGAAAGTATCTTTAACATTTTCATATTTTTATTTCTTAACAAAATTTTTTTAAAATAAAATTGGTGAATGAAATGTTTTGTCAGAAGTAACTATACTTGATGCCAACCAAATAAGAACACAGTTTTACTGATTAACTACGATTTTCTGTATCGGTACATAACTTCTCTATCTTTTTTTCTACTATTCCATAAATTATTTCATCCTTCAAGTTTACCGCATCTCACTAATTTCCGTTTTTCTTGCATATTGCATAAAGTTCCATGTGTAAAGAATTCAATGGTACTAAGCATATCACGTTTAGAAATTAAGACTGTAAAAAGAATTGGTAATGTGGGTGGAATATCCTTGCTCGTTGATGAACTATGGATCCTCTTTCTATAAAACGAAGATCTTGAAATTCTTTACTAAAGTAGCAAAAAAAAAGATGTCCTGCGCTACAACAATATACATTGATCTTATTTTTATTACGAAGTAAGTACTTACTATAAATTTTACCGATAAGTGTATGTGCGTGTTTCATAAGTATAATGATAAATTAGCTTTAAATACTAGAATGTAAGGATTTTGTAAAAAAAATTGCGGTAAACATATAATTTTATTGCAGTGTTACTGCTGCAGATCCTTTAATGTTGATTAAAATATTTAAATACAAATACAAAAATTGTCGACCAACAACAGGCCTGAGGCCCAGCAAGGTTAGTCCTAAATAAATCTAATACTTTACCAGTTTCCAATGACTATCAAGATTCTTCTTATAATCTTCTATCTTCGAATACACCACATAATCTGATAAAGCATTCTACTCATTGATAACTCTATTGTAAAAATGTTTTCTTACCTCCCTTCTAAAGCATGATTTATTCAATTTCTGATCCAGCTATTTAAGGTAAAACCTAAGCTCTCCATGGATACTTTCTCCCTGTAAAACATAAGAATGTTTAACATTGTTCTTACCAAAATGCAAGGTTTGGCATTTGTTAACACTGAATGACATGCCCCACCTTGAAGCCCATTCAGTAATTTTCGTAAGATCATTTTGTAACTGCTCGATTTGCTCAACTGAATTTACTGTACTCGTCACTTTTAAGTCCATCTGCAAAAATACTTAACTTGCTATTCAACCCCCAGCTGATATCAGTAAACATAATAAATAAAATTGGCCCTAGTACAGAGCCTTGAGGCACTCCACTTACTACTTCATTCCAATCAGAGTACTTACCTGTGAACCCTTTGTTTTCTATTGGTCAACCAATTTTTAATCCAACGGACCACGGCAGCCCCTAACCCAAATCTTTTCAACTTAAATAACAAAGCTTCATGAGGAACTTTATCAAAAGCCTTTTAGAAATCGATGTAAATAACATCAACCATATTGCCTTTATCAATCTTATCTGTAACAATGTCATAAAATTTTAAAAGATTAGTTGTACAAGATCTACCTTTTCTAAATCCATATTGATTTTCTGAAAGCAAATTATTAGTTTCCAAAAAAGTCATTACACACATTTTTAACAATGTTTTAAAAAACTTTACCTAAAACAGATGCAAGACTAACTGGTCTGTAATTACCAGGATCAGATTTAGGCCCTTTCTTGTACAATGGAGTAACATTTGCCAATTTCCAGTCTGCTGGCACCTGTCCAGAAATAAATGACCTAAAAATAGTTAGAACTGCATCCCCCAACTCTTCTGCACATTCAACTAAAATTTTAGGATAATAATCATCAGGCCCACACAGGTGCTTTGTTAGGTTTCATAGTTTTTAAAAGACAAATAACCTCTTTAGAAAAATCACTCAATACATTCCTATCCTACAGTTGCTTCACCTTAAACATGCACATTTTAAAAATCTTTATTAAAAACACTAATAAAAAAATTATTCAAAATATTTGCCATTTTCATGTCGTCATGGATTAACTGTCCTTGACTATCTTTAGGTCCAATGGAGTTACCCTGTTTTACATTACCTCTAGCATAAGCAAAAAAAATCCTTAGGGTTATCCTTAATACCCCTAGCTAGATTCTCCTCTAATGCAGATTTGTGCCTTTGTGTAAACCTTTCGCTTTTGATCTCATTTTAAAACAAAATATATTTAGAAAAAAACAAATTCAAATATATTTTTAAAAAATTATGCTTTTGTAATTGATTCATGTGGATTCTTCAGAATTCCATAGCAGATTACTGTTATTTGGGGCTCAGATATTTTTATTAATAAAAAACCCTGTGTACAATACATAATTTTTTATACCGTTAAAAGCTAGTATAAGAAACCTTGTTTATAGATATACTTATGTAGATTTAAACTCTTACCTTTATAGATTTTCTTAAGTATTGAGGATTCGATTTTCACACTTATTGGAGAATTTAAATGCTCACCCCCCCCCCCCCCCCAAAAAAAAAATAAAAATAGTACCGCCTGCAGCACCACCAGAATTTACAAAAAATAATATTTAGGATACATGTTACAGAGCACCATTTTGAATCTTGGAACAGGAGGCTAAGAACCAAGTTCTCACGCCCCCAGTATTTAGCCTAATTTTCTTTTTTTTTTTAAATTCTACTTTTCTTTCTTTTAATTCGAATGAATTAAAAAAAAAATGGGGAAAAAGTAGGTATTGACATGTTGACAATGTGCGTCCGTATCCCCTTTACAAAATCTGTTCTGTCCGTCGCGTCGAATCTTAAAAATTATTTTTTTTAGAAAGGTATGACCTCAGAGACCCAACTTTCATAATTTTTGTCTGTGTCTGAATGACTGGATGGACATCTGCCTAGTGTTTGTCGCCAAAACACCCATTAAATTAACATCAGAATTTAATTTCAAATCATTTAAATTACTGTTGCCAAATTAACAAAGGTATGAGAAACTTTATTTAAAATATTACTTGAAGCAAAATTTATTTTTGTCATAAATCAGTTTGGAAGACATCATAAAATGCAGCAAAATTGTGTATTTGTGTTCATTATCTGTTTACTAAGAAAGCTACAAGGCATTAGATTTTTTTTGCATAAAAATCTGGTTAGTTTTAATTTACATTTCTCATTTTTTATGCAGTTTAGAGAAGTTTATATTCTTTGTTATTAATAATAATCTTAGTTATTTTAATTCTTTCAACTTCAAATAAAATAGAGACAAATTATATTAATTTAATTTGCGAAAGAAATGTAATGAAAATAGTTGGCGTTTAAAAGTCTAAATTCTAACTGCATGATGTGTTTGGCAATTATTTTTCTCTAATGTGCATAAATCTTAAGTATAAGAGATTGTAGAAGACATTTACTGTTACAAACTGACTTGTTTTCCCGAAAAAAATATCAGTAAGTATTTAAGTTTCAGGAAAGTAGGCTATTTTAGTTCTTTTAGAATTTCTTGTTGATTATATAATACACAAGTAGACTTTAACTACAGGGGTTGGACAAAATTATGGCAGTTTTTTAATTTATTTTACATTTCTTATAAACTACTAAGAAATATGTAAAATACATTTGAAGTTTGTAGCAAGAATTGCGAGATATATTTCTGCGTAAAAATAAAGTATGATACAAAAATGTACACAATTATGGCAAAAATGTTTTGGAGCGCCCCGATCTTAAACATCTATAAAAAAAGATTATAATTTCCAAGTATTAATAGTAATTGCTCATTTTCTGTACATGTGCATGCATCATTTCTAAAAATTTATTTGCAGAATTTTATACTTAAAAAGTACCTTTTGCTCAATTTGTGGACAGTCTTTTTTCCCTCATCTCGGAGGAGAAGATTTTAACTAATGAAAAATGACTCCTCAAAATAGCCTAGTTAGTTTGAAATATCATATAGTTAGTTTGAAATATCACACAAGGCTATTGGCATCGTAATTTAGAACCAGAGTTAAGTGACACCAAAATAGCTTAACCTATCTATAAATTTATAAGCATGAGATTTTGGCTTATATACACTTGCAAATTTTTTTTTAGTACAGACGAACCCTGTTACGGAACTCGAGGAGCACCGAATATTTCGTGTTAACAATTTCATGTTAACATCAGGAATTTTTACATGACTAGTGAATATTTTAAAATTAAGTTAAAAGAATCTAATTTTATAATGTAATATACTAATATTACGTAAAGACATAGTATTCAATAATAATTCATTGAGTAGTTCATGCTATAGAAAAATATTTCGGCTGGGAAATGCTTTCAGTCATTTAAGTGAAATTTCGTGTTAAGCGAGTTTGCATTAACGAGGTTCGACTGTATAACATTCTGCAAAAAGTATTAGAGATACAATAAGCATGCACAGAAAAATGAATATGAATACCAATTAATACTCGTAACTTCTTTTCAAATCACTTTTTGGTGTGAAAATTTGTATGATGGATATTTCATGCAATCATTTTGTCCAACCTCTGTAACTGACAGAACTTGCCTTTTATTTCAACTGCTTATACTCAACTGACTATTTAATTGTTAAAAGGAAAACAAAAATAATTCTGATCTTATTAAGCAGCGTAAATTTCCTGGAGATTGTGGATTATTTTCAAAAATTTTACAAAAAATTAGATATTTAATAATTTTATTGTTTAAAATATACAAATTAAAAGTAATTATAACATACAGTTATTTGACTTGTAATATTCGCTTTCAAGGTAAATACTTCCAATCAATAGGCTTCCTATTGCACTTTATTAAGTAATTGTTGGTTTTAGAGAAATGTTGGCATCCAAAAAATCCTCTATATGCAGATAATGGAGATGGATGAGGGGCAGTCAATATTAAATGCTTTTCCTAAAAGATCAAGTTCTTATGTATTTTAAACTCAAAAGTTAACAAATCTAAATTTCTAAGGTCTTTTTATTAACTGAATGACAAGAATGTTAAACTATTAAAACAATTTGAGCTATTTTTATTCTAACTCATATTAAAGGTAAATAATTCCAAGTAAAAATTAACTACAACTTAACTTATTGTCTTCAATTTTTATAAATTGGGTAGGTACATGTTTGCTTAGAGTATTGAATGACTGCAGCAATTTTTTTCATGCGGAAATATTAACTTCTCAGAAACTTTAATAAAACAAATGAATTGAAAAAAACTATGTTAAATTATTACCTTACAAATTAAAGAGGATTTTACTTTGGCATTATCACCCCATAAAAGAAATATAACATTGGAAAGATTGTCACTTATCCATCTGATAACAGCATCAGTAAATAATTCCCAACCTTTATTTTTATGAGAATTAGCAGAGCTCGCTCTCACTGTTAATACTGTGTTGAGAAGTAACACTCCTGGAAAGTTAAAACATAATAAAATTATTTGAATGAACCTCAAGGATACAATTTTGGCCATGAAATAGTTACTTAAGGTGTACAAAAAATTGAATTAAAAGATTCAGATTAGTTGTAAGAAAATTTAATAGTTGACAATGATAATTAATAAAATAAGTTATAAAAACATTGATGTCCCGAATTATAGTAGGTATTAAATTTATTTTTGAAATAAACTTTTCAACTTTTAAAGTAGATTTTATAAATCATTTAACAAAGATCAGAGTACATAAAGTGACTGTGAAAAGTTTTCGTATGTTTGGAAAAGTAAAAAATTTTTGAAGAAAAATTTCTCCAATACTTTTATTGAAACATTCAAACTTTAAACTTTTTTATACCCTTTAAATAACAATTTATTAAGCTTATTTTATTATCTTTAAATGCAAATTTCACTTATTTTACCATCAAGAAAAGAAGTAAGATAAAACCATAAAGTATTGAAACTTTCTTTACAGAGGGACATGCCCATTTCAGTTAATGCTGCATTTGCACTCAATATAAACAAGTCATAAACAGGGTGGGGCAAATAAAAGTGGCTCCGGTCTAGAGATAGGAATATGTTGAAATGCTTAGCGAGAAAAACTCTTGAAGCCGCCGGAAAGCTTTCAAGTGGAAATAAAAGATTATTCAAGCGTGCATTGGTTCAAACTTGACAAACCTGTTTTTGCATTGGTTGGATTGGATTATCATCACATTAGAGCTACTCATGGACTATTGGCCAGTTCAGATCGTAGTGTGTCAGTGTGAGTTACGACTGTGTGAGTGTAAGTTGATCAATTCACAGGTGAAGATGAAACTCACAGTACAGCAGAAAGTGTTCATTGAAGAAAATTTTATTAAAACGAATTCATGGAAAAAATGTGGGCAGTTGTTTGTTAAAGAATTTAAAGGTGTAAAAGGGCCTAAAAAGAGTGCTATGCAATTAATATTTACGAAATGGCGTCAGACAGGATCTGTATTGAACAAGTCCAAAAACATTCCGAAACGGGTCTGAACACCAGATTTTGGGTCTTGCAATCAATTTAGAATGTCTTGTATTAACAAAACAAAAAGGTCCGATTCTCTAGGATAAATAACGACCGAAATAAGCACTAGTAGGAACTTTTTTTATCAGCTCTACAAACCTTGTTTATAATTCATTTCAACTAGCTTCTCAAACCATAGCGTAGTTGCCGGCAAATAAATCGCCAAGCGTTTGTTTGGGCTTAATATTGAAGCGATCAATAGCTTCAGTTAGCAAACCTCTTTAAGTATTGGTTTTTGACTTGGCAACATTTCTGTCGTATTCTTATCTCCACATTGGGGCCACTTTTATTTGCACCACCCTATATAAGAAAATATAAAGTAGGGACAAAGTGGAAAGTAATTGAATAATGCAGAAAGGGCTTCAGTTAATTTTTTCTCTTAAAAAAATTAAAATATCAATGATTTCATCATGTCTGAAGGTGCATAGGACTGATTTTCTCAAAACGTTAACTATTGTCAATAACAGTTGTGAAAAATGTATCTTTATATTTTACCAAAAGTGTTATTTATTACAATTACGCAATGTATCTAAGTATCCAACCTTGAAATTAAAACTTCATTTAATTGATTCTAACTTTGATAGAAAATCACCCAAACATACAGTAAAGCATGGCACACATTTTTGTTGTTGTTGCTAGTAAAATGGAATTCAGCCCCGTAATTTATATCATCTAATATTTTAAAAAATAAGCATTTTTTTATGTGTTTCTTGAATTAAAATGTGTTTAATAAAAACTATTTAAATCATTAAAATTCATACTCATTAACCCCCTCCACAAATTGAAAATTTAGCATGTTTTAAAAATTGAAAAGGGTACAGAAAAATCTTTCTTAAGTCTTCTCAAATTATGAGTCTACTGACAGAAAAATTTCTGCATACAGTAATTCGAATATATAAAGTTAATGAGAAATATCTAGTATTTTATTAAACACTTTACTAACCCTGAGCAGCCCACCCAATCAAGCAGCCATGAGATGGTTTCACAAAGTCTGGAATATCCTTTTTTAGTTCTCCAAATATATTTATCAAACTAAAATACAAAATTGAAATTATAATCCAATATCAAACACTAATATAAATTTATTCAACCGTTCTAAAAAGATCTTACAATCGAATTAATCTGTGAACGAGTAAACTAACAACAATACTAGTTCTGCTCTTTCTCTCTCCTCTAACACCAATACTAAGTGATAAAATGTAATAACATACAAAAAAAAAATTAAGTAATACAAATTAAGTTACAATTTAAGTAAATTAGTTTTTGCTATAAAAAAGGATCTTTCTTTCATTTATATGCTTTATATTTCGATAGGATAAATACATAGTTGAAAAAAAAGTACTAATATAAATTTTTCTTTAAAAAATAAAAAAGTTGATAACTTTATTATATGAATATGTCCCTTTCAATACACACATACAAAAAATTTATCATGGCAAAATATACCCTATACTTCAAACTTTTAAATCTTTCTAGCTTCATATTTATGATGGTAAAAAATATTTTCTAATGAATTGATGCTCAACATTTGTGATAAAGCAAAAAGTAAAGTAACCTGGGCTTATGGCAACCCCAACCCATGTAATTTCCATTTCAAAATTGTTTACACTTTAAACATTGATTGCAAGGTCTTACTTGGGATATTGCTGTAGATTGAAAAAGTCTCTTAGTTGATAGAGATCTGATTATTCATAACAGTGTATTGCCCCATTTCAAAATGCCACAATACCATATTTAGAGTACTGGGATGATTTCTTAAAGTAACTAAAGTGTTGTGCTGCAAATTTAAAATTGACATAACACTGTATTGGAAAGGGGTGGACCTGGGATCAGGCGCGGATCCAGAGTTCCTCCATAGGGGGGTAATCCGGATTTTCTTTCTGGGGGGGGGGGGGATTTTTTTTAATACCTATAATTTTTAATAATTCTCAATTTTTAATAAATAATTTTTAATCATTCATAATATTAATTAAATAATTAATCTTAGCAACTCTTTTCAAATACTTGTTTGAAACTTATTTGTTAAAGACGTCTTTCTTTTATAGATGATTTGATATTAAAACAAATAAGCCTATTAAAACAAATAAAAAAAAAAGTGTACAAAATGTTTTAATAATTTATATAAAATATTAAAGCCCCTTAAAAGAGTAATCTCATATGTTTAAAAATGCAATGTGCAAAATTTTATTAATTTTCATAAGAAGATCTGTGATTTAATAATATGAATTTATTTTAACATTCATTTAAACTCAGATATTGCGTTTATTCATAAAAGTATGTTTAAGTTTATTAAGATTTTTTTAGTTTATTAATCGTATAAAAACCTAAAACGCAATTTTAGATTTAAAGAAAGCTCATATTTATAATAGCATAAAAATGGCACAAAAAGCTCATTTTCATACTAAACACGTTTCATTTTTCGAAATCTAAACAAAGCATTTCAATGTTGAAGTAGAAAATTTACATTTATTTTGTCGAAGTGTAACATGATTTTTTAAATATTGTATAAGTATACACACACAAATTTTATGCAGCAATTAAAGTAAAAAATCTAATGTATATTTAAAAGTACTAATCCTGTTAGACGATCTTTGGTCATATTGCTTCTTAGCCAAGTCTTCAGCCTTCTTAAAGTTGAAAAGCTTCTTTCTGCTGAAGCAATAAGTCTAACAGGAAGAACACTTATAATTTTTAATATTTGATTTATGAGAGGGAAAATATCTTCATCGCATTGGGCAAGGGCTTCCAAGGTGGATTTTTAATTATTATGATTTTTTATTGGTTTAAAAAAATAGGTTTGTACAAAATAACAAGGGGCTGGGGAGCCCAGTCGGTTAGGCATTCGCCTAGCATGCGAAAGGTCCCAGGTTCGGGTTCGGACATAGCCCAAAATAACTGCCGACCTATAAACGGCCCGTGCAGCAAAAATGTCCGACGAATAATACCCCGTGTAGAGGGAGTGCACGTTAAATATCCTTCAAAGTCCTAACGCTGCGTACGATGTCGCCCTTAACGATTGCGTCGGGTGCCTACTCAGGTGTCGGCTCGTCACTTGACTGTGGTTCTAAAATACGACACCGTCGCCAATAGCCATCGTGTAGCTCTAGTGCGACGATAATTCAAACCAAACTATACCAAACTAAACAAAATAACACTGAGTCACTGTCACTTAAAACAGCTTCCACACAAGATGTAAACTTTTAAACACCCTAATGCAAAATAACCAAACCGTTAATCAATTTTTTGTTTAATTGATGCTATAAGAAGATGAAAATTTGTAAAATAAAAAATATCAATTTAACGGAAAATGTATCGAGATGGAAAAATCTAATAAAACAGGAACAATTTTAAGCTAAAGTTGCAATATATGAAATAAGTCGATTTTTTTAATTGACCTTTTCTTAAGTAAGTTGATTTCTGATTTTACAGAAAACCCCATAAAAAAGAAACAGATTTAAGTTTTATATATCAAATCTGCAAATATACACACACAGTTTTACAAACTTTAAAAAATTTGTACTTTTTATATTTAAGAAATTAAATTTGTTAAGGCATTTTTAGACACAATAAAATATTCTAATTACAATGTTTTCTTTTAATATTCTTTTTAGTAAATATTAAACTTAAAGACTGTAGAGCAGAAATTAAACTTTTGGTTAACAAAATAGTGTGGAATTTCGAATTTTATAAAAATTTTCTTACCTTCATTATGAAAGGTCGCTACACGCTCTATATATAGTATTTTTGTAAGGGATGACTAGGCCGACGACCATTGGACAAATCATCTAAATTTTAGTTTAACGCTTACTACAAAGCGATCGATGGCTTTACTTGGCCAACCGGTTTTTGTCCAATAGCACCTCTATCTTCAATACTCTATGAGAAACATGTGACTTTTAAATAATTACATAGTGAAATCCTCAAAAGTGGCGAAGCTTATCTTTTTTCTGAGCGGCATAATGGCAGTGGCACAAATTATAGGGGAAAATGACAGTGACACATGTTTACATTTGCACACTATTCTCCTTTGCAATCCTATCTTTTCTCTCTCAAAACGACAGACGACCCCATACACGCATCACTGACTTTTTTTTACTAAGGGGCCATGGTTGATATAAAGAACTAGGCTTTCCCCTCATTGAGTGATTGAACCCGTGACTTTCGGCTGTCAACAGAAGTGTTGCCGGGGGGAGGGGTCAGATGTTTTACCTTTTTTGTAAGAAAGAAAGGGGATTGTGAGCCTTTCGGCATTTGGTTCTATTTTTGGTCAAACAAACCTACCAGAGTTCCTGATGTTGTTTGTTGTACCGAACCTAAGCACGTGTGGTATCAGTATCCCAATGGTTATTTCTTGTTTCTTTGTCTGGTTTTCCTTCTATAGACTCCGCAGCGAATTCCTGGGAATATAACTACAATTGGGACCCATCTGTCGTTTTTAAAGAGCGAGTATTCTGTGTTCCAATTTGTATTAAAAAGAAAACTTTTTTTTTCTAAAAGCATAGCTGGAGAAGTACTCTTTTTCGGTAAATTAAAAAAATGTTAGGGGGGGGTAATTACCCCATCTACACCCCGCTGGATCCGCCACTGCCTGGGATGTGTAAAATTTTTTATATATACGTGATTATGACTTCATTGAAATGATCATATGCAAAGTGCTACTTCAAACTGTAACTTAGGTGACAAAGGTTGGCAATAGTTTTGGACTGGTGTCTGCTTAAAGGAAAAGTACCTAAAATACTGAAGGTGTAAAAGTTAATAGGCTTAAACAGGATTAAAAAAAAAAAATCTTACCTTTTTGGAATCGCCACTCCTTTAGGTACACTAAATGCTAGTCCTAAAAAATATACAAACATAATATAAACAATTTCTTCAAGACTTTGAAAGTTTTCCCATCTTCAAAATTTCTATATCTCTACAAAAGTTATTGTAATGTGTGACAATTACCAATTAAAAATATCACATGTAATCAATACAAATTAAAAAGATTAGAATAGCTTAATTCCTGAGTGCAAGGATTTTGTTTTTGAAACGTTGTAGAAACAAAATGTCTGTTGAAAAAAGTAATAAAAAAGTTAATGAAGTCATTAAGGTCATTAGGAACATTAATTTGCAAATGAATTTTTTAATGTATTAAAATGATTGGGCAAAATTGTAACTTTTTATCATTTTTCAACAAAATAGCAGTGCATTTTTACCAACATGATCTGTCCACCCAACGAAATTCAAGCAATATCCTATTTGAATGCTATTGAAACCTTGAACTCTACAGATTCAAAATTTAAATCTGTCCCATTGTACTCGTCAAACCTCGTGACAAAGTTTACCTCTTGTTTTTCCCCACCACATACCCATCTATGAAGTGACCATTCCCTAAGCCACAGCACTTTTATGATTAGTACATATTTTGTCACAATTTTAACATAATTTTTTTAGCATATGGTACATGTACATTACAAATTTTGATTATGTAGTAGCATGCAACTAGATAGTAACATTAAACTATAAACAAAGCTTCCTTTTAAAATAGATGTCAATTCTTAGGAGAACATATACCACACTAAAAATTGTATAAAAAATTACACTAATATACTTTTTTTATACATAGGTCAATTCCACGAAAATGTAAACCTCGGTACCGAAATTTCAAAATTAAGTAAATACTTTGTGTCATATACCATTTTAAAGATTGGAATCTCTATTTTAACGCACTGGAGTTCATTTTTTGAATATATATTTTTTTATAGAAGAAAAATTGCTTCTAAGCAGGCGGTTAAAAAAATTCCACAATTTAAAGTGTAAATTCTTACACTTTTGAAACATTTTATTTCCTACACTTCAAAAGATTTTCAAAAAAAATTATAATTAGATTAAGACCTACATTATAGAGTATCATTCTACACACATACCCCCAAAAAAAGTTGAAAAATTACTTGTAATGGGATACATATATTACACCCACTCATAAAATGTCAGTCAGTTACCATATTTTTTCTGTTTTTTAATTTCAGAATAGAAATTTTGACTGCAGAAACTTAATAAACGATATTCTCTATTTTCAATAAGTACTAAATAATACTTAGCTGGACAAAATAAAAAAAAAGAACTTTAATAGGTAAAAATTGCTTGGTAACTGACTGACATTTCGGTAACTGACTGACATTTTGACTTGGTAACTGACTGACAACGATGTATCTGGTTATTAATTTACTTATTATCACTTTAGTATTGACCCTATGCATAAATTCTTTTTATATTACAACTCAAAAGACGGTTTTAAAAAATTTATTTGCGGAAGGAAAAATACAACTCAACTTTCATGTTTGTTTTAATCAAAGTTCTTTTTAGGCATTAAAAATTAAAATAAATTATTCTAATTTACTTTACTTAGTCAGAATTTGTTAAATCAAAAGTTTTTGGATTTTAATTTCATGTGTTGCAAGCAAAAATGCCTTTAACAGCTGCGGAATGTCCCAGGTTCGGGTCCAGGCATCTCTAAAATAACTGCCGACCTATAAACGGCCAGTGCAGGCAAAAATGTCCGATTAATAATGCCCCGTGTAGAAGGAGTGCACGTTAAATATCCTCCAAAGTCCCAAAGCTGCGTATAATGAGAGTACTTATTGGTTGCGTTGGGTGCCTACTCAGGTGTCGACTCGTCACCTGACTGTGGTTCTAAATTACGACGCGCATCACCAATAGCCCTTGTGTAGCTCTAGTGTGACGATAATTCAAACTAAACTAAACTAAACTCATTAGACATGTTAAGTATTTCAGAGATGTCAGTCAGTTACCATTATGTCAGTCAGTTACCAAGGCGTTCTAAAAGCTAGTGTTTTTTCAGAGTTTATTATTTTGATATAAAAATTGATGTGCTGGATAGCCCATTTCTTGCACTTTAATACAGGCCTGACTTTTAAAAGCTACCTCTTTTATATTCAGAAGAAAATGATATTGAATAACTTGAAGTGTCAATGAAGGTTGCAGATATGTCAGTCAGTTACCACAATTTTTCTAAAATTTTCTATAAAGGCTATCTACAATTGTAAACCATATTTGAATTCAGCTGAAAATTCTCTTTTAAAATATACAAAACTTAGTTTGTAAAACTTTATAATTGTCCCGCTATTTCGTAAAACATTGTAATTTTGACTTCCGAATGTCAGTCAGTTACCCGTGGAATAGCCCCATATAAATTATTAAAATAAAAGACTGTAATGTAGCATGTTGTAGTGAGTTAGGTCACTAGTAATACAGTAATTCCAGATACTTTACCATGTGCCTGATTAGGCCCGTGATATGGGTCTTGTCCTAATATAACAACTTTTACCTGCAAAAATTAAAAGTAAATCAAAAGAAACAAATAGTAATTAAAGCAATAAAAAACATATTTAAATAAGTTAATAAGTAGACATTTTTTCTTACATCACTAATATTTGAATGACGAGTCCATTCATATACATGTTCCTTTGGAGGGTATATTGTGTAACTTCTTCGTTCTGCTTCTAAAAACTTAGTAAGCTGTAAAAATTAAAGATGTTTCAAAAATAAATAAAACAGAGTAGAAAAATAAAGAAAACATTAAAGTTATTTATTATTATTTTTTTTAAATCCTGTGGATTTCCCATAAAAAAAATTGTGATAATTGAATATTACTGACTGATGCGTTAACCTTGTCTGAAATTATAAGTGAGGCTAAAAACCACAAAAGTCAGTTTATTATTATTATTTTGCTGTTTTAATTCACTACCTTCAGTAGTGGCCATAAATTTATTAGACACCTTGAAAAAAAAAAGTAACTTTTTACAAGCTGTTTCAGCATTTTCAAGATGATAAAACACATTTTTTTATAAATTTTATTGTTTATACACTGCTTAAAACAATTAGGGGACCACTTTGCATACTTTTGTTAAACCTTTCATTTCTAAATTCTTATTTTTTATTCTAAAAATCGAAATGTTGTGAAATAGATTCATTATGCATCCAGAATGAAGTGTCGAAAAACAGGGAAATAAATCTTAATTTTTTTAACTAAAATTTAAGGAAGGAAAATTGGAATCATAACTTTTAAATAAATTAAAATACTTTTTTCAAAACTTTATTTGTTAAAAAAAGTTAAAATGAATTTTTAAACATCTAAGAATGCAAGCGTGACAAATTTAGGGTCAATTTTATTTCATAAAATTTTTTGGGAGTGAATGTTATTTTACCAGGTTTTTCATATTTTCTTTTAATTAAAACACATTATTTAATTCTTCAAAAGACATGATTCTTTTATCTAACGATAAATAAGTGCGATCTCAACTTAGTGAGAAAAAAATCGCAATCTGACGATTCCAAATGGAATCATTGGGGATGAAAGAGTTTAAACTATGCATTCCCCTAATTATTTTGAGCAGTGTATTACTCATTCATTTACAAAGGAAATAAGATAACCGGGAAAAAAACATAGGGAAAATTTTACATTTATTAAAGGAAATAAAGTACTTATCATCATTTGTATAGAATAGTTTTTTTTTTTTAAATGCTTAGAAATTTTATAATAAAGTGTTAAATCTTATTGTCTATATCATATTCAAATCAGAAAAAAAAATTAATGGAAAGTTATGAGCATTTGAAATTAAATAAGAAGTGACAGCTTGTAAAGTAGCTAACGACACAGGTGAGGTGTAAACAACAACGTTTATTCGGGACTTTGGGTTTCTAAACATTGAGGGTTATGACAGATAACATTGAGGGTTATAACTTGTTAACAAGTTATAGGTTACGATTTAAAGACAAGAATATAAGTTACAAAATCGTGACGTCATATACCAATATGACATCCCCCTTTTTGAATATAAATCACATTTATGACTGGAGGTATAAGCAATTAGACTGAAAATTATTGCATTTAAGCCTTGAATAAATTATATTAAAAATTTCTCTAAAATCACAATACGAAATAACCATAATACTTCCAAAATGCAAAATACAACTCCACTATTTAAAAAAATTAAAAGTTTATTCAAGATATCTAACTGACTTCTTAATAACTCGACCCGATCTGGTAGTGATAGCTTCTGCAGGACCGGAACGACAAGGCACTGAAATTTTCTCAGTAAAGGAAATACTAGAATCTGAAATACCAGAATAGACAGTACTAGTTGAAGGCATATCAGGACTAGCAGAGGGAATGGATGATTGGTCGAACCAAATCAAATTGGACTGAATCTGCTTTTAAAGATGACAGGTGTGATCTAGGCTGCTCGGCAGCTCTGCAAAACTTTACAGCGGCATCCAAGGTCAGGTCATCAACCAATAACAAATTACCTCTGTCACTATCACCGTAGACACCAATTACAATTTGGTCCTTGATGAGGCTGTCTTTTAGAGTGGCGAATTCGCAAGACTGACTTTTTGTTAGCAAATCAGTATAAAATTCTTCAAATGCTTGCGAAGCATCTTGGACAATCTGGTTGAAGATGAACCTTTCACAAGTGACATTGGCCTTTGAAGTGAAATATTTCTTAAACTGCTCTTTCAAAGATTTCAAATTTGTTTTCGTTTCTTAAGGTAAAGTGTTACATATTGACAAAACCTCTTGTCCAATCGCTGACATAAACATAGCTACCTGAACATTGTCGTCCTTTTTGGGGAGTTCCGCCACTAGTTCTTAAAATTCAAATTGCTGAAAATTCTAAACTTATTTGAGATATCTACAATTTTTTTATCGCAAGGTGTCCCATTCATTATGGCAAATACTATACATGTAACTAAAGGATGTCGATTCTTTAGGTCAACTAATGCTCATTTATATAAAAAAAAAGGTAAATCAGATTTTATTTGTATACATTGGCAATATTTCTGCATAGATGATAATACCTAATAATCTAAAAACATTATGTTTAAAAAATTTCCCATATTAAAAAAAGTATGCCATTAAAAAATGTTGACCACTAACACCTATTTAAAATCCTATGTCATCACAAAAAGTTTTCCTTAAATAAAAAGCCATCTCCTTAATAAAGCACCTTAGCACAATGAGCTTACTTGAACGGTAATTTGAAAAGAGGTTTGGATACTTAGATTAATATTCTACTATAGCAACACATTGACTATTGTCAAAAATGGCTAACCTGGCTTTCCAAAGCATATTTTATTGGTTGCTTTTTTGTTTAAGTGTTTTTGAGCAATATTTAGATCAGTTGCTTGTGGCAACTTTACTTGCTTTGCTAGATCACGGCCCCAAGCAATTAGGCTCATCATATTAAAAACAACCGATACTCCTTCCGTTACATCAATTATGGCCAATTACCAATTCCTTAGAGCTGTCAAATAAGGCCACTCAACTTACTTTGCTCGATCATATCCCCAGTTAATTGAGCCCTCAAGCCTCAGAAAAGTTGGCACAAAACCAAAAAACAAATCTTATTTCATTTTAAAAGATATTCATTTCAACATTTTACTACATGTCAGTAAATACAGCACTTAAAATCATTAATTGACCAATTAACCATACAGGCAAAATCAAACCATGAAATTGCGGCGCAGACCATGCTATGTCCTTACTACATCCTAGTGATATATAAGGAACTTCCTTCTGTAACTCGTGCATTAGAATGTAACCGATCCTCCCCCCCCCCCCCCAAAAAAAAAATTGAAACTTAGAATAAAAAGAGTGACAACAGCATCTATTTTGTTTACACTATTTACAATACTGTGAGCTGTGCCAGGTTGGCTTGTAATTAACTTTTTCAGCAATCAAATTTCACCCAAAACTTAATTTAGACAGTTGACAACAAAAACCTGTATATTGAAAATACAGACCAACTAGGATTATAATAGTACTAATTTTTTTTTGCTACATTTTGATATCAATCATGTGTCAGTGCCAATATTGGTCACAACAGGTTTTATCGATAAATTATGATTCCCTTAATATATTTACCTAAAAATTGTGATTTTTATATAAAATGTGCAGATCTAAACAATATTGTCACAAGCAAATCAATTCAGGTTTGGAAAATTTGAATAGAATCTTTTAAAATGGATGAGGTTTTATTTTTGTTTCAGTGTGATTTATAAACAACTGTTATTAGCTCTTCCAAATGTTAAAGAGTTTCAGTTCATTTTCGATAAAAACTATTTCAGACTTTTAACTTTATTATTAATTGTGGAGCAACAAAAAAACAACAACATTTTATGGATCCCAGGGCTCAAGAGGATATTGTAATGATTAACAAAGTCTGCTTTACAAACTACAAATCTAAAATTATGGGCTTTTATCTTTTAAAAATTGCTATGGATATCACATACCTCTATGAATTTAGGTTTGGAAAATTCCTTTGAAAGGGCTTCCTCCCATGTTTGTCCAATCACACTGCTCATTTCATTGACTGAAGTTTTCAAAAGTTTGTCCGATTGATTATCATAATCAGGTACACTAGAGGCATCACTAGATGTAGAGGCATTTTGCTAGCAAAAAAAAAATGTAAAACTTTGGGATACTAAACAACTTAATAAAATATTATACATGCTTTGTTTCTTTGATAGGTAGCTTCAAAGTCAATTTTTCAACTGAGAAAAGCACAAAGGAAAAA